>CM045764.1:185377647-185907830 GCA_025200525.1 Camellia lanceoleosa | reverse complement strand
ATTCTCAACCAATTAAAGGATAGAAAAGGATCAAGAAAATGCCCTAAAATTGGTTTTGAATACTTACCCTTGAAGACTTGTCTTTTGCTTCTTGGCTTGATTTAGGCTTATCAACTCTAAATCCACTTCCTTGTTGCTGAATCGAAGTTGGAATGGTGAGGCTTAGGTTGATGAAGGAATCAAGCAAGAACTTGAAGCTTTTTTGAGTTTTTAGCTATGGAGATGGAGGTTGCCTTGGTGTCCTTGAAGAGATTTTTTCCAAACCTTGAAGAAGGAGGGGGAGGGCCTTCAAATAGAAGAAATGGTGTAAAGGAGGAAAGCATCCAATCTTTCCTCGAAATGTCCCTGATGAGGGAGACACTTTGAAACAATGTGAACACTGAACAAAGCCGACCAGTGGTTTGTTTGCCGTGGCCGGAATTACTTGCTCATGGCCGGCCACCACCTCCCATGGCCGGCCAGCCACCTCAAAAACAACTTCAAAATTTCGGCCGACCACCAAACACAAGTGTCCTCCCATAGAATAAGGCCCTGTGGTCGGAATTTGGCAACACCGAACCAGAGTCACAACATAGAGCTTGAAGGAGAGGCCCAAAAATGAAAGGCACACTTGCCGACCACCATACCAAAGTGTCCTCCTAGATGCAACAAGGTTCCAAGGCCTAAATTGGCAACACCGGGCGAGTCACAACATAGAGCTTGAAGGAGAGGCCCAAAATGAACTCACAGTTGCCGACCAAGAGTTGGTAGGGTCCTCCTGTGTCCCTCATCACAGATATGTAACTTTGGTTGGAAGAAAATACCCAAGGTGTTCAACATTGGCCCGAAGTGAGCAAACGGGTCCCGAGGATGAAAACCGTTATCTGGGATAATTGCTGGCCTCCCACCCCCAAAGGATCTTCCCGACAAGTGAAACAGAGGTACCGCTAAGTTTGAACAAAAACTAATGAGAAATGAATGTTCGGCCAAACCGAGCAAATCGATCCCAAAATGGTCATGGTGTCAAGTGGTGTTCGGCAAATGGCGGGTATCCGACCCCAAAGGTCTCGAATGACAAAACAGAGGTACCGCCAAAAACCGGAGAAGATGGATAAATGAATGTTTCGGGACCAAACCGCCGGGCTTAGGGTCAAAACCTGCTATGAGCACCTAGTGGCATACGGCCACGGCGGGCATCGGGGCCCTTGTGTTCCTTGAAATATTAAACAGAGGTCTCCGCCAAAACCGGAGAAGGCCGATGCAAAATGAATGCTCGGCCCAAATCACGCAGCCGGTCCCGAAATGGGTCGCCGCACCTATGGTGTTCGCCGAAGTGGGCATCAGGCCCCTGTTCCTAACACTAGGCCAGTAGGTCTCCGCCAAAACCGGAGAAGTTTGGAGATGGTTGGGCGGTCCCGAGCCGAGGCAATACGTTTAACGCCCAAAAATCAACCGGCCCAACGGGCAAAATGGGCTCACGGCCACGGTAGCTCTGACGCCACGGAGATAGCTCATAAGACCACCCTTCCTCGAAAGAAAACAGAAAAACGAGTCCGGTTCGCAAACCGAGACAAGGTAGAGAAGAGGGTTCTAAGTCCGGAGGTGCGCGCCACTCACTTCTGAAAGCATGATGCAACATCACCGAAAAGCTCACACGACGCCCGAGTCTTAAGGTCGGTCAAAATGGGGTGTCTACACAAGGCAAATGCTTTTTTTTTTTTTTTTTTTTTTATTTTATGCTTAATCGAATTTTTAATATTTTCAATAATTTTTTTTAATTTTAGTTACACTTAATATGAATACAATTATAAAGTATAATATTTGTAAAAATTTTTTTTATAAAGATTTACCAAATACAAAAAACTAGTACATTTGTATTTTTGTATATTTATTAATCTTCTAAAATATTTTTACAAATATTTTATTCTTTAGATACATCTAGGTTAGTGCATCTAAAAAGAAAAGAAAAAAATTTGCTTAAAATATTTTTAAAAAATCACTAAAAATTAAAAAATATGAAAATTAAAAACTCAATTTTCAAAAAATTAAATTCAAAATTAGAACCAAATAAGGTTTTAGTTATTTATTGATTTTTAACCAAAAAATCTTTCCCCAAATGGACATAGTCCTGCTCGATCAAAAATATTTACAAAATTATATGACTCGTAATTTTTTTTGTATAACAAGAGTTGCATTCCACCTTTATAATTTTTTCTCCTTAATTCTAATTTCTCCCCAATATTTCACTCAATCACAAACTACTTAATCTAACGCTTTTAAAACAATTGTATAGTCATTTTAATGAAATCAATCAAAACCATATCGTTGTTTTTTCTTTTAATCAAATTAAATTGTTGAAAATAATTATTTATCATTTTAATCAAATCAAACAAACCAAATCAAATTGTTTAAATTTAGTAGTGAAGTACTTCTAGTGGATCGCTTCTAGTTTGTGACTACATGTCGCAATGAAATTTTACGTAAGATTGTGCTCATCAATGCCTCATTCATCAATTTTGTGTTAGCATTACTTAGGTGCTACTTGGTTTTGTTTATTTGAGTTGTTTATATTTTATATTTTTTATTTTGTAAAAATTTATGTCAAACTGTTTGATTATTTGAAAATATGGTTAAGAAGAAAACAACAATTTTAAGCATATCGCTTAGTAAATTAATCAACACGAGAGTTGTCTTAGAAGGCGATGATAAGTTTGGTAACATTTACTATTGAATCTGACCAACCATGGCTATCAAGATGTTAGAGAGTGGGTCTCCACCAATTCCATACAAAAGCTTGATGGAGGACTTGAGACACTTGCTATGCTATAACCGCAAGCTACAACATGTCTTATGCGTGAAAGAAACCAATGTGCCGACGGGCTTGCTAAATTAGGGGCCGATCAAATCGAGCAATTGGTGGGGACTCATAATCCACCAAGTAGGAAATCCATAGTTTGTTAGGGCGCACTGATGGGTGTTGAATACCCCGAGTGTAGTCATTGTTACTTTTTGTTTTATTTTCTCGATGTACCTGTGGAAAAATTTGTTGGCGTGGTAAGCTCAATTGGTGGAATTATTCAATCACCACAAATTAAAATTTTGTGGATGGAAAAAGTATGAAAAACCGATCTAATTTACCACACAAACATATATATCATCATCACAGCCCCAATAATCGAAGTTCGTGGTGGTTGCATGTTTGCCAACAAGACGCAAATACCGAGAGAGACCAACAGAAAGCCTAGCTTTTAGAACAAGAAACCCACACAGCATAAGACTTTTGACTACATGATATTATCAAAAGATTAATTAACATGCAAAAGTCTTATTTGAACAACCAAATTCAAAGTATTCTACAAAACAAAGGAGTCATCTCCACAAAAACATTCAGAGGCAATTCTATAAAATCATATGATATAAATTTATCAAGTTAATATACCCGCCATAACATCACTCTTCCTCGCAAAGATTAGGTAAACTAGATGGACGATCAAGCCATCCATCCAAGGATTCCCAAGAATCAAGAATCTGTGAAGTATAAATCACCAAAATTTCCCAATTAAATAAATTTCAGAAGGAAATAAGAAATATATATATATATATATATTATCCTCCGTCCGCTATCTTTTCCAACAAAAGGAGTTATTTTTATGTGTTTTACATAAAAATGGCAAGCATATTTTCAACATGTCACCGCACATCCGATAATAAAAGGTCGTGGCTCAAAAGCCCTTTTGTGGTGAGTAAGGGCAAAGTTCAACAACTAAAACAATGTTTGTAGAGGGGAAAAGAAAACAAAGATAGAAAGGGAAGAGGACACTTACTAAGAAAACGGTCCATGAATTGTATCAATGTAGAGTCCTCGCACCGTGGTAAGGTCGATCAGAAATGTCAAACATGTCCGACATCAACTTTAATAACTAGTCTATTGAATTGATGGTATCTCCGAGTTGCCGATAGGCTTCGTGACATTCGCTTCGCTTTGTTAAGCATTAGAAGTTTGAGCGCTTTTAGCATAGAAAGTGAAGTTCACCATAGAGATTTGTTTTTATGCATGTATAGTTCAAAGGATAGACAATTGTTTACTATACAAATAAGGGTTATATTCTTCTGGAAAATTGTGACAAGTGTGTTTAAGAACTAAAGGATATAGCATGCACATGTCTTGAACATTTATACAAAAACTCATCTTAAAAACACGTGTTACAAAGAGAATGTACTTCATGCTAACTGAGATAAAAGTTTAAGAAAAAATTGAATCATCATGCTCTCGATGAAATAAAAACAAGAGCAAAACAAAAGATGAGAAAGATGCTATCAGATATATTTGCTGTGATAAGATAGGGCACTACAGGCATACCATGGCACCAAGATGATGTGCAAATGGTGAACCCATCCTAATTTGAGCTCCTTACACTTTCATGGGAAAATTGCAGAGATATCAATGGGAAATACAAAATTGCTAAAAGTATCACCACAACTCAAACCGCATTATCGTGCTTATCAGCCTCTTTGATTAAGACCTTGGGGAGGCTATGTCATCGAGTTATAGGGGTAGGTATGATATCTTGGAAGGTGTATCATGGCATGCAAGAGCAAGAGTGTTAGGTTAAAATCCTCTCTCTAAGATCGTCAAGGAAGAGCTATCTTCCTTGGGGAGACAAATAGGCAACCTTGATAAACCCATGATCCTAGCCTCTAATCCACAATCCTCCGATGATCCCAAGCAAGAAATGCCTAGGCCCTGCTTCCAACTTAGGCCGCCAAGTGATTGCTATGATAGTAAAAACCATGAGGATCCCAACTAAGGCAGGAGGTGAGTGCATAGGGAAGACATAGGCAAGCCACCGAGCTATACTAACACGAGGGGGAGAGACCTAGTGGAGGTGTGCTCAGGTTGAGCGGTGCTCTGTTGTTCCCGGGCATACCTTATGGAAATGAATGAGGTATGAGCTTGAGGGACCATGGAGGTAAGGCTCGCCCAAGCCGTGGTGCCGCCAAGTATATTGAGAGCCGTGGATCACCTCCTCATACTTTGACTAATTAACTTTGGTGCTTTATTCGCTAGGGCGCCGGTCGCATTAGTAAGCTTAGCACCATACTTGTGTATATGCCCCTACTTAGGCTAGGCATATGAACCCCATTGTGGTGCCGCATGGGTCCGCCATGTAGAGATGATGGTGATGATGACATGGCACCAGAGAACTCACCATGTATCAGAGCAATGTAGATACCCAAAGGAATAAAATGAATGGTAAAACATATTTGAATGTAGCCTTTTGATTAGTATTCATACTAGAAGACATGAACTTCTACCGTTGGAGCCCT
This sequence comes from Camellia lanceoleosa, assembly GCA_025200525.1. Classification (NCBI taxonomy): domain Eukaryota; kingdom Viridiplantae; phylum Streptophyta; class Magnoliopsida; order Ericales; family Theaceae; genus Camellia; species Camellia lanceoleosa. Next base: position 185,902,523 of record CM045764.1, on the reverse strand, counting down.
TTATGATTCGTAATAAACCGTGTTCATTTCTAATCACTGGGTGCAATCGGATTTCCATGTGGTGCAATGATATCCAACCTTTATATAGGGTAAAGGTAGTCACAATGAATAAATCTCATAGAACTTCGATATGAAGAATGATTTCACTAGCCACATGAAATGAACACTTGCAGAGAGGCATGATCGACTAGAAATACTTAACATGCAAGTCAAGGGTACAAGGTCCAATAATTACATTAAGAAGTATTGTGGGGTAAGGATTTCAGCAATGACACTCTCATTTCATTTTCCGATAAGAAAACAAATTCAAAATAAGCCCAAACCTTGTACTCTTGAAGCATAATTTAGTAGGTAGTATATGAATGGTCTTTAAAAATATTAATAAAAAGTTGTTGAGCTCAATAATACTAACCAGGAGCGCACAAGCTTCAAGGTACTAGCATAAACCCGTATAAAACAAACATCGAAGAGAAAGCTTTTAGCTCAAAGATAAATTAAATATATATATATATATATAATCATCTGCTTTTAATGCAAAAGGAGTTAAAAGGTAATAAATACTATGGTCGACTCAACCACGATATCCAAATGAGGACAAATTATATAATACCTAACTTGCACCAAAAAAAAAAAAAAAATCAACTTAAAAAGTTCTATATTGAAATAATGCGAGGCACTTACCAAGTAAGCTAAAATACTACCAAAGTTCTATGAGGAATTGATTGAAACAATGTGAGGCACTTACCGAGCAAACTAATATACTACCAACCTGCATAGAAAAATTAAATGTTCTTAATCTAGCATCAAAGAGATGCTTGTGATCTAGACTACAAATTCAATCCAGGTCCATAAGAAGTTTTATAAGAAACTGTTTGAAACAACACGAGGCACTTACTGAGTAAGTCGGTTTCAATGCATGAGCAAAGAACAATGTAAATTGCGATTGGTCAATAATTCATTAGATGAAACTTCTTTTACATTGATTGATCCCCAGCTTGAAGTGTCCTCTCGCTAATCCATACCGCAAACATGGGACTACTGTGTTCAAGCTCTATTTTATATTCTCCAAACTAGATACTCCAAAGAAACGTAGCTAAAAAGTTAGAATCATGCTAGTTAAAAGGAAAATCTACCGTAATAGCTTCCTGTGTTGTAAATTGCCCTATGGAAATCAAATTGTAATCAGACACGCATTTAAACCGCAACATAATACAAGTGAAAGGTGTCAAAAGCACAAATCATTCAATTTGTTTGTAGAATGGATGGGACAAAAAATTATAACTTATTTATGTACATCTATCAAGCAAACCCGATGTTACCAAATAGCTATCGTGACCTTATTGATTGCGGTTTTCACAATTGCTTGCTTTTCTCATACAGAACAATTGCACCGAGTTCTAAATGCTCATTTATAACATGAAACTAAATAAAAGCTCCAAAGACAACCACATAAATTGCAAAACAAAACCTTCGTGGTAATCGATCTCAAATAGAGAATACTACATGAATGAAAACATAGTTCATTCCTCGCAACTTTGTTTAACTATAAGTACTTATAGAGCTACCCTCAATTGTTGAGTGCCGAAAAAAATATTTATCATGAAGTTACCAACAATATTTTAAACATAAACATATTCACAAATTCTCAAGCAAATCATCCAAGAGTTAATGATGTAAAAATGGCGAGAAGATAACAATCGAATAGAAGAAAAGGACTAAACCGTGATGAGTAAGATTTTCGGTTCCGATTTTAAATGGAATAAAAATATTTGATTTCACAATTCTAAAAATACTTTTGGTTCGGGACTGCTCCAATTGAGTTGGACAGCTTTTTTCGAGAGTTTTTCGTCATCCGAAATTGAAAGAATAATATTACACTTTACCCAATTTCGTGTCATTCTTTTTCAATGATGAATAGCCGTTAGTTTTAATTCAAAAGAGGATTGCATTCGCTGCAAACTAGAATGTAACAAGACAAAACAATTTTGCGAAGGTGCCATTAGACCTTTTCACTGTCACAAGGTCACCCAGCGAACTTTATAATGATACTTAATATTATGAAGTAATATATTGTCTCATAAACACAACATTTAGTAGTTCCAAATGCTAAATTTTATATCAAGCAGCACATAATATGTTGACACGACAAAAGCAGAGCAAAACTAGTTAAATACGTGGAAATCAAATAAATGAATTTGACCTTTTTATGTTATCCACATATGCCACGTTTTGTATACTAATTTATCATTATTATGCAGATTGCAGAAAGTAGAACTCAACCAAGATTCCAAAAGTAATGCGTTTGACAATTTGGTCAATCGAAGTAGTAGTATTTATTCTTGAGATTGTATAACATTTATGCTTGCAATAAAAGTTATCCATGAAGATCTAAATTTTAAAAAAGGCTATGTCATTGTCAATGGATATATCAATCATCAATAAAAAGTATTATTATTATTATTATTATTATTATTATTATTTTGTATTTTAACTTGGGAACATTTTCAAGGAGCTCCGGGAATGTCAGAGACTCAGAAATTTTGTTAGCACATATCATAGATAGCATGTCATTTTTTGAAATTAATATATCACATTGAAACTACAAAATAACTAAATCAATATTTATTCTGTAACGCCCTCAGAATAATAACATTAAACCCAACAATATTGACATGCATTGATATATAAAAGATCAAGCTCCTTCTATTCATCAGAATAATTCCTTACAAACAGTATTACATGTTGACAACAAAAGTAAATGCCCCATAGGCTTACAACTTTCCAGGCCAACACTTGGTTACAAGAAATAAGTACTAACTCATATACACATTAAGCCCTAGGCTTGAATTTACATGTAATACATCAAGAGAAACAAACATCCAAAAAGTCTGTCAGCCTCTATGCCTCCCAAGCTATGTCCTTGGAGGTGGCATGCTACCGGTACCTAAAAATGATATTCCCATATAGGGTGAGCCCAGAACGCCTCAAAATAATAAATAATCAACCCATCAATATAGACATGCATTGATAGATGAAAGTCCCACATTCTTCTATTCATCAGAGTTTCATTACAAAAAGTATTACATGTTAACAACAAAAGCAAATGCCCTAAGAGCTTACAGCTTTCCAAGTTAACACTTGGTTACAACAAAAGAGTGCCAACTCATTTACACATTAAGCCCTTGGCTTGAATATACATGTAATACATCAAAGGAACTAAACAACAAAAATCTACCCGCCTCAAGCCTCCCAAGCTACGTCCTTGGAGGTGGCATGCTACTCAGACTAAAATGATGTTCTATATAGGGTGAGCCACAGCCCAGTAGAAATACACTAAACCAAATATGAACAATGTCTAAAAGATTAGCAGTTGATAGATGGTCAACACAGATACTTTCACTTACAACACTTTACAGTGTCACTGCTAACAAGCCCATGTTATAATTCATTTCATTTCTTTTCGCCCATTTACAACCATGGCTCGTAACTGCACAAACAACTTATATGAGACAATAACTCATATTAAACTTTTTCTCATTTCATACTAGACGAGCATATTAGCTATGTCAATACATCAACAGATATGCATAAGAGCACTATCACACTTCCAAAGGCAAGCATATGAGCTGTGTCAACACATCACTAGATAAGCATATGAGCTCGATCTATGGAGTCTATCCCCTATCTCCTCCCAAACAACATCCGGTTTAGAGGTCCATCCCCTATCACCCCCTAAACCGTGGAGTACATCCCCTATCTCCTCCAACACAACATAATGCATATAAACAATTATTATACACATCATCAATCAATACATAAAATTAATGTATTCTTTCAACCATCATTCTCAATGACACATTCCGGTGATTAGTTTTAGTTTGCCTAATCATCATGCATTGTCTACAACAATCAAGACAATCCTCCACCGATAGCCCAAAGTAGTTATTTCTATACAGAAAATAAATGCGACAAATGGATATAAAATCAACATTTCCAATTTGGTGAGCGATAAATAGTCCAACTACACCCTTTAATCCCATATATTCCCAATTTCAACATTTCCACATCAATTCCTCATTTCTCACAATTAATTATACAAATTAATTAACCAATGTAATTAGGGCATTTTCCATAATTAACATTTCAACCCTTAAGTTCCATTTTCATCAATGTTCGAACATTTGTTCCATCTCTCTATGCCAAACACGTATCTAAGTTTATTATAAATTAAACTCCAACTTTTGGTAAAATTACACAAAAGCCCCAAACTTTCACAAAATTAGTAAACCAACCCCAACATCTCAAAATACTAAAATTTAAAGACAAAATCCATAGAGAGGAGTAGGATATCCCTACCTCAAAGTTTGAGCTCCAATGGAGATGAAGACCAAAACCAAAATGCTCCAAATCACTTAATTTCTGGATCAAAATGTAGCCCTTGACGATCAACACAACTTTCGTAAAGGCGAAAAACGAGGAAACAACTTCTACTAGATCAATCCCTAGAGAGAAGTTAAGGTTTTAGAGAGAGAGGCTCTCAAATTTGTGTTTGGGAAAGTAAGGGAGAGAAAGAACATGTCACGCCCCGAACCCGCTTCTAAAGTTCGGCATGACCCGACTGTAAAACCGACATATAACCCGTATATACATCATATGGGGCCTACTTCTACACAAATGTGATAGAAAAAAAAAACAAAATAAATTCCATTGAGCTTTTACTATCATGCCAGATCATAACATCAAAAATGAAATCATGAAGTATCAACATACCCTTGGGCACCAAATATAGACATACATATATATGCACTCAAATTTCTAAGCTTGGGCACATAACAAATACATCAAAGTTATCTACATTCAATCTCAAATGTAAAATTTAGTTATAAGCCAACACTTGGCAAAACTCCACAAAACATGAGGGCTTTGCCAGTGCCTCGTGACACTTAGAGGTTGACAAGAGAACCCAAAGGTCATAGGCTAGGACTGACCACCGTTGGTTACCTACGTAAAATGCATATAACATAAGGTGAGTCAAACTCTAGGAGTAGTATATTACATAAAGCAAATCATGCTTAACTTGAAACATAATACGATCAATGCATATAAGAATGCAAACTTCAGATAGTTAGTCCGAATCATACATACGTATATAATGGCTCAGTTCCAATCCTCGCAACATAAACGCCATAATAAACCTTAATCTTGCAACATAAACATTATAATCATAATGGCCATAAACCTTAAATCAAGTACTATAAACATATTAGCTTGAACTTCTTAAGACATATAGCGTGAACATCTTCAACATAACAACTTGAACATCTTGTACATATTAGCTTGAACATCTTAAACATATTAACTTGAACATAACATTCTGGCTTAAAGCTCTTGAGAGATGGCACAAAGCCCTTGGAAGTTGGCATAAAGCCCTTGCATACTTGAAAGTTGGCATCAAGCTCCTTGAAAACTAAGATAAAGCCCTTGTAACTTGAAATGGCATAAAGCCCTTGAAATGGCATAAAGCCCTTGTAATGGCATAAAGCCCTTGAAAATGGCATAAAGCCCTTGTAACTTGTAATGGCATAAAGCCCTTGTAATGGCATAAAGCCCTTGAAAATGGCATAAAGCCCTTGTAACTTGTAATGGCATAAAGCCCTTGAAAATGGCACGAGGCCCTTGTAACTTGTAATGGCATAAAGCCCTTGAAAATGGCATAAAGCCCTTGTAACTTGAAAATGGCATAAAGCCCTTTGTAACTTGTAATGGCATAAAGCCTCGTGAATGCAGCAGTCCTTGAAAATGGCATAAAGCCCTTGTAACTTGTAATGGCATAAAGCCCTTGAAAATGGCACGAGGCCCTTGTAACTTGTAATGGCATAAAGCCCTTGTAACTTGTAATTTAACCTTGAAACATATTTAAACTTGTGACATATACTTGAAGCATACCTGAAACATTCTTGAACTTGTAACATGCTTGAACATACCTAAAACATACTTGAAACATACGTGAAACATATTTGAAACATACTTGAAATATACATGGACTGATAAGCTATTTGAACTTGTAACATACATGAACTTATGACATACTTGAACTCGTTCTTGAGCTTGTAACATTCTTGACTTATAACATACATAACTTGTAAGAGACTTAAACGTGAATCATACGTAAACTTTTAACATACTTAAACTTGTTTATGCTTGAACTTGCCACTCATAGTGAACTTGTAACATACTTGTATTTGAAACATACATGGACTTGTAACATACGTAAACTTATAAACTTGTAAATATACTTGACTTATCTACTTGGACTTATAACATTTATCTTCCTCAATACATTTACTTCTAAACATATAACACTTATTTTCTTTGTATCATTTACATACATGTATCATTTATCTTTTTTGAATCATCCACATACATATAACATTTACCTTCTTGAATCATTTACATACATAAGTAATCAATTAACCTAATATCGATTCATGAAGTAGACTAGTTTCTAGTTTCACAAAGTTCCATAGTCATATGGTCGTATCGCCATTCTTTTCATCATCTCATTCATTTATAATTGCCATATTACTAGCATAGATGTTTAATTAACACGTGATAACAGAATGCTATTCATTATCTAGTAGAGAGTACTACTACCACAAGGCCGTGATAACGCATAGTCCCTCCCCGAGTGTGTCCACACAATGATAACTTGTAAATTAGTTCTCTTTCCTCTTAAATCATTGAAAGCCAATCCTTGTGTCATTACACTTCACATGAATTATAACCATCTTAAAGTCATAAAAATTATTCTAAAAAATACCAGAGGACTAAGCATTCAAAATCGAACAAACAATAATTTTTGCCTCGAATATCCCCGCCGAAGCGCCACTTTGGCCGAGCGATCGCATAAATTACAAATCGGCTGAAGGTCGCGCCGAGGGACTTCACGCCGAGCGACCAAGCAAAGTCCCGAAATTAATTTCCAATTTGATACCCAACTCTACTTTCATGCCATTCCCATGCAACCCAAGGTAAAATTAAGACAATATATCACATTTTAACCTAACATCACCATAGCATGGATTCTACCTTGAGCATAATAAATTAAACAATATTAGAAGCTTCAACAAGTTACTTCTCTCTCAAATTCAATTCTTGAATTTAAGTCTTTCATGTTCTTGAAACATAACACATAGATATAACATAGTTCCATGATACATAACCAAAGAGTGAAGTATAATTGCATACAACACTACATATAATCAAAATAATTAATTAATGAGAACTCTAATAAATCAAGCATGAATCAACCATGAATCATTCATAATAAAGTTCATTCGCAACTTTTAAATATAATCCAATTTTCCCATGATTCTACATCTAGGATTCATAATTCATCAATTTAACTTCCAACTTCACATCCAAACCTTCAATCTTACTCTTGCAAACAACTTAATTCAAAACAACTCTACATGTAATATGCGTTCTATCAACATTTCAATCATCAATTTCATACTTAAAACAACCATAACCTTCCAAATCCCCATTGTTCAAACCCTTAATTCCCAAAATCCATAATTTCTTCTATACATCTCAAATAAGTGAAATTGCACAATTAAACAATGGAAACAACTCAAATCTATCTATGGATGAAAATATTAAAGAGTATACAAACCCTTACCCCAAAATCAAGAAAAGGGTGAGCTTGAAAAGAAGCTCCACAAATCCAAGTTTTAATCGGTAAAACATTGATCCTCCCTTATTCTCCTCCTTGATGCTAAAACCATGGTGAATCGTGATCAAAGTCAAGGGATTCAAGGGTTTGGGGCTAGGGTTTCGGTCTTAGAGGAAGAGGAAAGAAGAGGAAAAGAAAATATCAAGAAGTGATCCAAAATCACGATTTTAAAGCTACTGTCTGAAAACCCCGCTCGAGCGGACCTATTCCTGCTCGAGCGGACTCGCTCACAGCAGATTCCAAAACTTCAAACAGGTGTAACTCTCCCATCCGGACTCCGTTTTAGGTCGTTCTTGTGTCCAAATTGAAGCCCCGAAAATAAGCTTTCCAATGGTTCTAACCTCACATTCAAATTCAACGTGTGGAAAAAGAAAAGGGCAAATGAGTGACAGCTGATCGTAAAATAACTATCCGGATTATATTCTTGGTCCAATCTTACTTTACCATCATATCACAACTTCACTCAATACTCCAAAATAGATAAAACATTCTCAATTCCAATAGATATAGGTGAATTAAAACACATTAACCCGTAATTAAATAAGGATGGTTCTTGGGGTCATTACACTCTCCCCACCTTAAGAAGTTTGGTCCTCCAAACTTGATTCACCTTGCCATAAGTCTAACTTCGTCCTGGACGTATAACATTCCTCAATCACTAAGCCATTCATAATCCTATACAATCCATTTCGATGGAAATTGGCTCCCAAAATCACAAGTAAGTCAATTCCGCTAACTATTCGGTAACCCAATTGATACCTCAAAGCTTCGTCTCATTATTCATAACCTTGAACATTTTAATTCGTTACTCCACAAATCATATCTTTCACATCATATAACAACTTAAGGGTATTTAGAAATGAATTCATTTCAAGTATTCGTATGCATGCGACTCATAAGTGATCAAACGTAATTCAAACTTTTAAGGTCACAAATAACCTACATTTCGTACTTTCTCAAAGATTAGGAAACATTTATATCAAGGTATTACATGTTCATAAAACCAAATACATATCAAGCTTTAATGATCATACTCCCCAAATTGTTGTAAAGTGATAAGCATTTAAATTCCATACTAGTTTAGAAGATTTCAAAATCAACATCATGACATTAAGCACATAATACTTTTACCAAAAAGGTATTATATTCTTACATGACGTTCTTTAAATTTTCCATAAATATACAATACGTTGTCCAGAAATATTATTCAGAAACTTATCATATCATAAACTTGCCGGAAGTTCATAGTAGTTTTATCATTTCAGAAAATATTTATCCGATGAAACATTTCGTAATCCAGAATGTGGATTTCATTAAACATGGTATATCATAGTCATTTCAACATCATTTATATAACAATATCTTTTATAAAGACATTAATTACTTAGGTCCATGGTCGATTCACACAAAGTCATACTTGTCGAAATAATAATGTAATTGATGGTATGACATTTCTAAATAACATGGTTCACATAAGTTCCATTCCAATGATCTCAGACAAATGGCAACCCACAAAAGAAAATACAATTTGCAGCTTCGAACATTTGCACATGCACACAGAAACATATCACAGAGATAATTTCTTGAGTCTAAAGTACGGATACACATAGACAGGGTTTTCATTCTTGTGGTAATTATGAAATTACCAATCATTTTCCCTTTTTATTCTGTCTAACCAAACGGAAGTAGAATCTTCCGGGTCCTCTATCCTTATTCTTGCCATGCCTCAACAACAATCAATTATCATAAACACAAGAAATGTACAATAGACATGGAGTAAAAATCAAGTGCTCACAGAGTACACTTAACGTTGCCATCAATTTTTTCCTATACTTTTAGCATGCCATGCATGAAGCTTAAATCTTTTCTAGACATCCTAAGGCTCAATGGATCCGTGTGTGAGATAGCAACTCGTGCTCGATACCACCCGTCACGCCTTAACTCGCCTCTAAAAGTTCGGCATGACCCACCGTAAAACGGACATATAACCCGGTATATACATCATATGGGGCCTACTGAAGCACAAATGTGATAGAAAAAAACAAAATAAATTCCATTGAGCTTTACTATCATGCCAGATCATAACATAAAAAATGAAATCATGAAGTACCAACATACCCTTGGGCACCAAATATAGACATACATATATACGCACCCAAATTTCTAAGCTTGGGCACATAACAAATACATCAAAGTTATCTACATTCAATCTCAAATGTAAAATTTAGTTATAAGCCAACACTTGGCAAACTCCACAAAACATGAGTGGTTTCGCTAGTGCTCAGACACTTAGAGGTTGACAAGAGAACCCAAAGGTCATAGGCTAGGATGACCACCGTTGGTTACCCATGTAAATGTATATAACATAAGGTGAGTCAAACTCTGAGTAGTATATTACATAAAGCAAATCATGCTTAACTTGAAACATAATACGATCAATGCATATAAGAATGCAAACTTGATAGTTAGTCCTAATCATATACGCATATAATGGCCTCAGCCCAATCCGCAACATAAACGCCATAATAAACCTTTAATCTTGCAACATAAACATTATAATCATAATGGCCATAAACCTTAAATCAAGTACTATAAACATATTAGCTTGAACTTCTTAAGACATATAGCGTGAACATCTTCAACATAACAACTTGAACATCTTGAACATATTAGCTTGAACATCTTAAACATATTAACTTGAACATAACATTCTGGCTTAAAGCTCTTGAGAGATGGCACAAAGCCCTTGGAAGTTGGCATAAAGCCCTTGCATACTTGAAAGTTGGCATCAAGCCCTTGAAAACGGCATAAAGCCCTTGTAACTTGTAATGGCATAAAGCCCTTGAAATGGCATAAAGCCCTTGAAAATGGCATAAAGCCCTTGTAACTTGTAATGGCATAAAGCCCTTGTAATGGCATAAAGCCCTTGAAAATGGCATAAAGCCCTTGTAACTTGTAATGGCATAAAGCCCTTGAAAATGGCACGAGGCCCTTGTAACTTGTAATGGCATAAAGCCCTTGTAATGGCATAAAGCCCTTGAAAATGGCATAAAGCCCTTGTAACTTGTAATGGCATAAAGCCCTTGTAATGGCATAAAGCCCTTGAAAATGGCATAAAGCCCTTGTAACTTGTAATGGCATAAAGCCCTTGAAAATGGCACGAGGCCCTTGTAACTTGTAATGGCATAAAGCCCTTGTAACTTGTAATTTAACCTTGAAACATATTTAAACTTGTGACATATACTTGAAGCATACCTGAAACATTCTTGAACTTGTAACATGCTTGAACATACCTAAAACATACGTGAAACATATTTGAAACATACTTGAAATATACATGGACTGATAAGCTATTTGAACTTGTAACATACATGAACTTATGACATACTTGAACTCGTTCTTGAGCTTGTAACATTCTTGACTTATAACATACATAACTTGTAAGAGACTTAAACGTGAATCATACGTAAACTTTTAACATACTTAAACTTGTTTATGCTTGAACTTGCCACTCATAGTGAACTTGTAACATACTTGTATTTGAAACATACATGGACTTGTAACATACGTAAACTTATAAACTTGTAACATACTTGACTTATCTACTTGGACTTATAACATTTATCTTCCTCGATACATTTACTTAAACATATAACACTTATTTTCTTTGTATCATTTACATACATGTATCATTTATCTTTTTTGAATCATCCACATACATATAACATTTACCTTCTTTGAATCATTTACATACATAAGTAACTGAATTAACCGAATACTGATTCATGAAGTAGACTAGTTTCAGAAGCCTACAAAGTTCCATAGTCATATGGTCGTATCGTCATTCTTTTCATCATCTCATTCATTTATAATTGCCATATTACTAGCATAGATGTTTAATTAACACGTGATAATGTAATGCTATTCATTATCCGTAGTAGAGAGTACTACTACTCACAAGTCGCGTGATAACGCATAGTCCCTCCTCGAGTGTGTCCCGCACACAATGATAACTTGTAAATTAGTTCTCTTTCCTCTTAAATCATTGAAAGCCAATCCTTGTGTCATTACACTTCACATGAATTATAACCATCTTAAAGTCATCGAAAATTATTCTAAAAAATACCAGAGGACTAAGCATTCAAAATCGAACAAACAATAATTTTTGCTCGAAGGGTCCCCGCCGAAGCGCCACTTTGGTCAGCCGAAAGGATCGCACAAATTACAAACCGCTGAAGGTCGTTTTTCCCGCCGAAGGGACTTCCGCCGAGCGACCAAGCAAAGTCCCGAAATTAATTTCCAATTTGATACCCAACTCTACTTTCATGCCATTCTATGCAACCCAAGGTAAAATTAAGACAATATATCACATTTTAACCTAACATCACCATAGCATGGATTCTACCTTGAGCATAATAAATTAAACAATATTAGAAGCTTCAACAATACTTCTCTCTCAAATTCAATTCTTGAATTTAAGTCTTTCATGTTCTTGAAACATAACACATAGATATAACATAGTTCCATGATACATAACCAAAGAGTGAAGTATAATTGCATACAACACTACATATAATCAAAATAATTAATTAATGAGAACTCTAATAAATCAAGCATGAATCAACCATAAATCATTCATAATAAAGTTCATTCAAGAACTTTTAAATATAATCCAATTTTCCCATGATTCTACATCTAGGATTCATAATTCATCAATTTAACTTCCAACTTCACATCCAAACCTTCAATCTTACTCTTGCAAACAACTTAATTCAAAACAACTCTACATGTAATATGCTCTATCAACATTTCAATCATCAATTTCATACTTAAAACAACCATAACCTTCCAAATCCCCATTGTTCAAACCCTTAATTCCCAAAATCCATAATTTCTTCTATACATCTCAAATAAGTGAAATTGCACAATTAAACAATGGAAACAACTCAAATCTATCTATGGATGAAAATATTAAAGAGTATACAACCCCTTACCCCAAAATCAAGAAAAGGGTGAGCTTGAAAAGAAGCCTCCACAAATCCAAGTTTTAATCGGGTAAAAACATTGATCCTCCCTTATTCTCCCTCCTTGATGCTAAAAACCATGGTGAATCGTGATCAAAGTCAAGGGATTCAAGGGTTTGGGGCTAGGGTTTCGGTCTTAGAGGAAGAGGAAAGAAGAGGGGAAAAGAAAATATCAAGAAGTGATCCAAAATCACGATTTTAAAGCTACTGTCCCGAAAACCCCGCTCGAGCGGACCTATTCCCGCTCGAGCGGACTCGTTTCACAAAGACAGATTCCAAAACTTCAAACAGGTGTAACTCTCCCATCCGGACTGCTTTTAGGTCGTTCTTGTGTCCAAATTGAAGCCCCGGAAATAAGCTTTCCAATGGTTCTAACCTCACATTCAAATTCAACGTGTGGAAAAAGAAAAGGGCAAATGAGTGACAGCTGATCGTAAAATAACTATCCGGATTATATTCTTGGTCCAATCTTACTTTACCATCATATCACCACTTCACTCAATACTCCAAAATAGATAAAACATTCTCACTTCCAATAGATATAGGTGAATTAAAACACATTAACCCGTAATTAAATAAGGATGGTTCTTTGCGTCAATACAGAAGAAGAAAAACTGATTTAAGAAACCAAAACTCTAACTTAAACCCGCCGGCCGCCGAGAAACCTCGCCGAAGGCCACTACAGACTCCCGCCGAGCCAATCCCCACTCGAAGCGCCGGATGCACACTCTCAAAGACTTTTGCAGTGTGTCTCCCGCCGAAGGCCCAACTCCCGCTGAAAGGCCACCACCTCCGCTCGAGCGTACAACACTACAGAGGAGATACTAGATGGGTGTTTTTCCCGCTTGAGCGCCAAAACCCCCGCTTGAGCGGACAAGCAACAAAAGGATCCCCGCTCGAGCGTCAAACTCCCCGCTTGAGCGGACAAGTCAAAATCTGGGCAACTAGTTTTGGTTTCTAAACTCAACCAACCTGTAACAAACCTGCCCAACACATCCTATAACTCAAATACAAAGTAGGAAAGGATGCACACAAGGTAATAATCAACTACTATCAACCATGGACACATGTCCGGATCACTGTACAACAAGGGTAAACCAGGGATTGCTATAGAGCCACAGCCCAGTAGAAATACACTAAACCAACTATGAACAATGACTAAAAGATTAGCAGTTGATAGATGGCCAACACTGATACGTCCACTTATAACACTTTACAATTTCATGACTTACAAGTCTATGTCACTTTTCATTTTCCATTTCTCAATAGATAAGCATATTAGCTATATCAACACATCAACAGATAAGCATATGAACTATATCACACTACCAAAGATAAGAATATGAGCTATATCTACACTTCTCTAGACAAGTATATGAGCTGTATCCAAACTTCTCAAAGATAAGCATATGAGCTGTATCTTCACTTCTCTAGACAAGCATATGAGCTGTATCTACGGAGTTCATCCCCCATCTCCTCCCAACACTATCCGATTTAGAGGTCCATCCCCCGTCTTACCTTAAACCGCGGAGTACATCCCCTATCTCCTCATCTACACATAATGCATATAAACACATAGGTTCTATACACAATCAATCAATACATAAAGTTAATGTATTCCACCAACCGTCATACTCTATGACCCATTCCATTGATTAGTTTTCGTTTGCCTAATCATCATGCATCGTCTACAACAATCAAGACTATCCTCCACCGATAGCCCAAATCAGTTATCTCTAAACATGAAATAAATGCACAAAATGGATATTCAATCAACATTTCAACTAGGTGAGCGATAAATGATTCTACTACACCCTTTAATCGCATACATTTCCGATTCCAAGATTTCCAATCCAATTCCTCATTTCTCAAATTAATTATGCAAATTAATTAATTAAACCAATTAGGGAAAAATCCCATAATTCTCAACACCGACTCTAAAGTCCCATTCCCACCAATTTCATAACGAAATTACCATTTTCAATGCTACAAACATACAAGGTTTCAATTTAGTTAAAAACCCTCTTTTATGAAAAATTACATAAAGACCCCCAGACTTTCTCAAAATTACCCAACAACCTCCAACATATCAAAATGCTAAAATTCAAAAGAAAAGCTCATAAAAAGGAGTAGGATATCCCTACCTCGAAGTTAGAGCTCGAATGGAGAAGAGACCAAAATCAAAGTGCTCCAAACTCCAAACTTTTCGGATCAAAACGACGCCCTCGACGATCAACACAACTTATACAAAGGCCGAAGAGAAGGGAAGCACTCTAACTAGATCAAACCCTAGAGAGAAGGGAGTTTCTAGAGAGAGAAGCTCTCAAAATATCTTTTTGGAAAGTAGGAGAGAGAGAGAGAGGAAGGGTAGAAAATGATTCAAAAAAGCCCAACCGCCTCAAGTTATTTAACACAATGCTCGAGCATCAAGAACAAAACCATGGTCCGCCGAAGAAGAAGGTCACCGAGCGCTTAAGACACAAGGATAAAGCACACCCGCCGAGTGTGAAAAACGATCGCCGAGCGCAATTTTCCTTCCGTAACTTTTACCAAAAAATACTAGATGTTCGAGTGCCAATGATGCCCGCCGAGTAAGAAACCCGCCGAGAATAGAAACCAACTGCAGGTTTTGCAGAGCACCAAAATCGAGGTGCAATCTCGTCGGCGGACGACCAAAAACACAAAGAACAAGGTTTTAGACCAAGGCTCAACCCACCGCCGAAACAAGCCCAACACATCCTAAAACTCAAAGAAATGGAATTAAAGGATGATGATAAGATGAATACAACTACCAATTCCATAGAACCAAGGCCTTAATACAACTCAATAAGAAGGGAATACCAGATCGCTATAACCTCCTCCCTTAAGGAATTTCGTCCCTAAATTATGCAAGCTTTGAAAACAAGTTTTCCCATTTTAAACAATGTTACATTTCAACATTTAATAACTCACCCATAACCACCATCCATCTCTTATTAAGAGGCATCTCACAATATGTAAAAACAACATATATTACAAGTGCATCATTAACATGCATTTCTCTTCCATTTCCAACCATTTCCAACATACATGGTTCACAATTTCATATCATAGTCAATATTCATGATACATCTCCAGTTCTATAATATAGCCAATATATGCAATATTATAATCAACTCCCATATCAAGGCAAGTTCTACAATACCTCCGTAAACCAAAACATTCACAATGTTTTACAACTTAAGACATATATAATGCTATTAAAGTCCACTATTATTACAAAATTTCATTACATGATTTCACATCAACAAACATGTCCGGATACTTTTCACGGACTTCCAACTCACGTTCCCAAGTGGCTTCCTCCACTCCGTGATGCTTCCACAAAACCTTTACCAAAGGGATGGTCTTGCCACGCAGGACTTGATCTCGCCTATCCAAGACCCGAACCGGTCTCTCCTCATATGAGGCATCCTCGTCTACCTCTAAGTCGGTCCAATCCAATACATGCAATGGATCCGGCTCGTACTTTCGAAGCATACTCACATGAAACACATCATGAACTCCGAACAACTGTGGTGGCAAAGCTAAACGATAAGCAACCTCGCCAATCCTCTCAAAAATCTCAAAAGGACCAATAAACCGAGGGGATAACTTCCCACTCTTCCCAAATCTCATCAATCCCCGCCTAGGTGATATCTTCAGGAAGACATGATCACCCACCTCAAACACCAAAGGTCTCCTCCTACGGTCGGCATAAGATTTCTGACGACTCTAGGTCAGAATAAGCCTCCTACGAGATAAGCTCAACCTTCTCCGCTGCTTCCCTAACCAACTCCGACCCAACAAAGGTACATCACCCACCTCGCCCAACAAACCGAGACCTACATGGTTGGCCATACAAGGCCTCAAATGGTGCCATATCGATGCTAGACTGAAAACTGTTATTGTAGGCAAACTCCACCAAGGGCAAGTGCCTCTCCCACGTCCCACTAAAGTCCAGGACACAACCTCGAAGCATATCCTCAAGGATCTGAATAGTACGCTCGCATCGCCGCCACCGAGGATGATAAGCCGCATTAAAGGTCAACTTAGTACCCAAGGCACTTCAGAACTCGCCACAACCCGCAAGAAACGAGGGTCTCTATCAAAGACGATCGTCACTGGGACCCCGTGCAACCTCACTATGTCCCGAATATACAAGTCGGCAAGATGGTCCACCGAGTCTCTCACGCGCATAGGAATGAAGTGCGCCGACTTAGTCAATCGGTCCACAACTACCCAAATAGCATCACTACCCCGCTGAGTCCTCGGAAGACCTACAATGAAGTCCATAGTGACATGCTCCCACTTCCACTCGGCAATAGGCAAGGGTTGCAACAAACCCGCTGGCCTCTGATGCTCGGCCTTCACTTGTTGGCAAGTAAAACACTTCGATACGAAAACTGCCACATCTCTCTTCATACCCCGCCACTAAAACTGGCGACCCAAATCTCGATACATCTTAGTACCTCCGGGATGCACCGCAAGGCGAATGGTGAAACTCTGAGTACTTTCTCAAGAAGACTTCGGCACAAATAAACGGTCTCGATATCTCACACTCTGGTCGAGATACACCGTCAAACCCTTCTCAACCTTCCCACTAGAGATCTTCTCTCAGAGGGATTCTACCTCAAGGTCACCTCTCTGTGCCTCTAACACTCGAGTCACAAGTGTAGGCTGCGCAACAACGGAAAATAAGCCGCAGCCTCAACGGATTCGCCCAGATGCAAACCAAACTCGCCCAGTGCACCCAACATCTCCCATTCCCGGATGGCGATACAAGCTACATCACTAATAGATTTCCTACTAAGGGCATTGGCCACAACATTGGCCTTCCTGATGGTAATGCAACTCAAGTCAGAATCCTCAATAAATCGCATCCACCTCCTCTGCCTCAAATTCAAGTCTTTCTGTGTAAAACGATACTTCAGACTCTTGTGGTCCGAGAACACCTCGAACCTCTCACCATAAAAGAGTGTCTCTAGATTTTCAAGGCAAAGATCACTGCCGCTAACTCTAGGTCATGTGGAGGTAATTCTTCTCCGAATTTTCAACTGACGTGAGCCATAGGCAACCACTTTCCCCTCTTGCATCAACACACAACCCAAACCCTCTCGTGAGGCATCACAATAGACTGCATAACCTAACCCTCTCTCCGGAATAATCAAGACCGGAGCGGTGGTCAATCTAACTTTCAACTCTTGGAACGACTTTTCACAAGTCTCACTCCACACAAATTTGACTCCTTTCCGAGTCATTTAGTCAACAAGGAAGCTAACCCGGAGAAATCCTTCACAAACCCGGTAATACCCACTAATCCTAGAAATCATGGATCTCAAACACACTCTTAGGTCAGGCCTAATCTTGCATCGCCTCTTGGATGTATCAACAGACACCCTTCCCGGATACCACATGGCCTAAGAACCCAGACGCTCGATACCAAGGTCCTATGATTCAAAAACAAAGTATGAAAGGATGTAAACAAGACAACAATCAACTATTAACATCCACGGACACATGTCCGGATCACTTGTACAACAGGTAAACCCGGATCGCTATAACCTCTTAAAGAATTTCGTCCTCAAATTAAAAGCAAGTTTTAAAATAGGTTTTTCCATTTTAAACAATGTTATCTTACAACATTCAACAATTCACCCATTACCAAATATCCATCTCATTTAAAGAGGCATTTCACATATATATTCATTTCAAGTGCATCTATAACATGCATTTCCTTTTTCATTTTCCAACCATTCTCAACATATATGGTTCACAATTCATATCATAATAAAGTTTCATGATACATCTCCAGTTCTATAATATAGTCAACATATGCAATACTATAACCAACTCCCACATCAAGGCAAGTTCTACAATACTTCCTTTAATCAAAACATATACCATGTTTTAAAACTTAAGACACAAATAATGTTCTTAAAGTTCAACAAGATTACAAGTTTCCAATACATGATTACAAATCAACAAACAAGTCCGGATATTTCTCGCGGACTTCCAACTCACGTTCCCAAGTGGCCTCCTCCACCCCGTGATGCTTCCACAAAACCTTAACCAAAGGGATGGTCTTGCCACGCAGACTTGATCCCGCCTATCCAAGACCCGAACCGTCTTCCTCATACGAGGCATCCTCGCTACCTCTAAATCAGTCCAATCCAAAGACATGTGACGGATTCGCTCATACTCAAGCATACCACATGAAACACGCCATGCACTCCGACAACCGTGGCGGCAAAGCTAAATGATAAGCCACCTCGCCAATCCTCTCAAGAATCTCAAAAGGCCCTATAAACCGAGGGATAGCTTCCTCTTCCCAAACCTCATCAACCCCCGCCTAGGTGATATCTTCAGAAGACATGATCACCCACCTCAAACACCAATCTCCTCCTATGGTCAAAGATAAGATTTCGACGACTGGTCAGAATTAGCCTCCTACGGATAAGCTCAACTTTCTCCGTCAGTTTCCCTAACCAACTCGGACCCAACAAAGGTAAGGCCACCCACCTCGCCCAACAAACCGGAGACCTACAAGGTCGGCCATACAAGCCCTCAAACGGTGCTATACCGATACTAGATCGATAGTTTATTGTAGGCAATTCCACCAATGGCAAGTGCCTCTCCACGCCCCATCAAATCAAGGACACAACCTCAAGCATATCCTCAAGGATTCAATAGTACGCCGACCGCCTGCCACCGAGGATGATAAGCCGCGAAGGTCAACCTAGTGCCCAAGGCACTCGCAAACTCGCCACAACCAAGCAAAGAAACGAGGATCTCTATCTCGAGATTTAACGTCATCGCGAATTCTGCAACCTCACTATGTCCCAAACATACAAGTCGGCAAGATGGTTCACCAATCTTTCACAAGATAGAATGAAGTGCGCCGACTTAGTCAACCAGTCTACCACCACCCAAATGGCATCACTACACCGCTGAGTCCTCGGAAGACCTACAACGAAGTCCATAGTGACATGCTCCCACTTTCACTCGGCAATAGGCAAGGGTTGTAACAAACCCGCTGGCCTCTGATGCTCGGCCTTCACTTGTTGACAAGTAAGGCACTTCGACACGAAGACTGCCACATCTCTCTTCATACCCCGCTACCAAAACTGGCGACCCAAATCCCGGTACATTCGTACCTCCCGGATGCACCGCAAGGCGCGAATGATGAAACTCTCAGAGTACTTCCTCTCGGCAAGACTCGACAAAACAAGCGGTCTCAGATCTCACACTCAAGTCGATACACCACAAACCCTTCTCAACCTTTCCACTGAGATCTTCTCGAGGGAATCTACCAAGGTCACCTCTCGGCCTCTAACACCGAAGTCACAAGTGTAGGGTCACAAGCAACAATGAAAACAAGGCCGTAGCCTCAACGGATTCGCCCAAAAGCAAATCAAACTCACCAAGTGCCCCCCACATCTCCCACTCCCGGATGGCTACACAAGCTACATCAACTATGGATTTCCCGCTTAGCGGGTCCGCCACAACCATGGCCCTCCCCGGATGATAATGCAACTCCAAGCCATAATCCCCAATGGACTCCATCCACCTCCTCTGCCTCAAGTTCAAGTCTTTCTATGAAAACAGATACTTCAGACTCTTATGATCCGAGAACACCTCGAATCTCTCACCATAAAGGTAGTGCCTCCAGATTTTCAAGGCAAAGATCACAGCCGCTAACTCTAAATCATGCGTAGGGTAATTCTTCTCATGAATCTTCAACTGACGTGAGCCATAAGCTACCACTTTCCCCTCTTGCATCAACACACAACCTAGACCCTCTCGTGAGGCGTCACAATACACAGCATAACCCAACCCTTTCTCCGGAATAATCAAGACCGGAGTGGTGGTCAATCTAACCTTCAACTCCTGGAACGACTTTTCACAAGTCTCACTCCATACAAATTTGACTCCCTTCCGAGTCAGTCTAGTCAACGGTGAAGCTAACCTGGAGAAATCCTTCACAAACCGGCGGTAATACCCAGCCAATCCCAGAAAACTGCGGATCTCAAACACATTCTTAGGTTGTGCCCAATCTTGCACTGCCTCAGTCTTGGATGTATCAACAGACACCCCCTTTGCCGGATACCACATGGCCTAAAAACTTGACTTCCTCTAGCCAAAACTCACACTTCCCAAACTTGGCATACAGCCTATGGGCTCTAAGCAACTCAAGCACCACTCTCAAGTGTGCCTCATGCTCCTCCTCTGAAGGTGAATAGACAAGAATGTCGTCCACAAAAACGACTACAAATCGATCCAAGAATTCCCGGAAGATCCGGTTCATCAAGTCCATAAAGACTGCCGGTGCGTTGGTAAGCCCAAATGGCATCACCAGAAACTCATAATGGCCATACCGCGTACGGAATGCCGTCTTCGGAATATCCTCCTCCCTGACCCTCAACTGATGGTAACCCGATCTCAAGTCTATCTTAGAGAAACAACGGGAACCCTTCAACTGGTCAAACAAATCATCTATACGGGGCATAGGGTACTTATTCTTAACCGTAGCCCGATTCAACTTTTGGTAGTCGATACACAATCTCAAGGCACCATCTTTCTTCTTAGCAAAGAGTGTCGGCTCCCACGTGAACACTAAGGCGGACAAAGTCCTTATCCGCAATTCTTGAGCCGAACTTTCAACTCAACCAACTCTGCTGGAGCAAAATGGTAAGGTGCCATAGAAATCGGCGCCGTGCCGGGCACTAAATCAATGGAGAACTCAATCTCCCAAAGGAGGTGGCAAACTAAGAAGATCTTCGGAAAGACATCCGAATACTCACAAACCACCCTCGCAACATAATATGGGTCTCATCACACTCACCACTCTCAAAGCTAGCCAAGAGACCACTAAGCTCACTCCGCCTCAAGGACCATACCCCGTGGCACAACACTACCAACCCGGTCTCCCAAGAAATGGAAACACTCCAGCCACTGACAACAAGTGACCCTCGCGGTAGTAATCAATAACCCGGTATGACGATAACCACCCATACCCAAAATAACATCAAAGCCCTTCATGGGCATAACAACAAAAGGAAAAGGAAGTCTATGATCGCCGAATTCTATGTCACAACCTCTAACACCCGCCTCGTAATCAACTCACCCCCAATAGGTGACACAACACAAATAGAGATGCTAAAAGTGCTAATCCAACTCCAACACAGATGCAAATGCAGAGCATACAAAAGAATGAGATGCACCAGATTAATCAACACCCTAGCAACCGAAAGGTAAAACAAAAAGGTACCTCTCACTACCGATGGAGCGATAAGATCCTCATGGTAACAAAGATACACGCTCAGAGGCCCTCGATCCACCTGCCACCTCTAGGAGCATAAGATCGCCAGACCGATTGGGACGAAGAAGCCCCGGATTGGCCTCGAGGCTCTGACAGACCGAGCTGGCTGAAATCCTCAGATCTGTTTAGAACCAGACGCTCAAGTGGCACCCAATCAGGCAAACCTCTTCAGTGCCTAGGCCGCCACACGTAATAACAAAACAAGGGTGCCGCCATTAAACTCGATCAAGGGTCTAGCCAAGAAGAAGCAGCTCTCGACCTCCGCCTTCGTGGGCAAATCAAGCCTTGTGACCCTGGCCACACTTGTAACAGTGAACTCTCCTCGATTGCCCTCCCAGAGCGTGACTCAGACTGGGAAAGTCGACCTAGCTAAACCACTCGAGACGACCGAGGTTATAACCCTCTGCTCCTACCATCACCCGACCTCTTGGCCCCTCTTGGAGCCTTTGTGTTTCACCTCATCCTCCTCCTGCATCATCACCCATATGAGCCGCAGATCCACTAAGTGCCTATACTCCTGGATATAAGGACCACCAACCCTCAACTTGAGGCCACGCCTCAACTTCGCTCAAACTCATAACAACGGCGCCTCACGCCACAAGCTCAGTGCAAACTTGGACAAGTTAGTAAACGAGCCTCAAACTCGCTACAGACAAACCCTCCCGCCTCAACCGGCTAAACCGATCCTCAAATTCTCCCTAGCCACAAAGAGATAAAACCTCTCTGAAAGCATTTACAAATGCCTCCTATGTACCACCAACTCTAGCCTTCTCATACTTCCACCATTGACCAAGATCTCCTTCAAATGGAAGGATGCCAAGGTCACCTTCAATGCACCGCCCTCAATGCCAAGCATCTCAATGTCTTAGCCATTTGCTCTAGCCAATTATCACCTTCGGGCTCTTTTGGATCCCCAACAAACTCGTCCGGATTAGACCGAAGAACTCCCTCTTCAAGAAGGAAGGCCCGCCTCAATCGCCTAATTCTCGCTCGAGAATACCCAAAGCCCTGCTATCTCCCCGCCAAGGCACTCATAGCTCATGTCACTGCTCGGCCACATTGGCTCGACCAACTCCCTCCTCGGGAATCTCCTCAGAAGGGATTTCCGCCACACGCCGCCACGCCTACCACCTCGCCGCCCGACATCCTAATAAAGGTAATATAACATTAGCACATTCATAAATGTGAAACTAAACACTCACGCCCTAATGCATGGACAAATGTAATTCATTCAACGAAGCACATAAACATATAAGCACTTCAAATTTCATTTCCGGATAATGATAGTCCCGAGGCGTTACTAGAGTTCGGTTAGAAACAAAGATTGATCAAGTGCTTTTCCAACAAGACTCTGAAACCCAAGGATCCAATCAACATCCTAGAAATTAAATCCCATACCCAAATAATCACGTAAACATGTTATCACATAAGCACATAGCATGTTACACTACACCTACGTCTCTATCAAGCGAGACAAACCCATTGTGATCCTAATCACTTCCCACGTACCCAAAGTATTCGAACCCAGTACGCTCTGATACCAAGTTGTAACGCCCTCAAAATAATAACATTAAACCCATCAATTAAACATGCATTGATACAAAATAGAATCCACATTCTTCTATTTAACTGAATACTTCTTTACAAAAGGTATTACATGTTAAAAACAAAAGCATTTGCCTTAAAGGCTTACAGCTTTCCAAGCTAACACTTGGTTACAAAAAGAGAGTTCTAACTCAATTACACATTAAGCCCTAGGCTTGAATATACATGTAATACATCAAAATAAATATGACAACAAAAGTGTGTCCGCCGCTAGCCTCCCAAGCTATGTCCTTGGAGGTGGCATGCTACCTGTACCTGAAAATGATGTTCCCATATAGGGTGAGCCACACCAAGAGAAATATACTAAACCGCTATGAATAATGACTAAAGATTAACAGTTGATAGATGGTCAACACTTTTACATTCATTCATAACATATTACAATTCCTGCACATTCAGTCTATGTTTCCTTTCATTCTCCATTTCTTTCCTTTTCAATTATCAATACATAATCTCGCTCAACCTCGCCAACAACTCATATGAGACAGAGCTCATACTAAACACTTTCCATTTCAACATAGATAAACATATTAGTTATATCTACACAACCACGTATAAACATACAAGCTACTTCACATTTCCAAGACAAGCATATGAGTCAGATCTATATTTCTCAAGACAAGCATATGAGTTGTATCTTTACTTCTCTAGACAAGCATATGAGTCGTGTCTCACGAGTCCATCCCCTATCTCCTCCCAACATTAACGGTTTAGAGGTACATCCCCATCTTCCCCAAAACCATGAGTACATCCCCATCTCCTCCTCTACACATAATGCATATAAACACATTGGTTCTATATACCATCAATCAATACATACACTTAATGTATTCTATCAATCGTCAAATTCCATGACACATTCCACGATTAGTTTCAGTTTGCCTAATCATCATGCATTGTCTACAACAAACACGACTATCCTCCACCGATAGCCCAAAGCAGTTATTTCTATACAGAAAATAAATGCACAATGGATATATAATCAACATTTCAATTCAAAGGAGAGATTAAATAATCTAACTACACCCTTTTACTCCACACACTTCCAATCTCAACATTTCCAATTCCATTCTCATTTCTCATAATTAATTTTACCAATTAATTAATCAATGTAATTAGGCATTTTTCCATAATTCACATCTCAACCCTTAGGTTTCCATTTCCAACAATGATTCCACATTAATCTCAATTCTCTATGCTAAACATACATATAAGTTCATTTTAAACAAAACCACAACTTTTATGAAAATAACATAAAAGCCCTAAACTTTCTCATAATTACACAACTATCCCCAACATATCAAAATGCTAATATTTAAAGACAAAATCCATAAAGAGGAGTAGGATATCCCTACCACAAAGTTTGAGCCGAAAAGGAGATGAAGCCCGGAAATCAAAGTGCTCCAAACCCCAACTTTTTCCGATTAAAACGAAGCTCCGACGCCTCTATCTTTTAACAAAGCACTTAGGTAGGAAATCACCCTAGGTAGATCAAATCCTAGAGAGAGAGTAAAGCTAGAGAGAGAGGCTCTCGGATTTGAGAGATTTAGATCAAAAGTTTTGGAAAAAGTGATTTGAAATCTCATTGCCCTCGGAAGAAGACAGTCGCCGAGCGAAGGCTCGCTGTTCGAGCGACTGACACAAAAACACCCGCTCAGCCAACAACCCAAAAGCTCGCTCGAGCGAAGGACGAACCAGGTCGCTCGAGCGAAGAAGCTCGCTCGAGCCAACAATTCCAGTGTTCAGGTCCAAGTACCAGGGCAATCGCTCACTTGAGCGAAGCCCCCTTGGCTTGACCCACCAGAGACAAAACTCAAAGCTCGCTCGAGCGACCGACTCCTCGCTCGAGCGAGGGTCCAAAATTTCGATACCTACTCTTTGTTTCTTACACAACCAACTCAGAATAAACCCGCCCAACACATCCTATGATTCAAAAACAAAGTATGAAAGGATGTAAACAAGACAACAATCAACTACTAACATCCACTTAACACATGTCCGTGATCACTTGTACAACAAGGTAAACCCGGATCGCTATAGACAATATGGCTTTTAGTTGGTTTTTTATGTAGAAATATGTACATGTACATGTGTGTATATGTATGGGTTAAATTTAGAGGGGGGGAGTATTTAGGTTATTTAGTCCACAAAGCACAAACCACAGGGGATTAAGTGGTTATTTCCAAACAGAAAGCTTATGTGCACAGGATGCAAAGTAAAATTTTCCAAAAAAAATAAAAGAGATTAAACAATCATATCAATACAAAGGAACATTTCTACATAAAAATATAAAATCAAATAGTATGAAGGAATTAAAGAATTAAATGGTGAAACCTGTTTCCATAGTTCTTCAGCCTCCTTTGTACGACCACACATTTTTGCCCAATCAGAGATTGCTATAGCCCAATTGTAATAAGCCTGCCATTTAATGACATTGAAGTACAGAAGTAAAATGAGGTAGATTCATTTTCAATAAAAAGAAAAAACTTATTTATGGTATCCAAGTCTAATGTGAAGTAAGCAAGCCACGGCGTCTCTACATTTCAAAATAACTATGCAGTGACCTTTCTCCCAAGTGGTTTCTAATCTTGCACACAGACATTTTTCTCCATCACACAACAAAATTTATGTCTTCTAGTTCCTTTCCACCTTGATTGCTTCCTTTTTTTGGTCTCATAAGTCATAATAGTTCTCCACTTTGAAAAATAAAATGCAAATTGTTGGCTTTCCTGAAATATCCTTTTGGAAGAGTAGTTTCCAAAACTTCCCCAACAAGCTAACAATATGATTTTTTTAGCATTCAATAGGTTAATGAAAATAAGATATCTGAATACATACATCACGAAGTGTAGGGCAAAGGTGAGTGGCCTCATCATACTTTTTGCATGCCTCTTCAAGCAAATCATCTTTAGAAGGTGAACTAGAATCCGGACTAACATTATCCTCACTTTCCTGCATAAAAAAGTTCAAATATATAGACAGGTAATTTGCACTTGATACGCTTTCTAAATTAATACAATATGTGGAGTCCCTGCATTAGTGTTACTAATTTTAGATCCGTGAGTTTAATTAAAAACGCATGGATCGAAAAAACCATTGAAACCTTAAATATTTGGATAAAAGTGGTGGGACCATCTCTACTTTTATGTTCATTATTGCAATCTAATATGGATAACAAGAAACTTCTGTAGCAATTTGACTTAACATTTTCTGGTAGAAAATTGCACATGATTTGAAAGCCAAAAAAAGATGTACAAAAAGGGGGGGGGGGGAAAAAAGAAAAGAAGACATTACAAATGACAAAAGGGTAAATTGAGAAAATAAAATGCAAATTAGTGAAAACAAGATTGGAAGTACCCAAACACAATGTATCATAGAAATAACCATAATGCAGCTTTTCTTGTTAAAAAATTGTTTGTCTATGGCTCCATACGACTATTGTAATGCAGCTGGTCTAACCAAAAAAAAAATTTATTTGTTTACTAGTTCCATATGATTACCGAGTGGGTAAATATTGAACAAGCAATTGTTTAATTTCTAAAATAATGAATTACTTCTTGTAGTTGGATTCCGCAACAGAAATCTGATTGTAAAGACATTCCAATCTAGCTAATACAGTGTCTTACCTCCAAACTATCCTCTTTGATCCACTAGCCTGGATCCTTCACAACAGTTAAAGAAATTTGGCAAAGCAATTTGCGTAAAATTAACCATGATGAAATTTTTTTCTTTAATTGTTATAAGTAACCAACAATAATGGCAATCCCATGCGCCTAGTATATTCAATTTTCAAGTTAACATGTATGAGCGAGATAGACAGAGGCAGATATAACCTTGGCGTGGTTCCAAGTGTTAGAGATAGTGAGAGGGCCGTGTTGCTTGATAACCTGATAGAGACCTTGAGCTATGGAGGCGGCCTCTTGGGGGGGTACCTTCGGGTTGATCTTCCTCACATTTGGTGCACATTTCATGTATACCTCACAAAGGTCGCTTTTAGCTCCTCCACCAGTTTGCTTAAGCTTCTTGGACCCTCCTCTCACAATCTACTACGAGCACAAACGAATCATCACAAATCCATATAGAGAGAGAGAGAGGAAATAGGGACCATTCTTGAAGCCGTTGGTCACAGGCTTTATCGCAGGCTGATAGACCGCCTTGAGCGATTTGAAAGCTGTCTTCGAAAATTGTACACGAGAAGGATCGATTTTCGGTTCTTCTTGCTGATGATATGCAAAGATCGATAGCAGTTTGCTTATGAAAATATTTGGCGATGGGATCGGAATCATTTGATCCTATAAGTTGAAAAATTACGTAATTACCCTCAATGTTTATATTTTGTATAAATGGGTAAAATGTAATTTTTTAAGTTGGGTGAGGGTATTTTAGTCATTTTAGTGTGATGTGACACCATAAATAAATATTAATCTAGATAAAAAAGCAATTTTTTACTAACTTCTCAAATCACTCCCAAAAAGCTTGGTTAAAAGCAAAAAAGTTAATTTTTACCATCTTTCCAAAATACCACTAAGTATAAAATTAAAATTATAAGTACATAGGTTAAACTGATCATTGAGATATAATTTGGGGTAAAATGAAATTTTCTTATTTATAACATCATTTTTGTATTTTTTTGTATAAATTTTATATATAAATAAAGTTAATATAAAAAAGAAAAATGGAAAATATGCTTTTTTAAAACGAAATTCTTAATTGGGTCTTGCAAAGGATAGTATTTCATCACTAGATGTCCATTTCTTCATAAAAAATAAAAATAAAAAGATTAACACTTTTTGTAACTAATATATCTCATACCTACAAAGTAATTTTGTCCCTAAATTTATCTCTAAACCTCAATTGGTTGTAATATTTTGTCACGATATATTGATGAAAAAACTATCATAATAGGTTTATTGAAATGAAACCAAAAATTAAAAAAAATTATAGAAAAAAAATTGTCACAAAATGAAGTTTTCATGATCACATATTTTAATTGGATGAATTAGTGGGTCACAGTGTTTCCTCATATTCAGCTACAAAATTCAATATCTAAAAGCTTTAATGTTTAAAATAAAACAAATCGCAAGCACTCACCCAGTGGAGAATCGAACCTGACTGGCGCCTTACCCACAGTCACGTGTGCATTCTTACCATGGGGCAACCCGCCCTTATTGAATATAACTTATGTGGTTACCATGACAACATTCTTTGTGTAAGTCAGACATTGAATACCATGAAGAAATTTAGTGAGCTAATTTTGTTGACATAATAAATATTATGATGTCATTTGTTGTTTTTTTTTTTTTTGATAATGATATAAAAAATCATACATTTGTATAAATGATGTAATTTAATATGGATTTTTACTTTAAAATAAAATATCTATGAAGATGCTTTTTATTTATAGAGAATTTCATTTTGCTCTTCAAATTATACCTTGATGATCAATTTAATTAATGTACTTATGATTTTAATTTTATACCTAAACTATTCAATTTTAGATCAATTTCATCACTACCATTAGCTACCATTTGTAATTAAACAACACTTGCTGTTGTTTTCATTTGAGACTTCATTTTAGCCCTTGAGCTATCCCCAAAATATTAATTAGACCCTTAAACAATATGAGATTTGGGGGTCTAATTGATATTTTTAAAATAGTTTGGGGGGCAAAATAAACAAAATAAAATTCAAACGAAATTTGAGTGTCACGCCATCAACTTTATTCTAATTATAAACGGTAGCTAACGGCTGTAATGAAATTGATTCAAAATCAAATAGTTTAAGTATAAAATTAAAATTATAAGTACATAGGTTAAACTGATCATTGAGATATAATTTGGGGGTAAAATGAAATTTCCTCTTATTTATAACATCATTTTTGTGTTTTTTTTTTTTTTGGTATAAATTTTATATATAAATAGAGTTAATATAAAAAAAAAGAAAAAATGAAAAATATCCTTTTTTTTTAAACACAAAATTCTTAATTGGATCTTGCAAAGGATAGTATTTCGTCACTAGATGTCCATTTCATCATAAAAAATAAAAATGATAAGATTAACACTTTATGTAACTAATAAATCTCATACCTACAAAGTAATTTTGTCCCTAAATTTATCTCAAAACCTCAATTTGTTGTAATATTTTGTCACAATATATTGATGAAAAAACCTATGATAATAGGTATACAGAAATGAAAAAAAAAATTAAAATAAAAAAAAATTATAGAAAAAAAAATTGTCACAAAATGAAGTTTTTATGATCACATATTATAATTGACACTAATTAGTGGGTCAGTGTGTTTCCTCATATTCAGTTACAAAATTCTGCATATCTAAAAGCTTTAATGTTTAAAATAAAACAAACATAATCACTTTGAAGTTATTTAGGCCAAAAAGTCAAATCAATACACAAAATTGGGTCTGCCCTCTCAAGTTCATGGAATAGGGGTCAGTTGTTGGTGTTGGAAGAAGTTACGAAACCTTCAAATTCTGGAGAAATGGGCTATATTTCTATGGAAATTAATTCATAGAATTTTACCTGCTAATGTTGCTTTAATTAGTAGAGGAGTGGGGGTTGATATTTGATGCCCAAGATGTTTGGAGGAAGAGGAATCTGTGGAACATCTTTATTTTCAATGCCCTTTTGTCAAGAACATTTGAAGGGGTTTACTGCTGAGTCCGAATTTTGAATCGGGCATATTTTTTTGGTACAGGAATGGATTGAGTGGTGGTTTTCAAATGCACCAGATGAGCAGGCTATAGTGGAAGCAATTAAGGTTTTATGGGGAATATGGATCCACAGGAACAAGGCTGTATTTCAGAAGGATATTGAGCATCTGATTCGGACTATTGAGTGGATTAATCACCTAGATTTACCTTCAAATAGACGACTTCATGGTAAATTGATGGGGATTAATTCTGTCCAAAATAGAGGGATTTTCTTTTATTATTACTAAAAATGCTAGTTGGTGTCCAGATTCTATTATGCATGGATTTTTGACTGATGGAGCATTGAGGCAACAATCATCTCAAGCCGGGGCTACATGGGTTGCGATGGACTACAACGGAAATCCAATCATAAAGCAGCAATTTTATTTTACAGCATCATCAGCACTAGTGGCAGAGGTAAAGGCATGTTTGGAGGTGCTCAAATGGTGTTCGCAGCACCAAATTATGTCAGCCAATATTTTTACAAATTGTCAATGCTGATGTCAGCAAAAATTCTTTAAACCCAATCGACAAATCATTGATCAATAGAGTTAAATAGATTTTATAAACATAAAATATCAAACTTTGTGGTTGAGTTCTATGTCTTAAACAGATTAAGGACTTCCCTAGAGATAATTAAGTAAAGAAGGAATGGAACAGAACATAATATGTATTTATTTGATTAAATTGTCACTTGTTACTAATTATAAGAACTTAAATAAGAACAAAGAAATGACAAATCCAAAGAATCGATGTAAGAAACGAAAATGGGGTTTGGAAAATTGCTTAATCTCCTCCTAAAATGGCTTACTTAAGATACTCCTAAATAATTCTTCACGATTTTTGAGTGGTTGTTGATTGATCAATCTCTCTTTGCATCTCTCTTGGCCTATTTATAGGTTAAGTTACATGAGAGAAAGAGATAGCCTAAGCTCACGATTTCCTCAACAAGTCCATGATTTTCTCAATATTATCCATATCCCATGTTTGATAAAAACTATTTTGCAAATTTAGTGCTTGATTTGATTTTAACTCCTTGATCTCAGCAACTAACTTTCAAATTGCTGCAATTGCTAATTTTCTAACCCTCTATTTAACATGTCATCATGTCATGTCCTTAACACATCTATCATGTCACGTTAGCATGTCTATCGACAAAAATAATAAGAATAAAAACAAATGTGGTCAATGTTATTCTTTGAAAATAGTTTATGATTTCAATTGACAGGCCATAATTAATAGACCACAATCCATGTAAAAAATAAAATGTGGTACAAATAATGCCTCCTCATTTAAATGGATTGAAAAATGAAATCTAATTAAATGATTTATAAGGTGGTTTACCACAATCGACATAAAATATTTTATGGTGCAAATAATTCAAATTCTTGAAGAGTTATATTATACCTATAGTAATTTCTAATTTATCACTATTGATTAACGAATACTCTATCTTTGGCTTTGTAGTGACATAACAAAGAGTCATCCCTTATTTTTAAAATAAAACAATTCTTTGTTGGCCACATTTTGGCTAATTAAATTCACTAAGATATAGCATTTTTCAACCCTTGTTGTTTTTCAAACCATGTCATGAAAATTATTTTTGGTGTGATCCACAAATCCAAAGTGGATATTGATCCCAAAACTCACATAATTGAATTTTATGAAAAATTCATAAATTTTGACACTTTGAATAATGCTAAAAAATCACATTCAATAAACGTGATTTTAATTTTCAATCATCTTTGGCTTAAAATCATGTCCCCAAGTGAATTTTTACCATCATTTTGTGATATTTTTAACATTTTTGAGAGAATGGTTGTTCTTTTTAGCCATTAATGGCTTGTCACTTCTTGCCACATTTGGCAAAACATCATGCCCCCAAGTGAACCTTTATCTGTTAGAAAAATAGTACCAAACTATATGGAAAATATAATTTAAAAATATGTAAATGATTTTTGGGAAAAACCAAAACTAAAATAAATTGACAAAATAACGAACAAAACTTACAAGATATAAATAGATAAAACTCGATCGAGTCGAGTGTGTGACACTCTTTCCTTAAGATGTATTCGCCTTTCCACCGATGCTTAGGATTCAATAGACGTCTATCTCCCAGTATATAACGATCAATGTCTTGCACTAGCAGCACTACTATTACAAGTCTAGCGAACTTCACTGTGCATGTACTCTCTTTATAGGAAAATTAGACTCAGGAAATATGAAGAATAAATGAAAAGTGAAGAAGAAACGATGAATACTCTATCCAAATTGAAGTGAAGTGGATGAAATTTATAGATTCCTTCATGACTCTTTAGAAAGATTGTGACCCTTCAAAAGGGCACACCCTTCCATCTGAAGAGACACAACCATTGGAGTAAATCTAATTCAAATTTTGCAACAATCCCGTACATGAATGAAATTTACAGAAAGGACATGCAACAACATGCATAAAGAAAGAGTACATTAAAGAAATATTTTGCATTGGGATAGGTAGCTTTTGGCTTTGAACTTTTCCTAGTGAAAGCCTATTGGACTTATTAGCTAAACAATAGACATGATGTCTTGAATTGTTCAGCTTTATGTAAGTCAAGACAATAGAATTCACATGTAATTATGTCCAAACATAGTTTAGTTCTCACTACAGCCTGCTTTGGCCTTGGGCATGTCCTGGTGTTTCATGAGTGCTTTAGAAAAATTTAGCCCTATCAATTCTCATAGAAGCGATTATTTTGAGTCTCTTAAACACTCCTCTTGAAAGATACTCCTTTAGGGTTTTCAAGATATAAGTGATCATTAAAAGTATAGCTTACCCTAAGTCCCCTACATACAACACATGTTGCAGATATCACTCATCATAGGAATGGATAGGAGATAGACTCCTTTAGTGATTTCTGGCGAGCCACACATAACTTAGTTGTCCCTTTGAACTTAGTTCTTGGGATCTCTAGTCATCTAAGTAGGGTTACCATTATAATGACTCTGATGTAATAGGCGGATGAACTTTCCGCCTTTTGCTCTTTGGTCAATTTTTTTGTTTAGACGCCGCTATTTTTCGTTTGACCTTCTCAGTTATATATTATTGAGTAGTCATTATATTATCCGTAGAAAATATTCACAACTGAAAGCTGTCCTACGGTGTTTAAGTCTTTGATTACATTGAGACTTACCATTACTCTATGTCACTCCCATTTCAAATAATAAACATAGAGTTGTTCCTTAGGAGTTAATGAAACCATTTTTGTTTCTACTCCAACTTTGTCCTATATAAAGAATTGAGATTTTTTGTGGACATATTATCGGAACCGCTATTTGGTAAAATCAACCAAGCATCCCCACATTTTAAGCATTCTAAGGAAACTTAATTCCTCTTGCTAATATATAATTATACAAAAATATTAATACACCTCCATAATTTTGAGGTAAATCAGAATATATCATTAATTGGCGTGCTTGAACAAGATGTAAATTGCTTTGTGAATATAATCACAATACTAATTTGTCTAAAATAAAATTAGACTTCATAACTTTATTTGGGAATACAAAGGAAAAATGTCTAATACCGCCAGGCCACAACACTTTGTCAACTAACATTTCTTTAGCCATGCATTATTTCTTTTTATTTACTACAACCTTTAATTCCAATCTCAATATGAAATATAAGATCTCACTATTACATTCATATTCAAGACAACATTACATGTTAGTCTCAATCAAAATAACAATAAACTTGTCAAAATACCAAGCTTTATGCGTAAGACTAATGTAAAACTCAAAAAAATTGGATTTATTATGAAAATTCAAAATTCAAAATCCATCATAATTAAATAAAACGACATAAACCATCACGTTTAGTCTTCTCAAAGACAGGACTATCTTAACGCTACCAAAGCCTTTCACATGAATATATGGTTTTGGAAAAATCAGATTTTTCCTCAACTTTGGTCTATTTTTTAGGTGGGGCCCATGCGCCAAAGTTGGCAGGTCTAAGTGGTAACGCGTTTTATGCCGTGTTGTGATTCACGTGGTATATTTGGTTGATCAAAACCATTATCGGGTGAATGGGAAATTGAAGCCAAAGTGAGCTCCATGGAAATGATGGTTTTCGTGAAATTTCCTTAAAGGTTTGAATTAAGGATTGTCCCACATTAGTTTGGTGGACAAACTATCATGCCCTTAAATCGCCCCTAAAAGTTTTGGGCATGACCTATTCAGAATTGAACACTTAACCTGATTCATATATCCTATGGGGTCTGAATGGAAGCGCTTGATATTAGAAAATAACATGAAAACATATCCATTGAGCCATTACTAATATGCCAGGATCACGACTAGCAATTAGACATATAGGGAACATGCATCTGAGAATAAGGTACATACATACGTATATATTTACAAGTCCAGCCCAGAAATTGGGCATATAACAAAACATTAGATACAATTCAACCTTGGTCGACAATTAGAGTATAAGCTAACAAAATTTAATAGAACTGTACTAAGACACAAAGGGCTTCTCCAAGTGCTTGGTTGTACTTAGGTTGACAAAAGATAGATGATATCGATGTTAGGACTGACCCCCAAGTTGGTTACCTATAGAATCAGACCAAATTACAGAGTGAGACAAGCTCAGTGAATAACAGTACTTAAACAGTTTAATATCCAATTTTAATCATAATACATAACAATGAATTCACAAAAATGGAATCTGAATAGTTAGTCTGATGTTGTATTACTTTCAGAATGGCCTTGGGAACAGTTATAACAGGACGGCCTATTGGCCCAGATATAACAGAACAGCCTTTCGGCCCAGAAATGTACAAAACAGCCTTTCGGCTGAGAAATATACAGAACAGCCTTTTGGCCCAGAAATATACAGAACAACCTTTCGGCCCAAAGCTATACAGATGTATATAATTCCTTCATTGTTTACATTCCCACCAAGTTCCAATCGATGTACATGTTAACGTAAGAATTTACGGAAATCAGAACGTTAATACCATTAACCATTCATAGTAATAAGCGTACATTTATTGTACTATTACTCACAGTGTTGTTGCGGAGCGACGGTTCCTCTTATGGTGTGTCCTATTATAACGACCCCGGTCTTTTCCTTTTGGTTGTTGTATCCGGACTTATGTTCTGTAGATCCCGTTATTATCAAATTGTTGTTATCGTCCTTTAATTTCTTATTTTTGAATTATAGGATGTGTTCGGCAGGTTTATTATAGGTTGGTTGGGTTGGAAACCAAGTGTTGCTGTCCAGATTTTTGGGCCTTCGCTCGAGCGAGGAGTTGGTCGCTCGAGTGAGCTGTTGTTTTTGGTCCTTCGCTCGAGCCAGGGCTTGGTCGCTCGAGCGAGAGACTGCGTCTGGGCTTTAGACCAGAGAGCTGTGTTTCTTGGCTCGAGCGAGCTTTCTTCGCTCGAGCGAGCGAGGTATATGTTTTTGAGTTCTTCGCTCGAGCGAGAACTCTGTTGCTCGAGCGAGCTTCTGGGTTGCAAACCTGAAGCATCGATTTTTTTGGCTCGAGCGAGCTTTTCTTCACTCGAGCGAGTCTTTCTTGTGTCTGGTCGCTCGAGCAACCAAGTCTTCGCTCGAGCGAGCCTGTCTAGTTTAAATAGGCAGTAGCGGGTTTTAAAACAGTTTTTCATCCTCTTTTTGATTCCCAAACCCTAGGTCCAACTTCTCTCTCCCTCCACTCACCTTCTCTTTTAGGTTTGATCTACTTAGAGTGTATTTCTACCCTAGTTGCTTTATTAAAAAGATAGAGTGAGTTGAGAGCTTCGTTTTAATCTAAGAGTTTGTGGATTTGGAGCACTTTGGATTTTGGGTCATCATCTCCGTCTTCTCCATGCGGGTTATTTTC
Source organism: Camellia lanceoleosa (assembly GCA_025200525.1). Lineage (NCBI taxonomy): Eukaryota > Viridiplantae > Streptophyta > Magnoliopsida > Ericales > Theaceae > Camellia > Camellia lanceoleosa. The sequence goes on along the minus strand of CM045764.1, from coordinate 185,866,248 downwards.
TTCGAGGTAGGGATTTCCTACTCCATATTATAAGCTTTGTTCTAAGTTTTGGTATTTTGATATGTTGGGGGTTATTTGGTAATTTTGGGAAAAACCCTAGTTGTTTTACTAAATTAATTTGTATAATTAATTTAAGAAAAATTGGGGAATTTAATTGAATTCGTGGAAATTGGGAAATTATGAGTTTAAATGGTGTAGTTTGATAGTTTAATCACTCACCTATGAAAAGGTTACATTTATGCTTATGAATACATTTATTTCCTGTTTAGAAATAACTGTTTTGGGCTATCGGTTGAGGATAGTCGTGATTGTTGTAGACATTGCATGTGGATTAGGGATAACTGAAACTAATCACATTGGTTAAGTCATTGATTTTGACTGTTGAATTAATACAGAAAATACGTGTATTGATTGTGTATCGATATGATATGTGTTATATACATTGTATTGTGGGAGGAGATAGGAATGTACTCCACGGTTTAGGGGAAGATAGGGGATGGACCTCTAAACCGGATTTTGTTTGGGAGAAGATAGGGGATGGACTCCATTAGCATCACTATTATGTGTGCTTATTGATTTATAGAAGTGTTGTTTTACATGTTATTGATACAGCACTAAAATGTGTATCAATTGGGAAGTATGGAAGTGTTTTGATATGAGCCTTAGTCTCATTTGTTTTTGTTGATATTGGAAGTTGATGTGATATTTAGTTCACTGTTATAGTTTGGCCAGGTTCTGAGCCATGTTGATGTAAATTGAAAGTTGAATAAACAATGAAAAGTGAAACGTGTCATAAACATTAATGTCACGAAACTGCATATCGGTAAAGTGAATAGTTGTGTTAACCATATATTGAATGCTATTGCCTTATTCAATGCTTATATTTGGTTTAGTATATTTCTACTGGGCTGTGGCTCACCCTATATGGGAACATCATTTTCAGGTTCAGGTGACGTGCTACCTCCAAGGACTTAGCTTGGAAGGATTTTTGAGTTGAAGACTCTGTTTAGATTAGTTGTTATTTCATTTTATTTTGATGTTACATGTAAACTCAAGCCTAGGGCTTAATGTGTAATTGAGTTAGTACTCAGACTTTTATGTCCAAGTGTTGGCTTGGAAAGATGTAAGCCCGTAGAGCATTTACTTTCATTATTACATGTAATGGCTTTTATTAAGATTACTCCGATGAATGGAATAATGCTTTGTTTTCTTATATCGATGCATGTTAATGTTATATATTATGGGTTTATTTTGAGGGCGTTACAACTTGGTATCAGAGCGTACCGGGTTCGAATACTTTGGGTACGTGGGAAGTGATTAGTATCACAATGGGTTCGTCTCGTTTTGATAGAGACTTAGTGTAATGTTATATGCTTATATGATAACATGTTTATGTGACTATGTGGGTATGGAATGTAGTTTCTAGGATATTGGTTGGACCCTTGAGTTTCTGGTAGTCTTGTTGGAAAGGCACTTGATCAATGCTGCCCAACCTAACTATAGTAACGCCGACTGCTATTATCCAGAATGAAATTGAGGTGCTTATGTGATTATGTGCTTACATGGAATGAATTACTGTTGTCCAATGCATTAGGATGCGAGTGTTATAGCTTCGGCACATTTATTAATGTGCTAACGTCTTTGTTTCCTTTATTAGGATGTCAGGACGAGGACGAGGACGTGGTAGGCATGGTAGATAGGGTAGGCAGGAAGTGCCTATACCGGATGAGATTCCGGAACAGCAGGAGGGTGTTGGCTAAGCCAATGTGGTCGAGCCAGTAGGCCAGTAGGCTATGGATGCTTTGGCCCGAGAGATAGCAGGGGCATTCAGGGAGTCAGTTGGCATTCTTAGGGCTGAGAATCAAGCCCAGGTTGTTGTTACGGATGCAGGACTTTCTTTTCTGAAGAGGGAGTTCTTCCGGTCCAACCAGGACGAATTTGTGGGTGATCCTAAAGAGCCACTTAAGGCAGATGAATGGCTCGAACAGACAACGAAGACGTTTGAGATGCTTGGCATCGAAGACGAGGGGCTGAAAGTGACCTTGGCATCGTTCCAGCTAAAGGGAGATGCGGCTCAGTGGTGGAAGTTCACAAAGGGTCGTATAGGAGGTACATGGGAGGCTTTTTTGAATGCTTTCCAGGAGAGGTTCTTATCTCCAGCAATGTGAAGAAGCCGAGAGACTGGCCTCGGCCATTAAGCAGCTTGAGTTCTTCATGGTCGAGTTTGAGGTCGATTTCAAATTGTCTAGATTTGCACCGGAGGTGGTGGCGTCGGAGGAACACCGTTGTATTGAGTTTGAGAAGAAGTTGAGGTGTGGCCTCAAGCTGAGAGTTGGAGGCACTATGAGTAGGGATTATGGGTGTATGGTTGATGCTGCAGCCCATATGGAGATTATGATGCAGGAGGAGGAGGAAGGACAGAAAGGCTCCAAGAGGAGTCAAGATGGTGTAGACACCCCATTTTTGACCGTCCTCAAGACTTGGACGTCACCGTTGGAACACTCAGTGATCATCCTTGTTTGTGTTCGTTTGGAGTTCCCGGAGGTCTCGGCTATGTGCTTTGCCTCAGGATCTCCGAACTCGATTGTTTTGTGTATGGTTTTGCACCAAACACTTGTGTTTTTCCTTAGAGGGGAAGGCAATGCCTTGTGAGGCATCCCCACACATCACCAGCCGTGGCTAGAGGCCACCGGCCAAGGTTTTGTTGCCATCGGCAATGTATATTGCCGGTCGGCATTCTTTGTTGCCGGTCGGCAGTCAATTTTGTCAAAATGACACTTTTGGCTAGCCGACTACTGTTCATCTGCTTTTGCAGATATTTTAAAATAGTCAAGGCTTGCATTTTGTCCCCCTCCATCCACGTGTATGGAGGGATGGCCCTCTTGTTAGCTTACCTTGTAAGCTTTACAAGATTGGCTCCTCTATAAGAGAAGCCCTCCTCTCCCTTGTTCTAGGTTAGAGATTTTGGTTACAAAATAGAGAGGAAGCTCTGGTTTTAGGTTTAGGGTTTCATACATATCCTATCTCTATATCTCTCTCTCATTTTGCCTTTGTGTGTGTATAAGTGTGTTTGTGTCTTACTATTGCACACAAACACATAGTGTTACACATTTTCTTGATTCCTTGAAGGACCAGAGGTTGTTCTTGGTGTTCTTGGCTGGATTTGAGCTCAAGGAGGCAACATGATCATCATTGTTGAAGAGGGTCTACAAGGGTGAGATTTTTGTCCCTTTTTACCCCATTCTTGCACACTACGTTTGCCTATCTTGTAACTGTTTTTGTGTTTAGTGTATAACATAAAAAAGTTCTGTTTTTAGGCCCTCTAAATAGTTGCTTTAGAGTGTTTTGTGGTTTGGAGGTGTTTGACCCCTCTTAGGCCTTGAGAGGCCCCATTTTGTGCTATTTTGAGTGAGCTCCGGGACTGTGGTGTTTGGGCCTCCTCACCACTGAAATCTTGAGGGATTTTAGTGGTAAGGATGGTGCCTTGAAGTCCCAAGAAGGAGAGGGCCACCCCCTCTCCTTGTTGTCCTTGAAAAGGACCCATTTTGGCCTCTTGAGGGAGCATCATGTTTGAGTGTTTGTTGATCATGCCATGGTTGTATTTTATGCTTATTATGTCATGATATAACTTTGTATTAAGTTGGTTTTGGTACACCATGCATGCCTTGCATATATGCCTTGTAATGCCATGCTTAGGCCTTAACATGCCTTAGGTTGTAAACCCTTATTCAAGCATGTTTTAGGCTTAGCCTTGTGAAGGTTTTGTGCTTATTTTACCATGCCCAAGGTCTGTCCTTGACTGTTTTGGTCAACCTAGGCTCCCATTGTATGTTCCTTTTGCATTTTGGCTTGTTAGCGTTAAGCTTTGGACAATGTTGCATGCATAGCTTATCTTGTTTGCTTGGTTTGGCACCATGTTCTTGCATGATTTTTAGAGCTTTCTATGCATGCTAATTGTCCATGTATAGCTTCTTCTAAGTGTGCTTAAAAGTTGCTTGTTTATGCTTAAGTGTTAGTTCTTAACATGTGCATTGTGTGTATGTGTGTTTAGCCCTCATATTTGAGCACTCTGGCCACTATTTTGGGCCTATTTAGGGCTGCCCAAATTAGTGTAAGACCATCCTCTCATGTTATTGCATGCATGCCTTGCATACCATCACATGTTTGCTCCGTTTCACCTTGTGTTGCATGCCATGTGTAATTGCATTTTGTTGCATTACTTGAGATGCATGATATGTTGTTGCATGCTTAGGTTGTGATACATTTGGCATGTATTCTCTCCCATAGCCACTTAACATATTGTTACATGTTTGTGCATTGCCCCATGTTCATGCTTGCATGCTTGTCTTCATGATCATATTGCATGCTAGTTTACATGCCTAGGTTGCGTCCCATCAACCATGCATGCCTTGTCCCTTGGTCTAGTGATAGGGATTGGGCCTTCATTTGTTGCTTTGCATTGCATTTGAAATCAATATGTACAACTTGGGTCTCTTGGGCTATCACGCATTGAAATGCGCGATTGATGGTCCGAAAACCAAGGACCATGTCCCTTTGAGTCACACACATGATAAGGAATAGGGTTGGTGCATACATTGCTTGAATTGCATTGCCATGCTTTGCCTTGCCCTCTGCTGCTGTCAATTGCAGGTCCTGCAGACATTCTTTGTCGACCGGCATTTTTCAGTGCCGACCGGCAATCCATTGGTGGCCGATAGCTTCACCAACAGCCGATGATCACATCCTACTGCTGGTGGCCATTCCACTCAGCCGGTGGTGTCTCCCAATGTCCAGAGAGGTACCTCTGAGACTTTGGCAGTCTTCAAAAGGCTAGAGCAAGGAAAACAGAGGCAGCCTTTGCATGGCAGCGCACTTCCGAGCAAGACCCGAACACGCGCGCATCAAGCCCTCTTCCCGAGGTTCCTTTTATTGCTTTTCTTATGCTTAGTTAATTTGTTAATTAATTAGGTGATTTGTAATATTTAATTAGCTTACGTAGTTAATTGATTTGTATTATTATTTTGGTCCCTCCGAGCGAGGGCGAATCTGTAATAAGTGTGGGTGAGTGTGTGCATGTCTTCCAACCCCCACCTCTTTCTCCCTTTTACTTACCTGCTTTGGATGGTTAGTATTAAGACATGTTTAATTTAGCATACCTCATGTTATGCATGCGTGCATCATTCATCAATATTGCATGCACCGGGCTCGGCGCATCATGCTAACTGCATTAGTATTTTAAATCTAACTTGAATACGTGCATCAAATGATTGCATTTCATATGCCATTTTAGGATTAGCCGAGCCTAACCTAATTGCATTCTGTACATGATGCATTAGCCACTTAACATGGACTAGGGTCATGCATGTTTGCTGACTGGTTTACTGTTTTGGCACGGAGTACGATGTAAGTATTTTTATGCTTTAGCATACCGCATGCGTGTGAATGTTTCCATGACAGCATGCTTACCATGTGGCTAGATGCTTATGTGTTATAAACTGCCTGAATGCCTGTGGGTGAAGGTTGGATTGTTTGAGTTGGAATAACTCGCTGAAATCCGTATTTTAGCCTACTCGCGAGTAGCAATTTCAAAACTATTTTCGAAACAAACGGATATGCAATGCTTATTTTCAAATTAGGCGATCTAGTCTATACTTCTTTGCTGTTCACATAACATAGTAATTCTAGGCTAATAATCGGAATAAGAACATACATTGTTTTCAAAACAAGATATCATGGTTAGTAGAGGCCGATCTTCGGATCGGGCGAGAGGGGGTGCTGATAGCTGACCTTCCCCAATCGTACCCAAGTTCCCGAGCCTACGCAACTTTGGTGATGACGGACGCGTGGCCTTTGGCACCGAGTCAGGGTTTCCTAAATTCCCCCTTTTAAAAAATATTTAGGTGGCGACTCTGTACTTGGAAAAGCAGTCCATGTTTGGCACTTCTTTCAAAAAAAAAATCTGTTTTCTCAAAACGATTTGCCGGATCTGGACTCTTTGGTTCAAGATTAAGAACCGCAACAAAAATCGAGTCCAAACTGTAGCGTGGGGTCCCTCGCGGACGTGTTACAGTTTTTGGCGACTCTGCTGGGGAATTTAGAGAGCTTGACTCGAACTCGTGATATCCTATTTTGATTTCATTTATGTGTTTCTTTCCATTGCATGTGCATTGGTGCGCCTAGGACACCGTGTTTGCCATCTACCATTCCTGAACGGTTTGTCAGAGGCTTGTCTTGTCAAGGCATGTCCACAAGGCTGACCGGTTAGAGGCTCTGACAGTATGGGAACACAAACCCCGGTTTTACCGAGGCACTCTTTTTGACCATTCGACCTAGTGCATATTCAGAATCCATAGTGACCATTCCAAACTAGGACAGGTTGCTTACCTGATATTAGGTTGTTTGAAACCGCTGCGTGTGTAATGAAACCCTAGCTCCTGACAAAATAGGACAGGGAAACCCTACCCCAACATAGGGGTGTTTTGGCTCTTATTTATCTGCTATGTGCTTTTAGAGTGTATCTCTAAAAGAACGTACATGTCAGTTTGCAAGTTTGAGTATCAGGCCCGAGGGCACCAGTATCAGTGTTGTTAAGCAATCAATTATATCTGCGGGTATCAGTTCAGTTTTGAGAACAAAGGATTCGGGGAACAGTGATCAAGAGTAGAGTGCATTGCTTGGCTACACTGTTTTGTTCTGCTTTGGGGTCGAACATCGGTTGTTTTCCTTCGAGAGTGTTCAAAAAGTTGATACAGAATAGCCAGTGTACCCCCTTGCTGAGGCAGGACCTATGATGACGCAGAATTCAGAAGAGATTGTGGTTATGACAGCCACGCTGGATCAAGGGATCACCCTGCGGGATGAAACCGATGTTGATATATCACATCCGCCTAGGTCGCCTGTCGCGCACCCAGTCTGGACCCCCCAATTGTATCAGGCTCGCGAGCCCACTACATTCGAGATGATGGGAATGATAGGTGATCTTCAAAGGTCCGTGGCGGATCTCACCTACGGAATGTCAGCTTCACCACCAACGGCACCATATGCTGGGAATTTTGTGCCACAAGAGCCCTCGCTACTGGGACGAATTGTAATTGAGCTTAACCAACTTGAGGTGGTCTCAAGTTGTAGCAATGATATATCAACACCGACCCAAACCCTTGATCAGACTGAGGCCAGAGGTAAAGATAAAGCGAAGGCAGACGCACTCGCTGAGCAATCATAGGGAAGTCAAGGCTTTGAAAGCCAGGGGGACGAACAAGCAACAAACATCTGCGGTTGTGACCAAAGCTGTGGATGATGTTTTCCCCACTCTGATCGAGGCGCTGCTGCCAAAACCGACAGCCCCGTCATGCCAGAACAGTTCCTCCCATTCCTAACCCTGCACCGAAAGATCGAAGTAAGGGCAAAGGCTCACGAATGCTCACTAGTGCGTCTTGCAAGAATACTCAAACTCCCAAGGACCTACCCCGAGGGCGCAGGGCCTTTCATCCTCTCTACATGCCGCTGTCGAAGGCACTTCAAATCTTGGCCGAAAGGGGGCACCTTAAACCCCTTGAGCCTAGGCCTCTCTCCCTCTTCCAAAGAAAGCCAGTTATGATACTACTCAAGATCGCTGCACCATCGCCAGACCGCCACCCCACCGATAATTGCTTCCGCCTCCGTCATGAGGTGCAAGACTTGATCGACAACGAGGTAATCCTCCCGTCCACCTCAGCGAAGTCTGTTACTGCTCAGTTATTGGATTTTGAGGATACTGCGAGTATGTGATTGGGTTTGGACCACCTGCAGGCGGCGCCCGGTATTTTTTGATGTGCCGTCTGGCACACATTTTTCAGCATCTACGAATGCTAGTTTTGTAAATTCTAGCTTGGGTGTCGAGTCAGTCTTCTGTTTTGTTTTGAGTCTGTCTCCTTGTCTCGAGTCAGTCCTTTTGCTTAAGGGTCTGTCTTGTTGTAGCGAGTCAATCCCCTTGTATAGAATACCAGGTGATTCCGGGGTTGTTGCCTCGAAAACTGTTTTGATTTGTAAATACCCCTTTTGTTTTGAGTCTGTCTCTGCCGTGGAGCCAGTTACATCCGAGAAGCTTGAATGAAACAGCTGCGGCTATCATTTTTCCGTGCTTATTGTTGGTTTTGGGCCGGTTGTGCCAGAGGATTTGAATGGAACAACAGTACATTCCACCTGTTCTCTTGTGCCCTGAAAATCATTGCATTAACCTAAGTTTTTCAAAACCTTTTTTGAACACTGTGGTGATAAAAACGAAGAGGGAGGAATCCCTCGGGATTTGCCAAACTTTGATCAAATTGAAAGAAAGAGAGGCATGCTAAGCCCTTAATGAATGATGTCATGCTTGTCAGCGTGAGTACTGGGAAGGACCCTGGCTTGATCCAGACTAGTTTCACACTATCTTTAGCGTGAGCGATTTGTCGCCTTCTTAAAAACTTTCAAAAACAAAATATTTTGCGCGATCCTGCGAAGACCTGTGTGGAATCACTCCTGAGATTGTGCAGCATAGGATCGCTCTCAGCCTCAGGATTCAATCCATTGGTTTCTGACCTTGGACCCGTTCAGAACGTTCAACGGTCAACCGTCATGTAAGGCTCGTGTGGCCAGTTTTGAAGCAGCTCTCGAACAAGAGGCACCAAAGTCAAATCAAAGAGATTAGATCTCACCGGAAGAAGCTTGTGGAGCAACCGTGACGGATTCTTCTGCAAATCATTGCAACAGCCGTTCACCTAGATACAGAGAGGCTTCAACTTCAAAAACCATTTGGCATGGACTTGCTACACTTTTACCCTTTGAGAGGCTCGCTGGGCCGAAAACCCGGAAGGGCGACCCAAGCAAAAGTTAGAGCAAGAGAAAAATACAAAAAAAGAAAAAAAAAATGCAAAAGAAAAGAAAAAAAGAAAAAAAATGCAAAAAAAAAAAAAGAAAAAAGAAGAGAAAAAAAAAGCAAGCAAAAAAAAAATTGAAAAGAGAAGAAAAATGGAAAGAAGCTCGCAAGGTCGAAAACCCGCATCGGGCACCTTGGCAAAAGTTAGAGCCTAAAAAGTGAAGGTTAAAATACCCGAGTGTACCTTAACCGGAACTACGTGAGGCTTGATTCCCATGTTTGGGATACGTAGGCAACTTCATCCTGGAGTCCAGCCCTCAACGCTTTCATAGCGACTGTGTCCATATAATGGTTTTGACCATTCCTGCCTCTTCAGATCCGAGTTCGGTGTGATCATCGATGAGGATCGATTCACAAAATGCCGCAAAGATCATTCAAACAAGGCAACGCCTGCTATAAGTTGCCACGAGTCACCGTTTCAAACCAGGGCAACTTTCCGCTGCAGTAGCCCTCTCAAGCAAGGGGCAATTTTCCATTGCCCCCCGATCCAAGGTTGCGTACCTCGAGGGTAAGTTTCATGCTTGTTTAAGCAGTGGCCGTTTGCAAAAATAGTTTTTGAAAATTTTTACTGAGGTTGACTATTTTCTCGAAAACTATTTCATTTTCCAAAGCCAGGCCTTTTCTTGGACCCAAAAAAGAAAAATTTTCAGTGCTTACAGCCTGGCTTGCGTGGCTTTCAAATCAAGAATTGAACAAGCATGCTAACCTAACTCTCATTTTGGTCAAAATTGTTTTATTAGAAAACCAAAACAAAAAAAATGGTCAAAATGATGAACTAGGGGCACAGTCGAGTCAGGTGTTCTGTCTCTCCCTCGTCATTGATGCACTTGCCAAAAAGGCACTCTATCTACCAGAAGAAATAGCCGCGAGCTGGCTGTATCGAGCGTGAACCCGCAACTTCCTATTCATCTATCAATCACCCTGGGGAGGGATGAAAAATGAGAGAATGAAGAATAGAGAGGTGTAAGTTAAGAGAAAAAGTGAGCAGAAAGGTTTTGAGAGAAAAAAAAAAAAAAAAAAAACCGAGCCTGAGAGTCGAGTGATGTGAGAATCACAAATCAGAAAGGGTGGGAAATATACAAGGAGGAACTGGCTCCTCGAGATTTGAGGTCTCCCGTTTTGTAAACACGTCCGTGAGTCGTGTCCTTCATTTTGTTTTGTCTCGGCTTCTGGTGAGTCTTTCCCGAGTGTGTCTCGTTGTGTTTAGGTCGTGTACCTTTTTGTTTGAGTCCTTGCCGCTGTGTTCAGTTGTAGGCTCGATACCCCGATTGAAAATCCTTCTTTATTTTGAAGAATCGTTTGTGCTCAGAGTGTCGTTCCATTCTCCACATTTATGCGAAGAAAAAGAAAGAAGAAGAAAAATTCGGAGGATCCGAGCATGTTTCAACTCTAGCCGGTCCCACCTTTGAAGACCGTCTTGTCAGATTGGGCTGTTTGTTCAGGATTGGCAATGTGCAGAATGAACCAAGTGTGGTGTTATGGGCTATATGTAGACTAATCCCCAACAGAGCATAGACTGTGCGTTCAGATTAAGCAGTGTGTTGCTTAGGTTGTTTTGCTATGGGCCGTTTGGTTAGTTGATTATTATCGTATAAATGCTCAATTTTCAGACAACAGGTCAATTCCATTCACATTGGGGTTTAACATGATGTGATGCGATGCAATACATGAGATATGTAAATGTAACACTTTTCCAGATAAAAATTTTGTTCCATTTCATAATCTTTTTCAAGTACAAAGTTTTGAGGGAAACAAAAATCTGCCAACGGCAGTACAAAGTACTCTATCTACCAACAAAAAAGAAAAGTACAAGAAAAGAAAAAGAAGAAAAACAGTAGAAGTCTGGGTCATCAGCATCATCAGTAGTCTCGGGCCCAGGGATCTGTCCTCGCCCTCTTCCTGGACGAGGGTCCAGGGCATCGCCATCAAGATCGCCATTTGAGCTCGAGTCGAGTCGCTCAGCCTCCTCAGATGACTCGACTCTGCACCGCCTCAGACTCGCCATCATCATCATCGCTATCCGACGACGTCCGAGAGCTACTCGACATGAGCGCCGCCTCCTGCACGGGACGGCAAGGTTCCACGCCTCGAGCAGAAAAGAGGGCTCAATGGAGCGCCACCACCGGGGATCTCGAAGGAGGTCAAAAGTATAAAAAAAAAAAAGGAAAATACATCAAAATGCCGTAAGCAATTTATCGCTTTAATGCAGCAGTATGAGTACAAGGTGTGAATGCCGAGCAGATTATCGCGTAATGCGCAGGCGAGTATAGTGTATGAATGCCGTGAGCGCTTTATCGCTGCGTAATGTAGTGTATGAGTACAGCAGGTATGAATGTCGTGAGCAGCTTTATCGGTGCGTAATGCAAGCAGGTATGCATGTATCGTGATGTGAGATCAGTATGTCAAGTGTTATGTCGTGCATCAGATTACGCGAATCAGTTTATGTATGGTTCGAGACTGTTGTCAGAAAAACATACCGGGATACTGTAGAGGGCCAGAAGGTCGAAAGTCCGCTGCAACATCCCCATCATGGAGGCATTCAACTCTAGGGACTGCCGAGTGTACTCAGAGGACGCCTGCGAAAGATTAGATGCATCAATATTCTGCGGAATATCAAAGAAAATAAATGAAATGAAACGCCAATGCAAGATACAAAAATGTGAAGATACATACCGGAGGTAAGTCGGGAACACCGGCCAACTCATGATCACCGGGAGGAGCAATAGGATTCGTAGGTCGCCTACCGCTTCTCAGATGTCAACAGAGTGTGAGCAGCCAACTAGCCCCTGCCCTCTCCGAACTCCGCCGCCATGGACTCGAAGCCTCCTCGACGCCTCCCGCCCAGCCTTCGCTCCCACTCCAATCGCCGATCACTGCCTGGCCTCTCGGCTCGGCGACCACCGCCAAGGGTCGATAATGTAGGTCCGGACGCATCTCAGAAGTCGCCTCGCCTGGACGCTCTGCACCCCAGCCAACGATGTAGTCCTCCATCTGCTCCGGAGAGAATCCCTCGGTGTCCCTCATGTGTGAAGGAGGTGGACCCGAACTATTCGCCCGATAAACCTGTGGTCCGCGCAAGAAACGCCACCAGTACCAAGCCATGCATCGGGCCCTCCAACAGAATCCGGAAGCAGGCAGTCTCATCAGCACCCTCATAGTGGTCCCTCACCACGGCCGACAATGGAGCCCAGGGCTGCCAGGTGATCTGCGGGTAAATGTGCAATTTGTTATCTATCTCATCAAAAATACGCATAAGCAAAGCCAAATAAAATTTAAAGTTGAATGTACCTCATGGCGGTGATGGTGTCAAGTAGTGGCGGAAGAAACTAAAGACTCCGTGGCCTCCGCGACGCACCGCACATCAAAGCAAAGGAAAAGGGGACACCGAGGGATCTCCGCAATGTTGGAGCAAGCTCGGGAAAGTAGGCATACACCCACAACCGCAGTAATGAGATATAAGTATGACTATCGATAGAGCAAGATACGTAATAAAGCGTAAATGGCAGAGCCGTATGCAGAGTATACAAGCAGAACAAAGGTATTGATCCAAGGAGAAGCGTAATATATGTGTGTGTGTGCAGATACAACAAGTGGAGGCAAGCAGACAAGATATGTGTTGTATACAGAATACAAAAAGCAGAAAGCAGAAATGTAAAAGGAGAAGAAGATGTACCTCCCAAGCTCGCCAGTAGCCGCCAAGGAGCTGTCCGCTAAGGCGAGAAGAAGAGCTCATGTAACCATATAATGTGGCCAGGCCTGCACCACCCCAGTCATAGCGGCGGATCCGCCTGACGTCCACTAGTGCGCTCAACAGGCATAGAGGCACGGTGTTCGCCCGGTTGGGGAAGAGAGTCGTCCCGAAGAGGAACATGATGAAGCCCCGCACGTACTGGTCCACCTCCTCTGGGGTCATCTACACCTCCTCTGCCAAGGCTGGCTGGATCCTGAAGTGGCTCTCGAACCACGAGTACCTGACAAACCCTGCTCGAGCGAGGGGAGGCTGAGTGCCGAGCAGGTACAGCTGGGCAGCGTCCCACTCATCCATATCAGTGTCAAAGGGGATCGGATCACCCCCTACCCTAATGCCAGTAAGCATGGAGAAGTCATAAGGGGTCATCGTCATATCCCCTGCGACGGAGAAGTGGAAGGAGTCGGTGGTATCCCACCAGCTCTCCATAAGAGCAATGAGCAAAGGCCTGCAGGTAGTCAGTCGGAAGAGCCCCCTACAGAAGATGCCGAAGCCGGCCTCGTCGACGATCTTGCGGACCGCATCTGGCAGTTCTATGTACCAGTCCCGAGCGACAACGTTCCCATACCCGCGGATGGTATGGGAATCCCCCTGTAATAAAAAACAACAATTGCGAGGCAATTCAAAATACAGTTTTAAGAAGCATACAGATATATGGCATGTGTGCATATTTTCAGATTCAAGCAGATACCGAGTGCCGGTGTGCTTACAGTGAACTACAACGCGTAATGCGTCGATGTGTTTGAGTGGTTCGAGGAAGATATAGCATGTGTGCATATTTTCAGATTCAAGCAGATACCGGGTGCCGGTGTGCTTACAGTGAACTACAACACGTAATGCGTCGACGTGTTTGAGTGGTTCAAGGCAGATATAGCATGTGTGCATATTTTCAGACTCAAGTAGTCACCGAGTACTAGTGTGTATGTAGTGAAATACAGTGTGCGCCGTGTGTTTGGGTGATTCGGGGTCAGTGCGGTGTGTATGCACGTGTAAGTTTCAAACAGATAATCAGTTGCACGTTTGTTTGTGATCAACTACAGTATACAGTATATCAGAATTAAGCAGTTAAAGAACAGAAGCAACTATGGTAGTTAAATGTTCTACATTGCGGGAAAGAAAATTGGGGAAGGAATCTTACCTCGGAAGTGCCGAAGGACAGATGGGAGGTAGGCTCACGCAGGAGAAGCTCGGGTGTCACGTGCCTCTCGAAGCTCCGGAACTGGCGTAGTCCGTCGGGGAGCATCGCGTGAACCGCAGGCCTGTAGGTCTCCAGATCGAACGGTCAGGTGCGGAGTGGCAAAGGCTCGACCTCGGGGTCCATCTCGTGCTCTAGAGGGGTCCCGCCCTGTGGAAGGTCGTCCGCCATCGCGAAAAGAATGCGAAAATGACCGGAAGATGGGAAGCCGGGCAAGAAGGCAAAAAGTCAACAAAAAGTCAAACCCCGAGAGGGTCGGAAAAGGCCGAAAAAGCCGGAATACGGAAAAGGCACAGATATCGGGAGAAACTCGAGGAAAACGAGCCCCGAGTGGCAGAAATCAAGAAAGAGACACCGAAACGAAGTTTCGTTCGGTTCAAAACATTCGAAATGCGAAGGTATTCGCGAATCGGACAACGGAACGGGGGCTAGAACGCACGAAAATGAGAGAATCGAAGGAAGAAAACACTCTAGGGAGAGAGGAAGAGGATTTTCGACCAAGATAAAATGAAAAAAATAGGGCTAGGAGCCCTATTTTAAAGAACCCGTGGCCAAATGTCAACTTCCCCGAACAGGCATACTTTGCCGGTCGGCCACACTCTTTGCCGGTCGGCAATGTATTGTGCCGATGGAATGTTGTGATGGCCGATGGATGGCCGGTGATGTGCTATGATGGCCGGTGGACATCCGGTGGTCTCCTACAGTGGTTCTTGAGCCTCCTACATCCTTGTTTGGGTTATGTGTGTGGTCCAGGGCCTTCATTGCTCAAAACAGTGCAAAACAGTGCGTTTCCAACGCTCAACCGGCCTCCGTTTTGACCTCGGATCGTGTCTTTTGTGCGGGGCACTTGAATTCGTGCAAGGTGTATCCTTCTCATATCCTTTTGGCTTATTTACAAAGTTTGAAAGTTGCTGTAGACGTCCCCGAATGCAATCCCGGGGAAAGGAGTGCGAGTCCCCCCCGTTATGGTTCGATATTGGGTCACTACAGTTCGAAGGACTCAAATGTCACGGTTCTTCATCTGAACCAAAGAGTCCACCTCTGGCAAATCGTTTTGAGAAAAACAGATTTTTGAAAAGTAGTGCCAAACATGGACTGCTTTGCCAGATACAGAGTCGCCACCTAAATATTTTTTAAAATGGGGGAATTTAGGAAACCCTGACTCGGTGCCGAAGGCCACGTGTCCGTCATCACCAAAGTTGACTTGGCTCGGGAGCTTGGGTACGATTGGGGAAGGTCAGCTATGAGCAGCCCCTCTCGCCCGGTCCGAAGACCGGCCTCTACTAACCATGATATCCCTTTTTGAAAACGTTATGTGTTCTTATTCCGGTTATTAGCCTAGGATTACTACGTTATGCGCACAGCAAACAAGTATAGACTAGATTGCCTAATTTGGAAACAAGCATTGCATATCCGTTTTGTCTCGAAAAACGTGCTAGATTTTGCTACTCGCAAGTAGGCTAAAAATACGGATTTCAATGAGTTGTTCCAACACAGGCAATCCAACCTTCACCCACAGGCATTCAAACAGTTTATCTCACGTAAGCATTTAGCCACATGGCAAGCATACTGTTACGTTAACATTCACACGCATGCGATATGCTAAAGCGAAAAAACTTACATCGTACTCCGTGCCAAGACAAGAAACTAGTTAGCAAACATGCATGACCTAGTTCATGTCAAATGGCTAATGTATCACATACAGGGATGTAATCTACACAGGCTCGGCTACCCCTAAACATGGCGCATGAAATGCTACAAATATCACGTATTCAATTTGGAATTGAAAGTACGATGCAGTTTGCATGATGTACCGAGCCTGATGCATGTAAACAAATGCATGAATGCACGCATGCATTGCATAAGGTATGCTAAAATAAACGTGCCCTAATCTATTACCATAAGCAGGTAAATAAAAGGGTAGAAAGAAATGGGGGTTTGGAAGACATACACCCACTCACACACACTTATTACAAATTTTGCCCTCACTCGGAGGGACCAAAAGAATATACAGTCCAAAAATAATACAGTCCAAGAATAGAATAAATTATTACAAAATTCTAATTATCAAATCAAATCAATAAAAAAGAAATGGGGCCTCAGCCCTGCCTCGGGATGCGTGAATGATGTATGCTCGATCCGACTTGCCCGGGAAGCCTACACCGCGCCACCGCTGTCTCTGTTTCTATTGCCCTGTCTCCCCAAAAATTACCAAAGTCTCAGAACATCTTCCATGGGAATTGCAGAACACCATCGGCTGGGAGGAATGTCCACCGGCCATGAGAAAATGCCATCGGCTGCTAGAAATGATATCGGCCAAAAATACAGTGCCGGTCGGCACAAAATTCCTGCAGGAGACAGTTTGACAGCAACAGCAGACAGACAGTGCATGGTATTGGATTTTTGGGCATATTTATGCATGGCCAATACTTCCTATCACGAATGGGACTCAAGGAAGCATGGCTCTTGGTTCTAGGGCCATCAATAGTGCACCTTGGTGCATGATGGCCTAAGGAACCAAGGTTGCACTTTGATGTAAAAATGCATGCAACACCAAAGATGAGACCAAAACCTTATCATGTATGGATCAAAGGTCTTGATGACCAAAAGTTGAGACAAATTGCACCACTTAGAGTGTGAACTCATCTCAACCTTTATGCTTGGCTTGACTACCCCAAGCCAAGCCATGGAATGCAAGTATGCAACATAGCTTGAATGGTGCGACATGAGGATTAGGGGGCAAACACACCAAGTGCCACACGACTAACACATTAGGCATGCAAAATGCTAGAGTGCATAAGGTGCTAGCATGATGCAAACATGACCCGAGTATGCAATGAGACTAATATGTAACAAGATCCAATGGGCCAAACATGCAACAAGCAAATGATGATCATGCAATGATGGACTTAGCTACAATAGGACAGCCCTCAAACCTCCCCAAAACAGTGGCAAAACATACCCAAAATGGTGACCAATACTCATGCAAGCATGCAAGGCAATAAACCCAAAACCAAAGGCACCAAAGGGAGCACCTTACTACCATTTTCATAACCACTCATGATATGAATTAGGCCACCAAAAACATAACATTAGCATGCAAAATGACACCCAAAACTCCCCACATGGCAGCCCCAAAATGCCTCAAGTATGCAAGCATGCACAATGCCAATTCCTAAGCATACAAGGGCACACCCTTAAAGCATGAATGAGCCACATATGCAAACATTCAAACACGATTTATGGACTGAAATAAAGTCACAAATGATGCCAAATCATGAGGATGATCAATGTTGAACACGCTAGGGCCAAAGTACATAAGGCTTACAAGCCTAAAATACAAAACAACCATGTCAAACACACTATGCATAGCAAAATCGGGCTCACAGCCCTTATACATGGTAATATGATGCTAATGCCCTCATGGAACTATGCTAAAACATGCAAAGAACATGGCCTAGATGCATGGCATACTTTTAAGCATAAGAGAGCATTTCAAAGCAAGTATGAGAGGCATGTTAAGGGCCATAAACCCAACCTAAAACAGAGGCATAATATATCATATTAACCATAAATATGCTCTGAAATGAAGCCAAAACCAATCATGCACACATGCTATTCTTTAGGCCCAAAACAAAGGCAAGCAAGGGACAAAGGGGAGAGGGGTGTCCCTCCCCTACATGAGACTTCAAAACACCTCCCTCACCATTGAAAACCCACTGGTTTTCAGTGATGAGAAGACCAAAAACACCAAGCAAACAAGGCTTTACCAAGAAGACACCAAAATGGCCAAACAAGGCCTAAAGGGGTGAGCCTTTACTCAAACCATAAAATGACCTTAATGAAGGTTCAAGAGCAAGTAAAAACAAGATCTTTTCATGTTAAACACAAAGCCAAAAACACAAAGCAAGATACGTAGAAACTAGTTGCAAGAATGGGGAAACTAAAGCAAAGAGTTTACCCTTGAAGATCCTTTGAAGAATAGGTGGTCCAGCCACTCTCTAGTGATCAAAACCAATCCAAAACTTCAACAAACAACCACCCAAGCCTCCCAATCTCGAGCTAAGGTGTAATGGTGTGTGTAATGGTGCAAAAGTAAGGCAAAACACACTTTTTAGGCCTAAAATCAC
This sequence comes from Camellia lanceoleosa, assembly GCA_025200525.1. Taxonomy (NCBI): domain Eukaryota; kingdom Viridiplantae; phylum Streptophyta; class Magnoliopsida; order Ericales; family Theaceae; genus Camellia; species Camellia lanceoleosa. The sequence goes on along the minus strand of CM045764.1, from coordinate 185,848,282 downwards.
ACACACAAGAGGGGGAGAGAGAGAGATATAGATATATATGGATATATATCAGGGATATGTATGTATAAGCTCTGGTTCTTAGGTCTAAAATGGCTAACCCTTGTAAAGGGAGAGAAGGGTTGCTTATATAGGCCAAGAAGCTTAAGAGACTTAGTGGCTAAGCAAGACAAAAGGGTTCAAGGGGGTGCAAAGGGGTGCAAACCCGGGTATGGGGAGTGGTGATGGTGCACTCCAGCTGTCACAGCTGGCATGCACCATCCCTGAGGGTGCAAAGGGTTCACACCGACCAACCAAAAAGGTCACCGGCACAAAAAAGTGCCGGTCGGCAACATATAGTGCCGACCGGCCAAGGATTTTGAGAAAACAGTGCCGATGGCCAAAAGGGAGTGCCGGTAGGGGTGTGGGGCAGCCGGTGGGCTCCAGGGATGGCTAACAAGCCTTCCCCTACCCTCAGATGCAAAAACACACAAGTCTTGGTATAAAACCAAGCATAGAACAAGCCGGTTGAGAGGTCCTGAGATACGGCGCGCAGTCGGGACCTCCGGGAACTCAAAACGAATACAATCATGGATAATCACCGGGTGTTCAAGCGGTGACGTCCAAGTCTTGAGGACGGTCAAAAATGGGGTGTCTAGAGTTGCCCCTCTTTGACAGAACTCGGAAGTCATAACGACAGTGAATGTCAAAGCCCAGAGACGACCCATTTTTGACAAGGCTGAAGACTTAGACAAACATGCAAGACAAGACAAGATATGCGCCCGAAGGCGGGGGCAAAATGCAACTGAAAATGCGAGAAGCCGAGCATAACTTATGATCATGCGAAGAAAGCTGTAACGAAGCACGCATGCGACAGTTTTAAGCTAGTAAACGTAAATCTAACTACATTACAACGCAGAGGGAGTGTAAGAGAATTGAGCAATTCTCACTACGTTTTACGCGGGGAGTACGATACCTGTCCGGTTCGTTTGGTCACGCCAGCTTCAAATGAACCGTACATACAATATCGTGCCTGAAAAGAAATCAAACTTAACAGATCTGATATTGTTAGCAACATTCATGACAATGCAATCAAAGGTGCGTGACAACGCATGCAATGTGTATAGCAAAATCGTAATTGAACACATGTAGTAAAGCAGAGCACGCATACAATGCAATGTGTAGGAAAATTTGTAATTGAACACATGTAGTAAAGCAGAGCACGCATACAATGCAATGTGTAGGAAAATTTGTAATTGAACACATGTAGTAAAGCAAAGCACGCATACAATGCAATGTGTGTAATAGAAACTTGAACACATGTAAGTAAAGCAAAGCACCCATACAATGCAATGTGTATAATAGAAAACTTGAACACATGTAAGTAAAGCAAAGCACGCATACAATGCAATGTGTATAATAGAAAACTTGAACACATGTAAGTAAAGCAAAGCACGCATACAATGCAATGTGTATAATAGAAAACTTGAACACATGTAAGTAAAGCAAAGCACGCATACAATGCAATGTGTATAATAGAAAACTTGAGCACATGTAAGTAAAGCAAAGCACGCATACAATGCAATGTGTATAATAGAAAACTTGAGCACATGTAAGTAAAGCAAAACCATACAATGCAATGTGTATAATAGAAAACTTGAACACATGTAAGTAAAGCAAAGCACGCATACAATGCAATGTGTATAATAGAAAACTTGAACACATGTAAGTAAAGCAAAGCACACATACAATGCAATGTGTATAATAGAAACTTGAAATTGAACATGGTAAAACATAATGCTGAAATGCAACGTACTACCACTCAGTACAATCGAAACGATTTCTTTTGAAATTCACAAGATATAAAAGGATACGGGAAGGGACATCCTTCTCATGTTCCGAACATCGCTCACGAAAGTCATGGCTTGAAACCGCCTCGAAGATCCACTTACGTTCTGAAAGCGCACCTTTTTTTTTTAGACTGCCATAAGTGATAGTGGTGCCAAATCACACAACAGACCTGAACAAGGGCGCGGAAGGTACGATGCTCGAGAGGGGAGGTTCCTGGTATCCAATCCAACACTCTATCACCCTGCTATTCTCCTGCTTTACTTTCCTTTTTACTAGGAGTTTAAGCACATTGCACTACCTCAGGCAGGTTTTATTTCTCAAAAGCATGTGTTTTTGCAAAACATATGATGGAAATGATACAGCTATTTGTTCGAAAAGGTGTTGCATTCGCAAGTTCTACGCATCGCATCGCAAGGCGTCACAAAACAATGTGACTGAAATTGAAACTGCGTTTTGAAAACAAAGCATCACATCGTAATAACCAGGTAGTGAACCAATTACAACTCGATAAGCAAAACATAGACTCGACAAGCTAGCCTAGTGTAAGTACAACTCGATAGACAAATCAACGACTTAAAGAGAGTGACATACAACTCGATAAACAAATGTACGACAACTCGATAAGCAAACAGGCGTGATTCCGCAAAAAAACGATCACCGGGGAGCATTGGATGTGGTGGAATTCCTCAGTTCTGAGCATGAGCAGCCCAGGAAACACAGGGGGAAGACCATCGGCCAGACAGAAGGGTCATCGGCCGAGAGGAATAGCCATCGGCACATTAGTTGGCCGGTCGGCACAAAGTGATGGCCGGTCGGCAGCTTTTCCTGCCAGTCGGCTATAAGCTGTCAGCACCAGCAGAATGCCGACATCTGTCCTCCACTCAACCTTATCTTCTTCAAAAGGGTCTCAGCTTCATGGTTCTCTTCATTTCAACACTGATTTGCTCCAAATGGAGGTGCTTCTTGCCCAAAATCTCACAGCTTGGGTTAACAGCTTGGATGGCTCGGAAAAGTTAAATTTCCGGGGCTTTGGCATAAATGCACTATTCACTCTGGGTCGCACCCCGCTGAATTTTTCGTTTCTTCATGCTGCGGCAAGATTTTGGAATCCGGTGACACGTTTTCGACTTTCTTGGGGCAAGAGGTGTGTCCCACCTTTGAAGATTTCCAAGTTCTAATGGAATCCGAGCGCGACGAGGAGGTTCTGCCCCAACTTCGTTTCGGCCACGCCCAGGCCTTAGGACAAATGTGTGGGCTCTCAATACCCGAGGCTCGTACTTTGATTAGCGATGGAATGCTAGATATTCCGAGTTTGATTCATCGGTTCTTTGATGCCGGTGATCGCAACGACCGTCATTGGCAAGGCTTCCGGCAACATGCCCTCTGTTTGTGCATGCTTTCTCATTTTCTGTTTGCCTCAGGTTCCGGGAGATCTAGCGTCCGGTTGGTTGAGGTCGCCCACGGCTTGAAGAAAGGCAAGAGTTGTATTGCCATGACTCTTGCTGAGACACTGATGGACCTGGATGCCTTCTATCGTCGAGAGACAACCAGATTAGTGGGGAGTCCACTACTGCTGCAGGTAATGCTTCCCACCCAATCTCACAGATATATTGCTCACATCGCTCGGCTCTCGAGCTCGATTTTTCTCACAGAAACCCCATTCTTACTTTTCTCTCAACTTACACTTCTCTATTCTTTACTCTCTCATTTTTCATCCCTCCCCAGGTATGGTTGATGGACAAGCTGCAGGTTGTGGACTCTTGTCCCGCATATTCAGCTCGTGGCTACTTCTTTCGGCGTCGTCTAGTTAATGCGCTTGATGAGGAGTGGTGGTTTGCTTGGATGTGCCACTTGTCCGCGGACCGTATTGCCTGGCGATGCCCTTGGCTCAATCTACCGGCGATGGGCTACAGCATGACCCGTCAACCCGGAATTCAGCTGATCGGCTTGACTCACTGTGTGTTCTATTTCCCTTTTCGTATCCGGCGTCAATTTGGCCATGATCAGACTTGCCCGCCAGAGGGTATCGAGTATCCGGCTACATTCCCAGTTCGAGGCGCACAGCTTGCCCGATATGCCACAGCATGGAGGACGAGAGAACTCCTGGCCCCCGCTCCCACTTTTAGTTTTACTTTATCTGATGAGTGCTGGGATTGGCTTAATGAAGAAGCACAGGTTGGGTCCACTTTGGCATCAGAGGCTTCGACTAGCTCTGGGAGGGGGCACAGGGACACATGACTTGACTATGCCCCGAATTTATTGCTTTATTAGTACTTTCAAGTTTTTTCTTTATGAATGTAATAAAAAGCAATTTCAATTGTATGCAAGAGCAGGAGAACTCTATTTGAAATCAATGAAATTGAAAGTTGTGGTACTAAGAATTTTCTGCTTTGGTCCAAAAATGGTCTTGGTTATAAAAAGATTAATTTGAACAAAGTCAACTTCTATTAAAACTTTTCAAAACCATTTTCGATATGGATCAGAACTAGACATGCCTGAGATCTGTCACTGAAATGTACAACACCAGATTCTCGCAACTGGAAAGTTGCCCCTAGTTTGAAGAGTACCGCGGCACTTCTTGGCAACGGAAAGTTGCCCCTAGTCTGAGTAGCACTGCACCGGAGATCATGATGAATTTCTTGAATCTTGATGAGCGAGATAGCGAGAGATGATCAAATGGACAAAGTTGATCGGGGAAAATGTTTATGGCTGAACTTCAGGGTGAAGCTGCCTACGTATCCCAAAGATGGGAATCAAGCCTTACGTAGTTCAGGCTTGGGTTCGCTCGGGTATTTTCACTCTCCTTTTGCGCTCTAACTTTTGCCAAGGCCGCCCTTTGCGGGTTTTCAACCTTGCGAGCTCAGTTTTTATATTTTCTATATTTTTTTGTGCTCTGAATTTTGCCTAGGTCGCCCTTTCGGGTTTTCGGCCCAGCGAGCCTCTCAGGGGTAGTATTTCTTCAACTTGTCCATATTGATCGGCTGGGAGAACTCTAGGCCATCTAGGTCCATCAGAACCACAGCTCCACCTGACCAAATAGCTTTGATAATGTAGGGGCCAGTCCAATTAGGTCTGAACTTGCCCCTTGGGTCATGAATAGGAGCCCGATTATCCTTGAGTACCAAATCTCCTTCCTTCAAATTCCTGGACTTAACCTTCTTATTGAAAGCCCGGGTGATTCGGCGCTGATATCCTTGGACATGGTACAGTGCTTTCAGCCTCCTCTCATCAAAAAGCATGAGTTCCTCGAATACGCTTTCTTGTCTGCTTGACTGCTCGACACTCGGCCAATACATAGCGATGGAACCTCGACCTCGATTGGTAGAACTGCCTCTATCCCATAGACTAATGAATACGGAGTCGCTCCAGTTGAAGTTCTAATTGAAGTTCGGTAGCCCCACAGAGCGAACGGTAACTTGTCCGGCCAGTCCCGGTAGGTTTCCACCATTTTCTGCAATATGTGTTTGATGTTTTTGTTGGCGGCCTCAACTGCTCCATTGGTTTGCGGCCGGTACGTAGACGACTTATGAAAAGCCACGTTGTATTTTTCCAACAAATCAATCACCTCCTTCTTGAAGTGGGAGCCATTATCTGAGATGATCTCGTTCGGGACTCCATAACGGCAAAGTATGTTGTTTCTGATGAACTTTGCGACATGCGAAGCCTTCAACACTGCATAGGACTGGGCCTCAACCCACTTGGTGAAATAATCTATTGCAACCAAGATGAACTCATGTCCATTGGACCCCTTCGAAGTAACAGCCCCAATCACATCAATTCCCCATACTGAAAATGGCCACGGCGACGTCATGTTGTACAGCCTCGATGGTGGGATATTCATGCGGTTTGCATGGATCTAACATTTGTGGCATCGCCGGACAAAGCCGATACAGTCCTCCTCCATGGTGGACGGTAGTAACCTGCGAGAATTTTCCTGGCTAGCATTACCCCATTCATGTATTCTCCTCCGTGGATGGCCTCCATCAGGCGCTTCAACTCTTCAGCTTCTAGACACAGCTTGTGCATTCCCAGATGACCCCTCTTGTACAGTTTACCCCCGCAGATGATGAACTGAACAGCCATTCTTCTGATTGCCCTTTTATCTTTGGCATTTGCCCCTAGCGGATATGCCTCCTTCTCCAAGAAGTTCCATATGTCGTAATACCAGGGGTTGTTGTCCTGCACTTCATCTATGGCAGAAATTGACTCGTAGGCAGGTGCAAATTTCTGGTCGATAATATTTGGGCATCCGGACACCACACGGGATGTCTATCATGGAAGATAGAGTTGCTAGTGAATCTGCAAACCTGTTGTTCTCTCTTACTAGGTGAGTAAAATTTAGCTTCTCAAACCGAGGAATTAGCAAATCCTAGGCCTGGTGGTAAATTATCATCTTTTCCTCCTTGACTTTCCACTCTTCTTTTGCCTGAGACACAACAAGGTTCGAATCCCCAATGACGTCCAATCGTCTTGCCCCTAGTTCTAGGACTGCTTCTAGTTCGGCAATGCATGCCTCATATTCTGCCTCATTGTTCGAGACCTTGAACCGGAGTTTGAATGCTAGAGGGATACGGGAATCGTCAGGCGCTATCAGTAACACTCCTATCCCATACCCGTATTGATTTGATGCTCCGTTGAAGTACATCGTCCAAGTTTCATCTTCGATGTGCAAAATAGCTTCATCTGGGAATAGGTACTCAACCGCTTCATCCCCCTCAACCGGGTGGTCGGCAAGGAACTCTGCTACCACTCTCCCTTTCACTGACTTGCGCGTTACATACTTGAGATCGAATTCGGAAAACAACAGCAGCCAACGAGCTAGCCTACCCGTAAGTGCTGGTTTCTCGAAAAGATATTTGATGGGATCAAGTCGCGAAACCAACATTATGGAGTGAGCTAATAGGTAGTGCCGCAGCTTCCTGGTAGCCCACACCAAGGCCAAACAAGCCTTCTCAAGCGGAGTGTAGCGGGTCTCGTAGTCCAGCATCTTCTTGCTCAGATAGTAGATGGCCCTTTCCACTTTATCTTCTGATTACTGTGCGAGCATACAGCCCATTGTAGTCCCGGTCACTGATAAGTACAATATCAACGGTTTCCCTGGCTCTGGCGGTGATAATACGGGTGGGTTCTGTAAATATTCTTTGATCTTTTCGAACGCAGTTTGGCATCGGCCGTCCCATTGGAACTTCGTTCCTTTCTTTAGGAGACCAAAAAGTGGTTCACAAGTCGAGGTTAGTTTTGAGATAAACCGTCTTATGAATTGCACTTTACCCAGAAAGCCTCGCACCTCCTTTTCAGTCCTTGGTGGTGGCATTTCTAAGATGGCCTTGATTTTGGAAGGGTCGACTTCGATGCCCCTTTGTGTAATCAGAAACCCTAGCATTTTTCCTGCTATAACACCAAATGTACACTTCTGAGGATTCAGTCGCAACCGAAATTCTCTGATCCTTTGGAAAAACTTTTGCAAGGCGGTGTAGTGGCCCTCCCTTTCTTTGGACTTGACAATCATGTCGTCCATGTACACCTCAACCTCTTTGTGGATCATATCATGTAGTATTGTGGTTGCAGCCCGTTGATACGTAGCCCCAGCGTTTTTCAGCCCAAATGGCATTACTCTGTAACAGTACGTCCCCCACGGGGTGGTGAAAGCAGTCTTCTCCCGGTCTTCGGGTGCCATTACTATCTGATTGTAGCCCAAGAAGCCATCCATAAACGAAAGCAAAGCATGCCCCGCTGTGAAATCTACTAGCTCATCAATGTGCGGTAAGGGAAAGTCGTCCTTCGGACTGGCTCTGTTCAAATCCCTGAAGTCCACACATACTCTGATCTTGCCATCTTTCTTCGGCACTGGAACAATATTGGCCAACCAAGTCGGGTATTCGGATACCAGCAGGAAGCCTGCATCAATCTGCTTGGTGACCTCTTCTTTGATCTTAATGGCCCAGTCTGGGCGAATTCTCCTGAGTTTCTGTTTGACAGGCCGGGCTTCGGGGTCGAGAGGGATCCGATGTTGTACAATCTCAGGATCGATTCCAGGCATGTCTTCGTAGGACCACGCGAAAACATCTTTGAAATCTTTTAATAAAGCGACTAAGCGCTCGCGTTCCTCTGAAGACAACGTGGACCCGATCTGGACCAGCTGCGGGTCCTTCTCAGTACCAACATTCACAGTAGTGATTTCATCCATTAAGGGTTTAACAAACCTCTCCTGCTCTTGTTCAATTAATCGTTGCAAAACCGGAGGAATTTCGTCCTCGTCGTTTTCATCAAAATTTTGAAAGTCCTGATTTAAGCAATAAATCAAAGGCACAGAAAAGTACTCATAAACCACATTCACATCATTCTCATTAGATACTTCCAAGCCATCCGATTCTTACTTTACAGACTCAAAAGAAAAAAAAGACGACTGGATAGGGCTGTGGCATCCGGTTATCACCCCGAATCTGGGACTCAGACTTCAGACGAAGTGGAACACGATTCGACTCACAAGACTCGGTGGAATCAGATTCCGGCTCACTACCTCACCCGGTGCTGCTTGACAAAAATCCTTCTTCGTACTGCCAAACGAGAGAAGGCGCGATGGATGCATCCAAAATATTTGTTGGTAGGCCCGCAGCCGTTTCATCTCCGATCATGGACACCGAGGAGTTATCCCCCAAGAACAACTAATCGATCGAAGGATCTGAAAGTAGACAAGCCAGTGCTACCCCCATTTCCAGCTCTACGTCCTCAGACTCTGTTTCTTTGCTCTGTTCTGTCTCAACTATCGGGTCTGTCTGCTCTTCAGCAACATCATCCCCAGGTAACTGTAGGTCAAAGAAGATCTCAAACCCCGGTACGCGCTTCTTCTCCGCGTTTAGCCACGGCTCCGGGAAACCACAGAATGGAAAATCTTCCCCCTCTCGGACGAAGCGTCCATTCAGCGTGCCCTGGATGGGCCGGTGCATCAGCTCAAATGGTTTCCCCATTCGTTTTGCTCTGGCCCTTCCTGCCATTTCTTTCCCTTTTCTTATCCAATCCTCCTTGGTGGGCAGATAACCCAAACCAAAGGTATGAGGGTTGTGTGGCACCTCGGCCAACGTTGCGACGCCTTTCCGGCCACTTCTTCCTAATCCCATCCTGGGGATGTGTTGGAGTTTGTTCATAAGGTACACCGCTTGAGCGCTGGTGTACAACCCTTCGTTAGCTGCCATGATGCTTTGTACAACCTGAGCCTCAACCAAGGTAAATCCCGATATGAACACGTCCTCCATGCCGTGTTCAATCTCTAGAACAGGTGTAGATACCTCCGGTGGCGGGTGGATTGATGAATTTCTGAAAACAATGGCTACTCCCTTCCCATAGGGGTATTTCACCATTTGGTGCAGAGTATATGATACTGCCTTTACTTGATGCAGCCACGGCCGCCCCAACAATAAGTTGAAAGTTGCAAGCACCTCTAAGACATGGAAATCTATCTCATGCTGTCCCGGCCCAACCTTCGTCTGAACTTTAACCATCCCCATTACCTCTCTACTTGTATTGTCGTTTGCCCGAATCACCTGTGTTGTCGGTACAAAATCTGCAATCCTCAAACCGATCGCATATGCTGTCCTTGCCGGGCAGATGTTGATGGCGGACCCTGTGTCAACAAGGACTACCGGTATCCATTTATCTTTACACTCCACAGAGATGTAGAGTGGCTTGTTATGATCTACCCCCTCAGGCGGTAACTCTTTATCAGAAAAAGTCAACATCGGGGAACCTCCTCCCGGAAAAACTAATCCGACTAACTGTTCAGGCGTAGTCTCTATTGAAAGCTTAGCCTTATCCATGGTGAAAGACTTTGCTGCACTCGAGAAGCCATAAGCAGTCCCCAGATGTAGATGTCTGCCTGTATCTTTTTCAATTGTCTTAGAACAGCCTCGTCTTCGAGTTGTTTTTCCTTCTGTTTCTCGGCCTCTCTATCCTTCCCAGAAGTCTCGGGCTGATCTAGGTGTGGGGGTTTGAAATACCGCCCACTCCGCGTCATGTGGTCGACTTCTCCCAAATACCAAGTGTCATCGGGTTGGTTATTCCCCCAGTCTTCGTCCGTGTGGGCAAGACACAAGTCCTCGTCCTCCCACCACATTCCATCAGCGGCTGACAGACATCTGTCTGGCTCTGATGCGACGGCTCTCGCACTCACAGTTCCTTCTATTCTCATGCCTGCAGCATCCTCTGTTCCCGTACACACAGCAGTTTCAACTCCCACATGGGCCTTCACCTTCCTGATTCTCTCGGAACCTTCAAAACTTTCTTGCTCCATCTGTACCAATGTCTGTTCCAATTGTGTGAGCGCGCCTGTTGGCTCAACGACTCCCATATTCGCAATGCCCGAGTTTCGAGCGAAATTCTCAGTGCCAGCACTCTCCGGTAGTGTATTCTGTCCCTTGACTGATATTTTCGCCCCTGCCGGGCCCCGTTCTGCTTGCCATTCTTCTATCACATCAGGTTGATCGTCCAACCACCCAAAAACTTCTGTTGAATCCTCATAATCGAACCATGCGACAGCCGTATCCTCTGGGTCTTGGTCACTGTAAAACTGGAGATGGGCAAAGTCCTCCCCCACAGCTATTACATCACCTGTTCCCTGCTCCAAGCTGTCCCCATAGATCACACACAGCTCTCCTTCTGCTGGCAGTTCTACTTTTGGCCCATCTTGACCTATTGATGAAATGTAGTCGCTCGGACTATACGTCCTCTTAACGTAACTCCCAGATTCGACAGACTCTGGCTCTACGATCCTCTTTTCCGCTAAAGTCTCCCCCCTTGTGTCCTCAACAGTCACCACCGAAGGCTCAGTTGGGTCGTGGAGATGTCCATCATGCACAAGTCAGCGCAATCAGGGAGGAACACCTCTGGCTTGGGCAGGTGGGTAGGCGTGATATAAACACTAGGATCGTATGGCACGACCCCTGTTTGGATGAAGTTGATCCCTTTGGGCGGTGGAGCTCGGTTTTGTGTGGGAAGGGGATTTGTGGTAACATTGGGTTTTTCCGGTGGCAGAATCACCCCGTTGTCGATGAGATCTTGAATCTCATGGCGTAATCGGAAGCACAGGTCGGTGTCATGACCGTCTTTGTTGGTGGAATACTGTCTTGGGTAGGGTTATGGGTAGGAGGGAGTTTTTCTGGTAGGGGCCGCGGCTCCAGGGGCTTCAGGTGCCCTTTCTTGGTCAAAACCCCCAAAGCTTTGGATAGGGGCATATATAGTGGGGTGAAGGTTCTTGTGTTTCGGGGTGGGTATTTGGTTGTTTGTGGATGGCTACCGGACACGCCAGAAAATGGCGTAGCTGCCATGGCTCTCGGAAGGGGAGACGGAATGGTGGTGACCATGCCTACTTCTGAGGCTCTTACAGTTGCGGTGCCACTCGATCCTGCATTGGCGTTGCGATTGAAAGTCCTTCTGGGTTGATCCCGGTCATTATCAAACAAGCCTTGTTTCAGGGCGTCCTCGATCTGCATTCCCATCTCATGTAGATCCGCAAAGGTAGGAAAGGGGACCACAATCATCCTCAGCATCAATCTGGGTTGGAGGTTGCGCACAACCATCCGTATCTGATCCTTTTCTGTCGGCCTAATGGCCATCATTGAAGCCTTGGCCCTCCATCTAGTCACAAATTCTAAGAAGCCTTCTTTGGGTTCTTGCCTTGTCGTCTCGAGATCACGGGTTGTAATCTCGATTTGCGTGTTGTATGAGTATTGCGAAACAAAGGCCTCAGCCATCTTATCCCAGTTTCTCTTAACATCATCTTCCAATTTTGCATACCAACTAGACGCCACACCTGACAGGGTTCGGCCAAACAGAGAGAGCTTCTGTAGTCTGGTGAGGCCCATCGGTCTTAGGATATCCGAAAATAACCTCAGGTGCACCATGGGGTCCCCGGATCCATCAAATCGATCCACATGAGGCATCTTGAACCTGTCAAGCAGAGTCACAGCTGCGTCAGTATATCCATCTTCAATGTCAGCGATGGTCGTGGCCCCTTGGGATCTCTTGAATAGCTTTTCAAGCTTGTTCAACTTTAGTGTGGTAGGATCAGTCTCGAACTCAAAGGGAGAGTCCGGTAGGTTGGTGGGTGTTTTTGATAGCTGGGGTTGGATTTGAGGTAGGATTAGACGTGGGGGTGGTCCTGTGGGAAGTTCTGTATCGTTTTGAACATTGGCTGTTTCCCCGAGGTTTGGAACTCCTGGTGGGGGAGGGACTTGATGCGAAGCAGATGCTCCGGTTTGCTGCTCTAGTCTGGCAATTGTCTCTGCCTGTTCTCTCACAACTGTGGCCTGACGGGCAGCATCCTGCTGCATTGCTTTCATGCTCTCTTGGAGGTGGCACACCATCTCTTCCAAACTGGCCATACTGTTCTGTTCTAGTTGAATTACTGATACGTGTTCCCTGTCTGTGGGTGAATCTGTACCCGAATCCCTACTGTACTCGGGTGGGGTAGACAAAGCCCTCTGCACTGACTGTTGGCCTGATGTCCTCTGCCCAACTGCCCTTTTTCTAACCGGGGGTAGAGAGTGGTATACTGGTTGTCCGTCTACCAGATCCTCAGATCGATGGAGTCGACGACCTCTGATCCAGAGTGCTTGGGGAATATCTACCGAGTTAGAAGCAATGGTGCTCAACTACCTAGTAAAAAGATAAATAAAGCGCATATAAATAAAACAGACAATCGGACAGCGTAACGGCATAAAATAAATAAACACACAACACACGGTCGGGTATTATAATATACAACCAGAAGCTAGATAAACTACTCTTCAAACACTTATTATTGTTTTCAAACCATTGCCCCTAAGTCTGAATCTAATACCCACAGATAACTGATTCCCCAAAAACTGACGTCGGCGCCCTCAGGCCTGATACTCGAACTTGCAAACTGAAATGTACGTCCCCAGCAGAAATACATTCTAAAAGGCACATAGCACGTAAAGTAGAGCCAAAACACCCCTATGTTGGGGTAGGGTTTCCCTGTCCTATTTTGTCAGGAGCTAGGGTTTCACTATGCACGCAGCGGTTTTAAACAACCTATATTGGGTAAGCGACCTGTCCTAGTTTGGAATGGTCACTATGGATCTGAATATGCACTAGGTCGAATGGTCAAAAGGGTGCCAGAAACCGGGTTTGTGTTCCCATCTTGGGCAGAGCTCGCCAAATCGACCTTATGGCATGCTTTGACAAAGTCATGCCTCCAGCAAACCGCTCAGGAATAGCAGATGGCCAACACGGTGTCCTAGACGCACCAATGCAAATGCAATGCAAAGAAACACATAAACATAGTCAAAATAGGATATCAAGAGTTCGAGTCAAGCTCTCTAAACTCCTCAGCAGAGTCGCCAGAAACTGTAGACGTCCCCGAATGCAATCCCGGGGAAAGGAGTGCGAGTCCCCCCCGTTATGGTTCGATATTGGGTCACTACAGTTCGAAGGACTCAAATGTCACGGTTCTTAATCTGAACCAAAGAGTCCACCTCTTGCAAATCGTTTTGAGAAAAACAGATTTTTGAAAAGTAGTGCCAAAAATGGACTGCTTTGCCAGATACAGAGTCACCACCTAAATATTTTTTAAAATGGGGGAATTTAGGAAACCCTAACTCGGTGCAAGAATGCGTGTCGTCATCACAAAAGTTCACTTGGCTCGGGAGCTTGGGTACGATTGGGGAAGGTCAGCTATGAGCACCCCCTCTCGCCCGGTCCGAAGACCGGCCTCTTCTAACCATGATATCCCTTTTTGAAAACGTTATGTGTTCTTATTCCGGTTATTAGCCTAGGATTACTCGTTATCGCCTGCAAACAAGTATAGACTAGATTGCCTAATTTGGAAACAAGCATTGCATATCCGTTTTGTCTCAAAACGTGCTAGATTTTGCTACTACTAAGTAGGCTAAAAATACGATTTCAATGAGTTGTTCCAACACAGGCAATCAACCTTCACCCACAGCATTCAAGCAGTTTATCTCATGTAAGCATTTAGCGCATGGCAAGCATCTTTATTACGTTAACATTCACACGCATGCGATATGCTAAAGCGTAAAAACTTACATCGTGCCAAGACAAGAAACTAGTTAGCAAACATGAATGACCTAGTTCATGTCAAATGGCTAATGTATCACATACTGAGGATGTAATCTAGGCAGGCTCGGCTACCCTAAACATGGCGCATGAAATGCTACAAATATCACGTATTCAATTTGGAATTGAAAGTGCGATGCGGTTTGCATGATGTACCGAGCTTTGATGCATGTAAACAAATGCATGAATGCGCATGCATTGCATAAGGTATGCTAAAATAAGCGTGCCTAATCTATTACCATAGCGAGGTAAATAAAAGGGTAGAAAGAAATGGGGTTTGGAAGACATACACCCACTCACACACACTTACAAATTTTGCCCTCACTCGGAGGGACCAAAAGAATATCTGATCCAAAAATAATACAGTCCAAGAATAGAATAAATTATTACAAAATTCTAATTATCAAATCAAATCAATAAAAAGAAATGGGGCCTCATTACCTCAAAGGATCGTGAATGATGTATGCTCGATCCGACTTGCCCGGGAAGCCTACACCGCCACCGCTGTCTCTGTTTCTATTGCCCTGTCTCCCCAAAAATTACCAAAGTCTCAGAACATCTTCCATGGGAATTGCAGAACACCATCGGCTGGGAGGAATGTCCACCGGCCATGAGAAAATGCCATCGGCTGCTAGAAATGATATCGGCCAAAAATACGGTCTTGCGGTCGGCACAAAATTCTGCGAGAGCAGGTTTGACAAAGCAATGACAGACGATGCATGGTATTGGATTTTGGGCATATTTATGCATGGCCAATACTTCCTATCACGAATGGGACTCAAGGAAGCATGGCTCTTGGTTCTAGGGCCATCAATAGTGCACCTTGGTGCATGATGGCCTAAGGAACCAAGGTTGCACTGATGTAAAAATGCATGCAACACCAAAGATGAGACCAAAACCTTATCATGTATGGATCAAAGGTCTTGATGACCAAAAGTTGAGACAAATTGCACCACTTAGAGTGTGAACTCATCTCAACCTTTATGCTTGGCTTGACTACCCCAAGCCAAGCCATGGAATGCAAGTATGCAACATAGCTTGAATGGTGCGACATGAGGATTAGGGGGCAAACACACCAAGTGCCACACGACTAACACATTAGGCATGCAAAATGCTAGAGTGCATAAGGTGCTAGCATGATGCAAACATGACCCGAGTATGCAATGAGACTAATATGTAACAAGATCCAATGGGCCAAACATGCAACAAGCAAATGATGATCATGCAATGATGGACTTAGCTACAATAGGACAGCCCTCAAACCTCCCCAAAACAGTGGCAAAACATACCCAAAATGGTGACCAATACTCATGCAAGCATGCAAGGCAATAAACCCAAAACCAAAGGCACCAAAGGGAGCACCTTACTACCATTTTCATAACCACTCATGATATGAATTAGGCCACCAAAAACATAACATTAGCATGCAAAATGACACCCAAAACTCCCCACATGGCAGCCCCAAAATGCCTCAAGTATGCAAGCATGCACAATGCCAATTCCTAAGCATACAAGGGCACACCCTTAAAGCATGAATGAGCCACATATGCAAACATTCAAACACGATTTATGGACTGAAATAAAGTCACAAATGATGCCAAATCATGAGGATGATCAATGTTGAACACGCTAGGGGCCAAAGTACATAAGGCTTACAAGCCTAAAATACAAAACAACCATGTCAAACACACTATGCATAGCAAAATCAGTGGCTCACAGCCCTTATACATGGTAATATGATGCTAATGCCCTCATGGAACTATGCTAAAACATGCAAAGAACATGGCCTAGATGCATGGCATACTTTTAAGCATAAGAGAGCATTTCAAAGCAAGTATGAGAGGCATGTTAAGGGCCATAAACCCAACCTAAAACAGAGGCATAATATATCATATTAACCATAAATATGCTCTGAAATGAAGCCAAAACCAATCATGCACACATGCTATTCTTTAGGCCCAAAACAAAGGCAAGCAAGGGACAAAGGGGAGAGGGGTGTCCCTCCCCTACATGAGACTTCAAAACACCTCCCTCACCATAGAAAACCCACTGGTTTTCAGTGATGAGAAGACCAAAAACACCAAGCAAACAAGGCTTTACCAAGAAGACACCAAAATGGCCAAACAAGGCCTAAAGGGGTGAGCCTTTACTCAAACCATAAAATGACCTTAATGAAGGTTCAAGAGCAAGTAAAAACAAGATCTTTTCATGTTAAACACAAAGCCAAAAACACAAAGCAAGATACGTAGAAACTAGTTGCAAGAATGGGGAAACTAAAGCAAAGAGTTTACCCTTGAAGATCCTTTGAAGAATAGGTGGTCCAGCCACTCTCTAGTGATCAAAACCAATCCAAAACTTCAACAAACAACCACCCAAGCCTCCCAATCTCGAGCTAAGGTGTAATGGTGTGTGTTATGGTGCAAAAGTAAGGTAAAACACACTTTTTAGGCCTAAAATCACACACACAAGAGGAGAGAGAGATATAGATATATATGGATATATATCAGGGATATGTATGTATAAGCTCTGGTTCTTAGGTCTAAAATGGCTAACCCTTGTAAAGGGAGAGAAGGGTTGCTTATATAGGCCAAGAAGCTTAAGAGACTTAGTGGCTAAGCAAGACAAAAGGGTTCAAGGGGGTGCAAAGGGGTGCAAACCCGGGTATGGGGAGTGGTGATGGTGCACTCCATTGTCACGGTGGCATGCACCATCCACGAGAATGCAAAGGGTTCACACCGACCAACCAAAAAGGTCACCGGCACAAAAAAGTGCCGGTCGGCAACATATAGTGCCAACCGGCCAAGGATTTTGAGAAAACAGTGCCGATGGCCAAAAGGGAGTGCCGGTAGGGGTGTGGGGCAGCCGGTGGGCTCCAGGGATGGCTAACAAGCCTTCCCCTACCCTCAGATGCAAAAACACACAAGTCTTGGTATAAAACCAAGCATAGAACAAGCCGGTTGAGAGGTCCTGAGATACGGCGCGCAGTCGGGACCTCCAGGAACTCAAAACGAACACAATCATGGATAATCACCGGGTGTTCAAGCGGTGACGTCCAAGTCTTGAGGACGGTCAAAAATGGGGTGTCTACAGTTGCCCCACGTACATTGTGTACATCGCGATGTCGCGCATCTCATTGCATTTGGCATGCATTTCATCGCGCTATCTTGCGCATCGCGCAGTCTTGCGCATCACATCTCAAATCGCATTCCCCGGGTCTGGCGAGACCTTAAATACGCCCGGTTCGACGAGACCTTAAACCGTTCGGTTGCGTTGTCATGCATCTCAAAAGCCGCGCGTTGTCGCGCATTTCAAAAACATACATCTTCGCGCATTGTCATGCATCTGAAAAGCCACGCGTTGTCACGCATTTCGAAATCCTGCATTATCATGCGTCTCATAGCCGCGCGTCATCGCGCATTAAGAAGAGATCATGCATTGTCATGCATTTCAAGCGACTTGCGTTGTCGCGCATTCCATGCATCATGCATTTCAAAAACAAAACCATAAAAACACGCATCGTAAATACTGCATTGTCATGCATCATTGTAAATACTGCATATGTCATGCATTGTAAATAGTTGCATTGTCATGCATCATTGAATATATCGCATATGTCATGCATATTATATATATTGAATTGTAGTTTGCATACATTTGCTGCATCTCCTTCGCTTATGGCTCGCGCCTTTCCATGTTGAGCTTGGTCTGGTATGTGCCCATACTTTTCATGTCAAAGCATAGTTCAATGGACCGTTCTATGTTAGACATGGCTTGTACGCGTGCATGCCCTTCCTAGGCAATACATGGTTTGGCCCGCGTGCCTTATCCATCGTATCCATTGCATTGCATGCATTCATTGTATCCCCTTCCATTTACGGCTCGCGCCTTTCCATGTTGAGCTTGGTTTGGTATGTGCCAATACTTTTCACGTCAAAGCATAGTTCAGTGGACCGTTCTATGCTAGACATGGCTTGTATGCGTACATGCCCTTCCTAGGCAATACATGGTTTGGCCCACGTGCCTTATCCATCGTATCCATTCCATTGCATGCATTCATTGCACCACTTCCATTTATGGCTCGCGCCTTTCCATGTTGAGCTTGGTTTGGTATGTGCCCATACTTCTCGTGTCGAAGCATAGTTCAGTGGACCGTTCTGTGTTAGACATGGCTTGTACGCGTACATGCCTTTCCTAGGCAATACATGGTTTGGCCCGCGTGCCTTATCCATCGTATCCATTCCATTGCATGCATTCATTGCATCACTTCCATTTATGGCTCGCACCTTTCCATGTCGAGCTTGGTTTGGTATGTGCCCATACTTCTCGTGTCGAAGCATTGTTCAGTGGACCGTTCTATGCTAGACATGGCTTGTACGCGTACATGCCTTTCCTAGGCGATACATGGTTTGGCCCGCGTGCCTTATCCATCGTATCCATTCCATTGCATGCATCCGTTGCATCACCCTCCATCTATGGCTCGCGCCTTTCCATGTCGTGCTTGGTTTGGTATGTGCCCATACTTCTCGTGTCAAAACATAGTTCAGTAGACCGTTCTATGTTAGACATGGCTTGTATGCGTGCATACTTTGCCTAGGCAAGATTTGGTTTGGCCAGCGTGCCATAATCATTGTATATTTTACATTGGAGAGTAATTTTTGCATCCTGCATTAGGATCATTGTCCTTTCCTCAGAAGGTCGTTTCCCCACTTATGTCATCCCACCCAATACTTGTTCTTGCGTCCGTCTACATTACTCATAGTTCAGTAGACCGTTCTATGGTAAGCGGACTTGTTACCTCCATCAATCTATTTGACATAGGTGTGGTTTCGAACCGCTCATGATTGGATCATGATTCGATTGCATTGCATATAGTTTGCATTGTTTCGATTGCATTGCATTTTCATTTGCATTGTTTATACATTGTTTTGTATATATAGCATTCCATTTTGCATTCATTTTGCATGATTTGCATGTTGCTAACAAATATTGCACCTGTTAAGTTTGTTTTCTTTGCAGGCACAATATTGTATGTACGGTTCATTCACGACTAGTGGAACCAGACGAACCGGACAAGTATTGAATCCTCCGCGTGAGACGTATCGAGAATCGCATGATTCTCTTACATCCTTTCTACATTATAGTGTAGTTCGGTGTATGCTAGCTTAAAACTGTTGCATGTGTGCTTCGTTACAAATTTCTTTGCATGATCATAAGTTATGCTCGGCTTTGTGCATTGTCTTGCATTTTGCCCCTGCCTTCGGGCGCATATCTTGCTTGTCTTGCATGTCTGTCTAAGTCTTCGGCCTTGTCAAAAATGGGTCGTCTCTGGGTTTTGACATTCACTCCTGTCATCGTTATGACTTCCGAGTTCTGTCAAAGAGGGGGAACTGTAGACACCCCATTTTTGACCGTCCTCAAGACTTGGACGTCACCGTTGGAACACTCGGTGATCATCCTTGTTTGTGTTCGTTTGGAGTTCTCGGAGGTCTCGGCTACACGCCTTGCCTTAGGATCTCCGAACTCGACTGTTTTGTGTATGGTTTTGCACCAAACACTTGTGTTTTGCCTTGGAGGGGCAGGGAATGCCTTGTGAGGCATCCCCACACATCACCGGCTGTGGCTAGAGGCCACCGGCCAAGGTTTTGTTGCCATCGGCAATGTATATTGCCGGTCAGCATTCTTTGTTGCCGGTCGGCAGTCAATTTTGTCAAAATGACACTTTTGGCTAGCCGACTACTGTTCATCTGCTTTTGCAGATATTTTAAAATAGCTGGCTTGCATTTTGTTCCCCTCCATACACGTGTATGGAGGGATGGCCCTCTTGTTAGCTTACCTTGTAAGCTTTACAAGATTGGCTCCTCTATAAGAGGAGCCCTCCTCTCCCTTGTTCTAGGTTAGAGATTTTGGTTACAAAATAGAGAGGAAGCTCTGGTTCTAGGTTTAGGGTTTCATACATATCCTATCTCCATATCTCTCTCTCATTTTGCCTTTGTGTGTGTATAAGTGTGTTTGTGTCTTACTATTGCACACAAACACATAGTGTTACAGATTTTCTTGATTCCTTGAATGACCAGAGGTTTTTCTTGGTGTTCTTGGCTGGATTTGAGCTCAAGGAGGCAACAAGATCATCATTGTTGAAGAGGGTCTACAAAGGTGAGATTTTTGTCCCTTTTTACCCCATTCTTGCACACTACTTTTGCCTATCTTGTAACTATTTTTGTGTTTAGTGTATAACATGAAAAAGTTCTATTTTTAGGCCCTCTAAATAGTTTCTTTAGAGTGTTTTGTGGTTTGGAGGTGTTTGACCCCTCTTAGGCCTTGAGAGGCCCCATTTTGTGCTATTTTGAGTGAGCTCCGGGGCTGTGGTGTTTGGGCCTCCTCACCACTGAAGATTTCAGTGGTAAGGATGGTGCCTTAAAGTCCCAAGAAGAAGAGGGCCACCCCCTCTCCTTGTTGTCCTTGAAAAGGACCCATTTTGGCCTCTTGAGGGAGCATCATGTTTGAGTGTTTGTTGATCATGCCATGGTTGTATTTTATGCTTATTATGTCATGATATAACTTTGTATTAAGTTGGTTTTGGTACACCATGCATGCCTTGCATATATGCCTTGTAATGCCATGCTTAGGCCTGAACATGCCTTAGGTTGTAAACCCTTATTCAAGCATGTTTTAGGCTTAGCCTTGTGAAGGTTTTGTGCTTATTTTACCATGCCCAAGGTCTGTCCTTGACTGTTTTGGTCAACCTAGGCTCCCATTGTATGGTCCTTTTGCATTTTGGCTTGTTAGCGTTAAGCTTTGGACAATGTTGCATGCATAGCTTATCTTGTTTGCTTGGTTTTGTACCATGTTCTTGCATGATTTTTAGAGCTTTCTATGAATGCTAATTGTCCATGTCTAGCTTCTTCTAAGTGTGCTTAAAGGTTGCTTGTTTATGCTTAAGTGTTAGGTCTTAACATGTGCATTGTGTGTATGTGTGTTTAGCCCTCATATTTGAGCACTTTGGCCACTGTTTTGGGCCTATTTAGGGCTGTCCAAATTAGTGTAAGGCCATCCTCTCATGTTCTTGCATGCATGCCTTGCATGCCATCACATGTTTGCTCCGTTTCACCTTGTGTTGCATGCCATGTGTAATTGCATTTTGTTGCATTACTTGAGATGCATGATATGTTGTTGCATGCTTAGGTTGTGATACATTTGGCATGTATTCTCTCCCTTAGCCACTTAACATGTTCTCACATGTTTGTGCATTGCTCCATGTTCATGCTTGCATGCTTGTCTTCATGATCATATTGCATGCTAGTTTACATGCTTAGGTTGCATCCCATCAAGCATGCATGCCTTGTCCCTTGATCTAGTGATAGGGATTGGGCCTTCATTTGTTGGTTTGCATTGCATTTGAAATCAATATGTACAACTTGGGTCTCTTGGGCCATCACGCATTGAAATGCGCGATTGATGGTCCGAGAACCAAGGACCATGTCCCTTTGAGTCACACACATGATAAGGGATAGGGTTGGTGCATACATTGCTTGAATTGCATTGCCATGCTTTGCCTTGCCCTCTGCTGCTGTCAATTGCAGGTCCTGCAGACATTCTTTGCCGACCGGCATTTTTCAGTGCCGACCGGCAATCCATTGGTGGCCGATAGCTTCACCAACAGCCGATGATCACATCCTACTGCCGGTGGCCATTCCACTCAATCAGTGGTGTCTCCCAATGTCCAGAGAGGTACCTCTGAGACTTTGGCAGTCTTCAGAAGGGTAGAGCAAGGAAAACAGAGGCAGCCTATGCATGGCAGCGCGCTTCCGAGCAAGACCCGAACACGCGCGCATCGAGCCCTCTTCCTGAGGCTCCTTTTATTGCTTTTCTTATGCTTAGTTAATTTGTTAATTAATTAGGTGATTTGTAATATTTAATTAGCTTACGTAGTTAATTGATTTGTATTATTATTTTGGTCCCTCCGAGCGAGGGCGAATCTATAATAAGTGTGGGTGAGTGTGTGCATGTCTTCCAACCCCCACCTCTTTCTCCCTTTTACTTACCTATTTTGGATGGTTAGTATTAGGACATGTTTAATTTAGCATACCTCATGTTATGCATGCGTGCATCATTCATCAATATTGCATGCATCGGGCTCGGCGCATCATGCTAACTGCATTAGTATTTTAAATCTAACTTGAATACGTGCATCAAATGATTGCATTTCATATGCCATTTTAGGATTAGCCGAGCCTAACCTAATTGCATTCTGTACGTGATGCATTAGCCACTTAACATGGACTAGGGTCATGCATGTTTCTTTTGGTTCTTGTTTTGTACAGTACGATGTAAGTATTTTTATGCTTTAGCATACCGCATGCGTGTGAATGTTGCCATGACAGCATGCTTACCATGTGGCTAGATGCTTATGTGTTATAAACTGCCTGAATGCCAGTGGGTGAAGGTTGGATTGTTTGAGTTGGAATAACTCGCTGAAATCCGTATTTTAGCCTACTCGCGAGTAGCAATTTCAAAAATATTTTCGAAACAAATGGATATGCAATGCTTATTTCCAAATTAGGCGATCTAGTCTATACTTCTTTGCTGTGCACATAACATAGTAATTCTAGGCTAATAACCGGAATAAGAACATATATTGTTTTCAAAACAAGATATCATGGTTAGTAGAGGCCGATCTTCGGATCGAGCGAGAGGGGGTGCTCATAGCTGACCTTCCCCAATCGTACCCAAGTTCTCGAGCCTAGGCAACTTTGGTGATAACGGACGCGTTGCCTTTGGCACCGAGTCAGGGTTTCATAAATTCCCCCTTTTAAAAAATATTTAGGTGGCGACTCTGTATCTGGAAAAGCAGTCCATGTTTGGCACTTCTTTCAAAAAAAATCTATTTTCTCAAAACGATTTGCCAGATCTGGACTCTTTGGTTCAAGATTAAGAACCGCAACAAAAATCGAGTCCGAACTGTAGCGCGGGGTCCCTCGCGGACGTGTTATAGATGGCCAGAGTGATGTCAAGAGACAGAGAGGTTTCAATCCTCGCCAGTCTCGAGTAGCTTTTCTAGGTCGACTTTTCGGTCTGAGTGTAGGTTAGGAAAGGCAATCGAGACATTACCTATTTCAAGTGTGGCGGCTAGGTCACAAGTCTCTAGTTTGCCCGAGAGGAGGATCTGAGAGCATCATCATCTTGGCGCGATCTCGAGCGAGTCGAGTAGAGGCCACCGCTTTCTTGTTTTCGGTGTGGTCAGCGGGCACATGAAGAGATATTGCCCGATTGAGTGGCACACTGTTGCATCTGGTTTGAGGCGGACTTCGAGTCATCGGCCAGCTCGGTCGATTCGAGCCTCGAGGCCAATCGAGCTTCATCGTCGATCTGCGGCGATCTTATGCTCCTAGGGGTGGCGAGTTGATCGAGGTCGTCTGCAGGCGTGTATCTTTATTACCGCGCAGGATCTTGTACCGGCTCCATCTGTTGTGAGAGGTACCTTCTTGTTTTGCAACTCGGTTGCTAATGTTTTGATTGATACGGGTGCATCTCATTCCTTTGTGTCTGCTGCATTTGCATCTATTTTGGAGTTGGTGTTAGCACAGTTAGCATCTCCTATTTGTGTAGTGTCACCTCTTGGGGGTGAATTGATCTTGAAACAAGGTGTTAGGGGTTGTGAGATAGAGGTCGCTGATTATGGGCTTTCGTGTCCTTTTGTAGTTATGCCCATGAAGGGCTTTGATGTTATTTTGGGTATGGACTGGTTATCGTCATACCGAGCAGTTATTGATTGCTACCGCCAGAGAGTCACATTACGTACCTTGAGTGGTGAGTGTTTTCATTTTTTGGGGGACCGGGTTGGTAGTGTTTTTCCACCGGGGTATGATCCGCGAGGGCGGGGCGAGCTTAGTGGTCTACTTGCTAGCCTTATGAGTAATGAGTGTGATGAGACCCAGATTGTGTTGCCAAGGGTGGTTTGTGAGTACTCGGACGTCTTTCCCGAGGATCTTGTTAGTTTGCCACTGCATCGAGAGATTGAGTTCTTTATTGACCTAGTGCCTGGCACGGTGCCGATTTCTATGGCACCCTATCGTTTTGCCCTAGCCGAGTTAGTTGAGTTGAAGATTCAGCTCCAGGAGTTGTTAGATAAGGGCTATATTCGTCCTAGTGTTTCGCCGTAGGAAGCACCGGCCCTCTTTGCTAAAAAGAAAGGTGGTGCTTTGAGACTCTGTATCGATTACCAGAAGTTGAATCGGGCTACGGTTAAGAATAAGTACCCTATGCCTCGTATAGACGATCTGTTCGATCAGTTGAAGGGTTCCCATTGTTTCTCTAAGATAGACTTGAGATCGGTTTACCACTAGTTGAGAGTCAGGGAGGAGGATATTCCGAAGACAGCATTCCGTACGCGGTATGGCCACTATGAGTTTCTGGTGATGCCATTTGGGCTCACCAATGCACCGGCAGTGTTTATGGATTTGATGAACCGGATATTTCGAGAATTCTTAGATCATTTTGTAGTCGTCTTCGTGGACGACATTCTTATCTATTCACCTTCAGAGGAGGAACACAAGGAACACTTGAGAGTGGTGCTTGAGTTACTTAGAGCCCATAAGCTTTATGCTAAGTTTAGGAAGTTCAAGTTCTGACTAGAAGAGGTGAAATTCTTAGGCCATGTAGTTTCTGGGGAAGGGGTGTCTGTTGATACATCCAAAACGGAGGCAGTGCAAGATTGGGCACAGCCTAAGAGTGTGTTTGAGATCCGTAGTTTTCTGGGATTAACTGGGTATTATCGCCGGTTTGTTAAGGATTTCTCCAGGTTAGCTTCGCCTTTGACTAGATTGACTCGGAAGGGAGTCAAGTTTGTATGGAGTGAGACTTCTGAAAAGTCGTTCCAGGAGTTGAAAGTTAGACTGACCACCGCTCGATCTTGATTATTCGAGAGAGGGTTGGGTTATCATCTATTGTGGCGCCTCACGAGATGCAGGTTGTGTGTTGATGCAAGAGGGAAAGTGGTTGCCTATGGCTCACGTCAGTTGAAAATACACAAGAAGAATTACCCTATACGATCTAGAGTTAGCGTTGTGATATTTGCCTTGAAGATTTGGAGGCATTATCTTTATGGTGAGAGATTCGAGTCTTGAAATATCTGTTCACATAGAAAGACTTGAACTTGAGGCGGAGGAGGTGGATGGAATTCATTGAGGATTATGACTTGAGTTGCACTATCATTCGGGAAGGCCAATGTGGTGGCGATGCATAGCAGAAATCTGTTGGTGACATAGCCGTATAGCCATCCGAGAGTGGGAGATGTTGGGTTCACTTGGAGAGTTTGATTTATACGGGTGAATCCGTTGAGGCTGCGGCCTTGTTTTCTGTTGTGGCGCTCGAGTGTTAGAGGCTCAGAGGGGTGACCTTGAGGTAGAATCCCTCCGTGAGAAGATATCCGATAGGAAGGCTGAGAAGGGTTTGACGGTGTATCCCGACCTGAGTGTGAGATACCGAGACCGTTTGTTTGTACCGGAGTCTTGCCGAGAGGAGGTACTCCGAGAGTTTCATCATTCACGTCTTGTGGTGCATCTGGGAGGTACTAAGATGTATTGGGATTTGGGTCGCCAGTTCTGGTGGCAGGGTATGAAGTGGGATGTGGCAGCTTTCGTGTCTAAGTGCCTTACTTGTCAGCAAGTGAAGGCCGAACATCAGAGGCCAGCGGGTTTGTTGCAACCCTTGCCTATTGCCGAGTGGAAGTGGGAGCATGTCACTATGGACTTCGTTGTAGGTCTTCCGAGGACTCAACGGGGTAGTGATGCTATTTGGGTGGTTGTAGACCGGTTGACTAAGTCGGCGCACTTCATACCTATGCGCGTGAGAGATTCGGTAGATCATCTTGCCGACTTGTACATTCGGGACATAGTGAGGTTGCACGGGGTCCCAGTGACGATCGTCAGAGATAGAGATCCTCGTTTTACTGCCAGGTTGTGGTAGAGTTTGCAGAGTGCCTTAGGCACTAAGTTGACCTTTAGCATGGCTTATCATCCTCGGTGGCCAGGCGGTCCGGCGTACTATTCAGATCCTTGAGGATATGCTTCGAGGTTGTGTTCTTGACTTTAGTGGGTCGTGGGAGAGGCACTTGCCATTAGTGGAGTTTTCCTACAACAACAGTTTCCAGGCTAGTATCGGTATGGCACCGTTTGAGGCCTTGTATGGTCGACCGTGTAGATCTCCAGTTTGTTGGACCGAGGTGGGTGATGCACCTTTGTTGGGTCCGGAGTTGGTGAGGGAAACGACAGAGAAAGTTGAGCTTATCCGTAAGAGGCTTGTTACAGCCCAGAGTCGTCAGAAATCTTATGCCGACCGTAGGAGGAGACCTTTGGCGTTTGAGGTGGGTGATCATGTCTTTCTGAAGATATCACCTAGGCGGGGATTGATGAGGTTTGGGAAGAGCGGGAAGTTGTCCCCTCGATTTATTGGCCCTTTTGAGATCCTTGAGAGGATTGGCGAGGCTGCCTATCATTTAGCTTTGCCACCGCAGTTATCCG
Organism: Camellia lanceoleosa; assembly: GCA_025200525.1. NCBI lineage: Eukaryota > Viridiplantae > Streptophyta > Magnoliopsida > Ericales > Theaceae > Camellia > Camellia lanceoleosa. The sequence goes on along the minus strand of CM045764.1, from coordinate 185,821,844 downwards.
AAGTTCATGACGTGTTTCATGTGAGTATGCTTCGGAAGTATGAGCCGGATCCATCACATGTGTTAGATTGGACCGATTTAGAGGTTGACGAGGATGTCTCGTATGAGGAGAGACCGGTTCGGGTCTTGGATAGACGGGATCAAGTTTTGCGAGGCAAGACCATCCCTTTGGTAAAGGTTCTGTGGAAACATCACGGGGTGGAGGAAGCCACTTGGGAACGTGAGTTGGAAGTCCGCGAGAAATATCCGGACTTGTTTATTGATATGTAATCTTGTATTTGGATTTTGTAATATTGTTGAACTTAAGAGCTTTATATATGTCTTAAGTTGGAAAACATTGAGAATGTTTTGGTTTAATGATAGTATTTTGAAACTTGCCTCATAATGGAAGTGGAATATAACATTTATATGTTGAATGTGTTGTATATATCATGAAATTGAATATGATATGGAAATTGTTAAAATTGGAAGGAAAATTGCATATTAATAATGCAGGTTAAAATGTATTTGAGATGCCTCTTGATAAGAGATGAAATGGCCAGTATTGGGTCAAGTTGTTTATTATTGAATTGTCATATTGTTGGAATTTGAGAAAAAACCTGTGTTCGAAAACTTATGCTTAATTTCGGGGACAAAATTCTTTAAGGGGGGGAGGTTATAATGACCCCGGTCTTTTCCTTTTGGTTGTTGTATCCGGACTTATGTTCCATAGATCCCGTTATTATCAAATTGTTGTTATCGTTCTTTAATTTCTTATTTTTGAATTATAGGATGTGTTGGGCAGGTTTATTATAGGTTGGTTGGGTTGGAAACCAAGTGTTGCTGTCTAGATTTTTGGGCCTTCGCTCGAGCGAGGAGTTGGTCGCTCGAGCGAGCTGTTGTTTTTGGTCCATCGCTCGAGCCAGGGTTTGGTCGCTCGAGCGAGAGACTGCATCTGGGCTTTAGACCTGAGCGCTATGTTTCTTGGCTCGAGCGAGCTTTCTTCGCTCAAGCGAGCGAGGTGTATGTTTTCGAGTTCTTCGCTCGAGCGAGAACTCTATCTGTAACGCCCTCAAATTAATAACAACAAACCCATCAAAAGAGACATGCATTGATATAATAAAAATCCACATTCTTCTATTTATCTGAATAATTCATTACAAAAGGTATTACATGTTCACAACAAAAGCAAATGCCCTAACGGCTTACAGCTTTCCAAGTTAACACTTGGTTACAACAACAGAGCTCTAGCTCAAATACACATTAAGCCCTTGGCTTGAATCTACATGTAATACATCAAAGATAAATAGACAGCAAAAAGTCCGTCCGCCTCTAGCCTCCCAAGCTATGTCCTTGGAGGTGGCATGCTACCTGTACCTGAAAATGATGTTCTCATATAGGATGAGCCACAGCCCAGTAGAAATATACTAAACCAGTTATGAATAATGGCTAAAAGATTAACAGATGATAGATGGTCAACACTTTTACACTCTTTCATAACATACTACAATTCCAAGACACCCAAGTCTATGTTTCCTTTTATTTTCCATTTTCTTTCCTTTCAATTCTCAATTCATAACCTTGGCTCAGAACCTGGCCAAACAATTCATATGAGACAATAACTCATACTAAACACTTTTCCATTTCACAATTGACAAACATATTAGTTATATCAACACTACCACAGATAAGCATACAAGCTATATCACACTTCCAAAGATAAGCATACGAGCTCTATCTACACTTCTCTAGACAAGCATATGAGTTGTGTCTACACTTCTCAAAGATAAGCATATGAGCTCTATCTTCACTTTCCTAGACAAGCATATGAGTTGTGTCTACAGAGTTCATCCCCTATTTCCTCCCAACGCTATCCGGTTTAGAGGTACATCCCCTATCTTCCCCTAAACCGCAGAGTACATCCCCCATCTCCTCCTCTACACATAATGCATATAAACACATTGGTTCTATATACAATCAATCAATACATACGGTTAATGTATTCTTTCAATCGTCATACCCAATGACACATTCCATAGATTAGTTTTAGTTTGCCTAATCATCATGCATTGTCTACAACAATCACGACTATCCTCCACCGATAGCCCAAAGCAGTTATTTCTATACAGAAAATAAATGCACAAATGGATATATAATCAACATTTCAATTCGGTGAGTGATAAATAATCTAACTACACCCTTTTATCCCACATACTCCCATTCTCAACATTTCCAATTCCATTCCTCATTTCTCACAATTAATTATACCAATTAATTAAACAATGTAATTATAGCATTTTCCATAATTAACATTATAACCTTAAAGGTTCCATTTTCATCAATGATTCCACATTAATCTCATTTCTCTATGCTAAACATGCACATTGGTTTATTTTAAATAAAACCCAAACCTTTTATAAAATTGCATAAAAGCCCTAAACTTTCTCAAAATTACACAACTATCCCCAACATATCAAAATGCTAAAATTTAGAGGCAAAATCCATAAAGAGGAGTAGGGTATCCCTACCTCAAAAGATGAGCTCCAACGGAGATGAAGACCAAAATCAAAATGCTCCGAATCCCAAAATTTTCAGATTAAAATGTAGCCCCCGACGATCATCCCAACTTTTGTAAAGGCCAAAAGTGAGCAACCAACTCCTACTAGATCAAATCTAAGAGAGAAGGGCCGGTTTTAGAGTGAGAAGCTCTGAGAATATCTTTTGGAAAGTAAGAGAGAGAAGAAGAATGCAAAAAGTGATTTTAAAAAGTCAAAACTCGGACTTTAAACCCAGTCGCCCCGCTCGAGCAGACAAACCTCCGCTCGAGCGGCACTCACAGACTCCCGCTCGAGCGGCCAAACCCACACTCGAGCGCTGGATGCACACTCCCAGCACTTTTGCAGACAGGTCTCCCGCTCGAGCGTCCAACTCCCCACTCGAGCGGCACTCATACACTCCCGCTCGAGCGGCCCAACTCACGCTCGATCGTCCAACCCTGCACAGGAAATACTGGATGGGTGTTTTTCCCGCTCGAGCGCCAAAACCCCCGCTCGAGCGGACAAGCAACAAAAGGTTACCCGCTCGAGCGTCAAACTCCCCGCTCGAGCGGACAGGCCAAAAATCTGGGCAACTAGTTTTGGTTTCTAAACTCAACCAACTTGCCCAACACATCCTATAACTCAAATACCAAGTATGAATGGATGTAAACAAGAGAATAACAAACTACTAACACCTACGGACACATGTCCGGGTCATTGTACAACAAGGGGAAATCCGGGATCGCTATAACCTCCCCCCCCTTAAAGAATTTCGTCCCCGAAATTAGGCACAAGTTTTCAAAAACAAGTTTTCCCTCATTTTAAACAATGTTACACCTAAACATTCAATAATTCGACCAATTACCGGTCATTCCATCTCTTATCAAGGGGCATTTCACAACATATACATTTCAAAGTGCATCTACAACATGCATTCCCTTTCCATTTTCCAACCATTTTCAACATACATGGTTTACAATTCATATCATAATCAACATTCATGATATATCTCCAGTTCTATAATATAGTCAACATATGCAATATTATAATCAACTCCCACATCAAGGTAAGTTCCACAATACTTCCATAAATCAAAACATATACCATGTTTTACAACTTAAGACACAAACAATGCCCTTAAAGTTCAACAAGATTACAAGTCCTCACTACATGATTACAAATCAACAAACAAGTCCGGATATTTCTCGCGGACTTCCAACTCACGTTCCCAAGTGGCTTCCTGCACTCCGTGATGCTTCCACAAAACCTTAACCAAAGGGAGGGCCTTGCCACGCAGACTTGATCCGCCTATCAAGACCGAACCGGTCTCTCCTCATACGAGGCATCCTCGTCTACCTCTAAATCAGTCCAATCCAGTACATGTGACGGATCTGGCTCATACTTCCGAAGCATACTCACATAAAACACGTCATGAACTCCGGACAACTGTGGCGGCAAAGCTAAACGATAAGCAACCTCGCCAATCCTATCAAGGATCTCAAAAGGCCCAATAAATCGAAGGGATATGTAATGCCCCGACCCTCGTATTCGATTCTGGTATCTTCTTCAGCCCTCCATTCTGTATTTTCGAATATATGTCAAGAATTTTGTGTGAAAGTGCATTGAGTTAAGTGAAACTTAGAAATATAGTTCTATCTGTTGGCCAAGAACCATATCTGTTACATTTGATTTATTTGAACCTGAAATTGGGGGCCTTAACGACTTAATTTTCAGAAATGGATTATATATCTGTGATCAGCATAATTTTTAGGTAATATTAAGCATGTTTACGAAATTTCAATTTCGGAATGATTAAACGATTGATTTTCGTCTTATATGTTTTTATTATATATATATGTGTCTAAGTCTTGTTTTGAGGCCTAAGAGGAAAAACGTGAGACTCTTTTTGGGAGAGAAAATAAGAGAGAGTGGAAGAGAGAATTGGGGGAAAGGAGGATTCAACAAGAGCTTGGCAAATTGTTAGTGTTGTGGAATCTAATTCAAGGTAAGACCAAGCTCCCCTTGTTATCGCAACTTAGAGATTGTTATGGATGTTCATGAAATGATCATGGTTAACTCATGGTTGATTGTGAGGGTTTCTCTTTAATTGATATTTTGACACTATAGTTGGTGTAGTATGAAATTATACTCACTCTTTGGTTGTTTATCATGAAATTATGGTTATATGTATGTTTTGATTCAAGATTGGGTTTTGTTTGAAATGGAGAGAAATGACTTGATTAAGCTCCTAATCTTGTTTAGTTTGTCAAATTCAAGGTGGAATCCATGTTATGATGATGTTAGATTGATGTATTGTCTCAAATTCATCTTGGGTTGCATGAAACTAGCATGGAAATGGAGCTAGGTTATGGAATTGGAAGATCAGATTTTTGGAACTTCGTCCAGTCCGCTCGAGCGGAGGAAGGCCCGCTCGAGCGGGAAAATCCACCTTCCAGCAATTTGGTACCTCGTGCAGTCCGCTCGAGCGGCCAAAGTGGCGCTCGAGCGGGGAGGCTTATTTTCCAGAAAAAAATATGTGTTGTTCAGTTTTGCAACCTTCTTCCTCCGGTATTTTTAAAACGTTTTTCTGATGATTTTAAAGTAGTTAAAAGTATATGTTAAGTGTAAAGACTCAGGAAACGATTTAGGGAAAGAAAAAGAGACTAATGTGCATTGATTGTGTGCAGGGCACACTCCAGGAGGAAGCAACACACCATCTCTATACTGTGAGTAATAGTGTGATAGTTGCACGTTATTTATTGTTAATGATCATTGTTGTTAATATTCTGTTCTTTTGGGTAATTGTGATAATGTATGTGTGGATTGTGATTTATGTGGGCAATGAAAGACCTGACAGACTTCAGTGTGGCTCCGATTTTAGGTGTGTTCAAAGATTAACGATATGTAAACTATTGATGGAGTTGGTAATAGAAGGACATTATGAATATGAACTTTGGTTACTGGGACATAATATTCTGAATCCTTATGTTTTGCCGAGGATGACTCAGGACGGTTGTGAGGTAAGTTACTCCGTGCCTATTAGAAATATTTTGATATATGTGAGACGATTATGGCCATTGAAAGGAATCATGAGACGAATTATGTATCCTTTTGTGTGATGCTATATATATGAATTTGGGGCTATTTTGTTCTGAATATTCATTTTGCTTATGCATGTATATAGTATACAATGATGGTTTAAAACTTATTGATTTCTAGTATGGAACAAAGTGCTACACTTCAGTGGGAGCCACCTCTTGAATCCATACATTCTGAGTAACATTCTGGGCCGAGGGCCAATTTGTGATATTGTGTAATATTCTGAGTAACACTCTGGGTCGAGGGCCATGTTGTGACATTCTGTAACATTCCGTAATATTCTGAGCCGAGGGCTAAGTGTAATATTCTGGGTCATAAGACCGTTCTGATAATTCTGGGCCATAAGGCTATTCTGATGATTCTGGGCCATAAGGCTAATCTGATAATTCTGGGCCGTAAGGCTGTTCTGTAAAAATGGTAACATTAGACCCAGGGTCATTCTGGAAATATAAGATAATCTCAACTTTAACGTTGATGTCTGTTTGGATGAACGCATCGTACTTATTAAACTGCTTAATTATTATTATTCACTGAGCTTGTCTCATTCTGTTATTTTGTCTGATTCTGTAGGTAATCAAGTCTAGCATCATTGTCAGCCATCCTTTGTCAGCCTGAGGACGACTAGGCACTCAAAGAAGTCCTCAGATACTAGAGCAGCTTTTGGCTTTGCCTTTTGACTTTACTAGTTTTGTTGGCTTAAAGCCGTTTGTAATTAATGTTTTGTTGAGTGCCCAATATCCGGGCTAGACTTGTACATTTGTATATATCTCAGTTGTTCATTATTATCAGTTGGTTTAAGGCATGGTCCTGGTTTGTGATAGTAGCTCAATGGATGTGTCTAATTATTGTACTTTTGAATTTAATGCTTCCGCTTAGGCCCCAGTTATCATTTACATCAGGATATTCTGTCTGTTTCTGAGTAGGTCATGCCCAAACCTTTTAGGGGCGAGTTAGGGGCGTGACAGGATAACTTCCCACTCTTCCCAAACCTCATCAACCCCCGTCTAGGTGATATCTTCAAAAAGATATGATAACCCACCTCAAACACCAAGGGTCTCCTCCTACGGTCAGCATAAGATTTCTGACGACTCTGAGCTGTAACAAGCCTCCTACGGATAAGTTCAACTTTCTCCGTCGTCTCCCTAACTAACTCCGGACCCAACAAAGGTGCGTCACCCACCTCGGCCCAACAAACCGGAGACCTACAAGGTCGGCCATACAAGGCCTCAAACGGTGCCATACCGATACTAGACTGATAGCTGTTGTTGTAGGCAAACTCCACCAATGGTAAGTGCCTCTCCCACGTCCCACTAAAATCAAGGACACAACCCCGAAGCATATCCTCAAGGATCTGGATAGCATGCTCGGACTGCCCGTCAGTCTGAGGATGATAAGCTGTACTGAAGGTCAACTTAGTACCCAAGGCACTCTGCAAACTCTACCACAACCTAGCAGTAAAGCGAGGATCTCTATCTGAGACGATCGTCACTGAGACCCCGTGCAACCTCACTATGTCCCGAACATACAAGTCGGCAAGATGGTCTACCGAATCTCTCACGCGCATAGGAATGAAGTGCGCCGACTTAGTCAACCGGTCTACAACCACCCAAATAGCATCACTACCCCGTTGAGTCCTCGAAAGACCTACAACGAAGTCCATAGTGACATGCTCCCACTTCCACTCGACGATAGGCAAGGGTTGCAACAAACCCGCTGGCCTCTAATGCTCGGCCTTCACTTGTTGACAAGTAAGGCACTTAGACACGAAAGCTGCTACATCTCTCTTCATACCTCTCCACCAAAACTGGCGACTCAAATCCCGATACATCTTAGTACCTCCCGGATGCACTGCAAGGAGCGAATGATGAAACTCTCGGAGTACCTCCTCTCGGCAAGATTCCGGCACAAACAAGCGGTCTCGGTATCCCACACTCAGGTCGGGATACACCGTCAGACCCTTCTCAACTTTCCCACTGGAGATCTTCTCTCTGAGGGAATCTACCTCAAGGTCACCTCTCTGTGCCTCTAACACTCGAGTCACAAGTGTAGGCTGCGCAACAACAGAAAACAAGGCCGCAGCCTCAACGGATTCACCCAGAAGCAAATCAAACTCGCCAAGTGCCCCCAACATCTCCCACTCCCGGATGGCTACACAAGCTACATCACCTATGGATTTCCTGCTAAGGGCATCGGCCACAACATTGGCCTTCCCCGGATGATAATGTAACTCAAAGTCATAATCCTCAATAAACTCCATCCACCTCCTCTGCCTCAAGTTCAAGTCTTTCTGTGAAAACAGATATTTCAGACTCTTATGATCCGAGAACACCTCGAATCTCTCACCATAAAGGTAGTGCCTCCAGATTTTCAAGGCAAAAATCACAGCCGCTAACTCTAGATCATGCGTAGGGTAATTCTTCTCATGAGTTTTCAACTGACGTGAGCCATAAGCTACCACTTTCCCCTCTTGCATCAACACACAACCCAAACCCTCTCGTGAGGCATCACAGTACACTGCGTAACCCAACCCTCTCTTCGGAATAATCAAGACCGGAGCGGTGGTCAATCTAACCTTCAACTCTTGGAACGACTTTTCACAAGTCTCACTCCATACAAATTTGACTCCCTTCCGAGTCAGCCTAGTCAACGGTGAAGCTAACCTGGAGAAATCCTTCACAAACCGGCGGTAATACCCAGCTAATCCTAGAAAACTGCGGATCTCAAACACACTCTTCGGTTGTGCCCAATCTTGCACTGCCTCAGTCTTGGATATATCAAAAGACACCCCTTCTCCAGAAACCACATGGCCTAAGAACTTGACTTCTCCTAGCCAGAACTCACACTTCCCAAACTTGGCATACAGCATATGGGTTCTAAGTAACTCAAGCACCACTCTCAAGTGTGCCTCGTGCTCCTCCTCTGAGGGTGAATAGACAAGAATGTCGTCTACGAAAACGACTACAAAACGATCCAAGAACTCCCGGAAGATCCGGTTCATCAAGTCCATAAAGACTGCCGGTGCATTGGTAAGCCCAAATGGCATCACCAGAAACTCATAATGGCCATACCACGTACGGAATGCTGTCTTCGGAATATCCTCCTCCCTGACCCTCAACTGATGGTAACCCGATCTCAAGTCTATCTTAGAGAAACAACGGGAACCCTTCAACTGGTCAAACAAATCATCTATACAGGGCATAGGATACTTATTCTTAACCGTAGCCCGATTCAACTTTCGGTAGTCGATACACAATCTCAAGGCACCATCTTTCTTTTTAGCAAAGAGGGCCGGTGCTCCCCACGGTGAAACACTAGGGCGAACAAACCCCTTATCTAGCAAATCTCGAGTGAACTTTCAACTCAACCAACTCGCTAGAGCGAAGCGGTAAGGTGCCATGGAAATCGGCCCGTCTTGGCACTAAATCAATGGAGAACTCAATCTCTCGGTGAGGTGGCAAACTAACGAGATCCTTGGGAAAGACATCCGAATACTCACAAACCACCCTCGGCAACACAAGCTGGGTCTCATCACACTCACCACTCTCAAAGTTAGCAAGTAGACCACTAAGCTCACTCCGCCCTCGCGAATCATACCCCGGTGGCAAAACACTACCAACACGGTCTCCCAAGAAACGGAACCACTCCCCGCTCAAGGTACATAAAGTGACCCTCTGGCGGTAGCAATTGATAACAGCCCAGTACGACGATAGCCAGTCCATACCCAGAATAACATCAAAGCCCTTCATAGGCATAACTATAAAAGAGAAAGCCAGTCTATAGTCGGCGACCTCTATATCACAACCTCTAACACCCTGTCTCAGAATCAACTCACCCCCAATAGGTGACACTACACAAATAGGAGACGCTAATAGTGCTAACTCCAACTCCAACACAGATGCAAATGCAGCAGATACAAAAGAATGAGATGCACCGTATCAATCAACACTCTAGCAACCGAAAGGTTGCAAAGCAGAAGGTACCTCTCACTCTTGATGGAGCCGGTAAGATCCTGTAACAGATACACGCGCCTGTGGGCCCTCGATCCACTGCTCACCTCTATGAACATAAGATTGCTTGACCGACGAAGAAGCCCTGGATTGGCCCTCGAGGCTGCCTGGTGGTGCTGAAATCCTGCGTCTGTCTAGAACCAGACGCCCAGAGGTGGCACTCAAGCGTGGCAGAACCTATTCAGTGCCCAGTGTCCTGTGATAGCAAGACAAGGGCTGCCCCCTGCCCAAACTCTGACTCTGCGGTCTAGCTGAAGAAGAAGCAGCTCTCTGACCTCCGCCCTTCTGCGGGCAAACTGAAGCCTTGTGACCCAGCTGGCCACACTTGTAACAGGTGAACTCTCCCTGATTGCCCCTCCCGGAGCCTGCACTCGGTACTGGGAAAGTCGACCTAGCCAAACCACCCTGAGACGGCTGAGGGTTATAACCCCTCTGTCTCCTGCCATCACCCTGGCCCTCTTGGCCCCTCTTAGAGCCTCTTTGTTTCTCCTCCTCCTCTTCCTGCATCATCAGCTCCATATGAGCTGCAGCATCCACCATACGCCTGTACTCTCGGATGTAAGAACCACCAACTCTCAACTTGAGGCCACGCTCAACTTCCGCTCAAACTCATAGCAACGGCGCTCCTCTATCGCCACAAGTTCAGGTGCAAACCTGGACAAGCTAGTAAATGTAGCCTCAAACTCGGCTATAGACAAACCCTCCTGCCTAAGCCGGCTAAACTGATCCCTCAGCTTCTCCCTAGCCACTACAGATAAAAACCTCTCCTGGAAAGCATTTACAAATGCCTCCCAAGTACCACCAACTCTAGCCTTCTCGTACTTCCACCATTGACCCGCATCTCCCGTCAGTTGGAAGGATGCCAAGGTCACTTTCAGTGCCCCGTCCTCGATGCCAAGCATCTCGAATGTCTTGCTCATCTGCTCCAACCACTCATCAGCCTTCAGTGGCTCCTTCGGATCCCCGATAAACTCATCCGGATTAGACCAGAAGAACTCCCTCTTCAAGAAGGAAGGCCCTGCCTCCGCTGCCTGATTCCTAGCTCTGAGAATACTCAAAGCTCCTGCTATCTCCCCGGCCAAAGCACTCATAGCCTGCTGACCCGCTGGCTCGGCCACATTGGCCTGGCCAACTCCCTCCTGCACTGTCGGAATCTCCTCCGGTAAAGGCATTTCCTACCTACCACGCCTGCCACGCCTAGCACCTCTTCCTCGTCCTAACATCCTAATAAAGGTAACTCAGAACATTAGCACATTCACAAATGTGCCAAAACTAAACACTCGCGTCCTAATGCATGGACAATTGTAATTCACTCCACGTAAGCACATAAACACATAAGAACTTACGAATTTCATTTCCGGATAGTGATAGTCCCGAGGCGTCACTAGAGTTCCGATTAGAAACAGCACTGATCAAGTGCTTTTCCAACAAGACTCCCAGGAACCCAAGGATCCAATCAACATCCTAGAAATTAAATCCCATACCCAAATAAACACATAAGCATGTTATCAATTTAATACATAGCATGCAATACTGCACCTAAGTCTCTATCAAGCGAGACAAACCCATTGTGATTCTAATCACTTCCCACGTACCCAAAGTATTCGAACCCGGTACGCTCTGATACCAAGTTGTAACGCCCTCAAATTAATAACAACAAACCCATCAAAAGAGACATGCATTGATATAATAAAAATCCACATTCTTCTATTTATCTGAATAATTCATTACAAAAGGTATTACATGTTAACAACAAAAGCAAATGCCCTAAGGGCTTACAGCTTTCCAAGTTAACACTTGGTTACAACAAGAGAGCTCTAGCTCAAATACACATTAAGCCCTTGGCTTGAATCTACATGTAATACATCAAAGATAAATAGACAGCAAAAAGTCCGTCCGCCTCTAGCCTCCCAAGCTATGTCCTTGGAGGTGGCATGCTACCTATACCTGAAAATGATGTTCCCATATAGGGTGAGCCACAACCCAGTAGAAATATACTAAACCAGTTATGAATAATGGCTAAAAGATTAACAGTTGATAGATGGTCAACACTTTTACACTCTTTCATAACATACTAAAATTCCAAGACACCCAAGTCTATGTTTCCTTTTATTTTCCATTTTCTTTCCTTTCAATTCTCAATTCATAACCTTGGCTTAGAACCTGGCCAAACAATTCATATGAGACAATAACTCATACTAAACACTTTTCCATTTCACAATTGACAAACATATTAGTTATATCAACACTACCACAGATAAGCATACAAGCTATATCACACTTCCAAAGATAAGCATACGAGCTCTATCTACACTTCTCTAGACAAGCATATGAGCTGTGTCTACACTTCTCAAAGATAAGCATATGAGCTCTATCTTCACTTTTCTAGACAAGCATATGAGCTGTGTCTACGGAGTTCATCCCCTATTTCCTCCCAACGCTATCCGGTTTAGAGGTACATCCCCTATCTTCCCCTAAACCGCGGAGTACATCCCCCATCTCCTCCTCTACACATAATGCATATAAACACATTGGTTCTATATACAATCAATCAATACATACGGTTAATGTATTCTTTCAATCGTCATACTCAATGACACGTTCCATAGATTAGTTTTAGTTTGCCTAATCATCATGCATTGTCTACAACAATCACGACTATCCTCCACCGATAGCCCAAAGCAGTTATTTCTATATAGAAAATAAATGCACAAATGGATATATAATCAACATTTCAATTCGGTGAGTGATAAGTAATCTAACTACACCCTTTTATCCCACATACTCTCATTCTCAACATTTCCAATTCCACTCCTCATTTCTCACAATTAATTATACCAATTAATTAAACAATGTAATTATAGCATTTTCCATAATTAACATTATAACCTTAAAGGTTCCATTTTCATCAATGATTCCACATTAATCTCATTTCTCTATGCTAAACATGCACATTGGTTTATTTTAAATAAAACCCAAAACTTTTATAAAATTGCATAAAAGCCCCAAACTTTCTCAAAATTACACAACTATCCCCAACATATCAAAATGCTAAATTTAGAGGCAAAATCCATAAAGAGGAGTAGGGTATCCCTACCTCAAAAGATGAGCTCCAACGGAGATGAAGACCAAAATCAAAATGCTCCAAATCCCGAAATTTTCAGATTAAAATGCAGCCCTCGACGATCAACCCAACTTTTGTAAAGGCCAAAAGTGAGCAAACAACTCCTACTAGATCAAATCTAAGAGAGAAGGGTTGGTTTTAGAGTGAGAAGCTCTAAGAATATCTTTTGGAAAGTAAGAGAGAGAAGAAGAATGCAAAAAGTGATTTTAAAAAGTCAAAACTCGGACTTTAAACCCAGTCGCCCCGCTCGAGCGGACAAACCCCCGCTCGAGCGGCACTCACAGACTCCCGCTCGAGCGGCCAAACCCACGCTCGGGCGCCGGATGCACACTCTCAGCACTTTTGCAGACAGGTCTCCCGCTCGAGCGTCCAACTCTCCACTCGAGCGGCACTCACACACTCCCGCTCGAGCGGCCCAACTCACGCTCGATCGTCCAACCTTGCACAGGAAATACTGGATGGGTGTTTTTCCCGCTCAAACGCCAAAACCCCCGCTCGAGCGGACAAGCAACAAAAGGTTCCCCGCTCGAGCGTCAAACTCTCCGCTTGAGCGGACAGGCCAAAAATCTGGGCAACTAGTTTTGGTTTCTAAACTCAACCAACCTGCCTAACACATCCTATAACTCAAATACCAAGTATGAATGGATGTAAACAAGATAATAACAAACTACTAACACCCACGGACACATGTCCGGATCATTGTACAACAAGGGGAAACCCGGGATCGCTATACTGTCGCTCGAGCGAGCTTCTGGGTTGCAGACCTGAAGCATCGAGTTTTTGGCTCGAGCGAGCTTTTCTTCGCTCGAGCGAGTCTTTCTTGTGTTTGGTTGCTCGAGCGACCAAGTCTTCGCTCGAGCGAGCCTGTCCAGTTTAAATAGGCAGCAGCGGGTTTTAAAACAGTTTTTCATCCTCTTTTTGATTCCCAAACCCTACGTCCGACTTCTCTCTCCCTCCACTCACCTTCTCTCTTAGGTTTGATCTACTTATAGTGTATTTCTACCCTAGTTGCTTTATTAAAAAGATAGAGTGAGTCAAGAGCTTCGTTTTAATCTGAGAGTTTGTGGATTTGGAGCACTTTGGATTTTGGGTCATCATCTCCGTCTTCTCCATTCGAGTTATTTTCTTCGAGGTAGGGATTTCCTACTCCATATTATAAGCTTTGTTCTAAGTTTTGGTATTTTGATATGTTGGGGGTTATTTGGTAATTTTGGGAAAAACCCTAGTTGTTTTAATAAATTAATTTGTATAATTAATTTAAGAAAAATTGGGGAATTTAATTGAATTCATGGAAATTGGGAAATTATGAGTTTAAATGGTGTAGTTTAATAGTTTAATCACTCACCTATGAAAAGGTTACATTTATGCTTATTAATACATTTATTTCCTGTTTAGAAATAACTGTTTTGGGCTATTGGTGGAGGATAGTCGTGATTGTTGTAGACATTGCATGTGGATTAGGGATAACTAAAACTAATCACATTGGTTAAGTCATTGATTTTGACTATTGAATTAATACAGAAAATGCGTGTATTGATTGTGTGCTGTATATGATATGTGTTATATACATTGTATTATGTGGGAGGAGATAGGGGATGTACTCCACGGTTTAGGGGAAGATAGGAAATGGACCTCTAAACCGGATTTTGTTTGGGAGGAGATAGGGGATGGACTCCATTAGCATCACTATTATGTGTGCTTATTGATTTATAGAAGTGTTGTTTTACATGTTATTGATACAGCACTAAAATGTGTATCAATTGGGAAGTATGGAAGTGTTTTGATATGAGCCTTAGTCTCATTTGTGTTGTTGATATTGGAAGTTGATGTGATATTTAGTTCACTGTTATAGCTTGGCCAGGTTCTGAGCCATGTTGATGTAAATGGAAAGTTGAATAAACAATGAAAAGTGAAACGTGTCATAAACATTAATGTCACGAAACTGCATATCGGTAAAGTGAATAGTTGTGTTAACCATCTATTGAATGCTATTGCTTTATTCAATGCTTATATTTGGTTTAGTATATTTCTACTGGGCTGTGGCTCACCCTATATGGGAACATCATTTTCAGGTTCAGGTGATGTGCTACGTCCAAGGACTTAGCTTGGAAGGATTTTTGAGTTGAAGACTCTGTTTAGATTAGTTGTTATTTCATTTTATTTTGATGTTACATGTAAACTCAAGCCTAGGGCTTAATGTGTAATTGAGTTAGTACTCAGACTTTTATGTCCAAGTGTTGGCTTGGAAAGATGTAAGCCCGTAGAGCATTTACTTTCGTTATTACATGTAATGGCTTTTATTAAGATTACTCTGATGAATGGAATAATGCTTTGTTTTTCTTATATCGATGCATGTTAATGTTATATATTATGGGTTTATTTTGAGGGTGTTACACCTACACACATATATAACACACATTAGTTCCTTTTTCCTTTTAAACCGTTTCTTGTGTCATTACATTTCAAATGAATTTACAACCATCAAAAAGGCATCAAACGTAAATTCTAAAAATATCTGAGGGTTAAACACGAAAACGGAGCAAACATTTTTTCGGACTTGGGCTGCACGTGCGGCCACCCCTTCCGCTCGTGCGGCCATGGACCGTACGTGCGATGCCCCTCCTCCGCTCGAGCGGCCAAAAATAGTATGCTTCTCAGTTTTTTTTTTCTCTTATCCGCACGTGCGGCCACGACCTCCGCACGTGCGGCCTGGCCCCTGTTTGGCAGTCCAAAGTTCATACAAAACCCCATGTTTGGTGATCATCCATAAGGTCCAAAATAGATTCTTTACATACTAAAACATGGTTCAAAAATCATGCAAATAAGAATACAAACACAACCACTTGAACATGGATTTGATCTGCTTCAATTATTCACCACCATAATCTATTTCTCTTACACACACATACATACACATATAGCCATATATTTACACAAGTGCCAACATGGTAATTCAAGAAACAAGTTGTAGATTTCTTATTAGGTGACCCATATAGGTTAGAATCATCAAATAGTAGCATTATTTTTACCAATAGATCAACACACTCCTCCAACCCTCCATTACAACTCTAGGTTACACAATATTAAGAAATTCCTTCTCCAAATTAAAAACAAAGGATGGAATTAGGGGAATTGGACTTACCTTAAGCTTCACTCCCTAGATGCCCCCTCAATTTCTCAATTCTCTACCTCCTTTGATGATCTTGTCTCTCTACTTCTCAAACCCCTCTCTAATCTTTCCTCCAGGATATATTTTCATGGAACTTCTAAGTCAAAAATGTCTAAAGGGCTTTGATATAGATATATATTTATATAAAAGGTGAATAAGACAAAATTCAATCGTTTAATCATCCCAAATTGAAATTTCACAAAAAATCTCATTATAGCTTAAAAATCATGCAGATTTCAAATGTCTAATCAATTTCAGAAAATTAAGTCTCTAAGGCTTCCAATTCCGAATTCAAATAGTTTAAGTGCAACAGATAATTTTCTTATTCAACAAATAGGAATCCACATTTCCAAGTTTCACTTAATTCAACGTAATTTCACATAGAATTTCACAATAAACATTCAAAAACACAGAATAGAGGACTAAAAAAATACCAGAATGAAAACTATGTTACACGAGCTCTTCAAAATAAATCAAATACACTCAGACAAGGGGAAGGGCGAACCTCATCTTGCTCGCCTCCTCCACCATCTCCTTCCAAATGACCCAACCACTACTCAGATCAAAACCTTCAAGTACTAACACAACACCCTCCCACCCATCACCGAAGCTTGATTGCAGAATGAAAACTATATGTTACACGAGCTCTTCAAAATAAATCAAATACACTCAGACAAGGGGAAGGGCGAACCTGGCGTAGCGGTAAAGCTACCTCTTGGTAACCTGGTGGTTAGGGGTTCAAGTTGTGGAAATAGCCTCTCTGTTTGCGGGGGCAAGGCTACGTACATCAATTCTTCCTCATACCCCGCTCAAGCAAGAGCTTCATGCACTAGGTACGCCATTTTTTACACTCAGACAAGGGTATGCGATATGTGTCGGCTACTTTTCAATAGACACTTCTTATATAATTGTGTATAACACTATTATTATATACACACATTGCTATATAATTGTTATAAATGTCTTTTTGACAATGTAAGTTATATAGAGCACCATTTTATCTCAAATACTAGATTAAAAATATTAAAAAAAATGACATTTTTTTTTGCTGAGCTTACGTATCCTTAAATTCATGGTTTGATGAGTCCGACCTTTAGATACATATGCGCACCTGACATCCGTACTCGAGTCTATATAACATAGAATGAAAATAATCACGCAGTGCACCCAATGCAACCACAACCTGTACAACAAAATCCCCTTCATCCCCCCGTACCCAACACAGCAAGGTCCTTCGAGCCCTTTGCATTTGGCCCGAAAAACCTTGACGCTAGATCTTGGTCGCCACCCGAAGTCTAGTGCTCAGCCACCGAATCTCATACAAGCAGCCCAATCGCCCTCTGAATACCTTGGCTTCTTTCCACTATCAAGATCTGACATCGTCTAATCCTATCTGCAGCTTTTCCTAGATCTCAAACAATCACTCCCCTAAGAACAAAATCTAACATTGAAAACCATAAAACCATAAAATCATAAACTACAACAAAATCATAAAATCATAAACCCTCAGCCCTTTATTAGTATTAAACTACAACAGAAGCAGAGAAAATAACCTTCTAAAGGCACTCAAAGCATTGCCCTACATCAAAGTATTGAAATCACAGGGTTTGATTGAAGGTATCAAGTTGGGGCTTCCACTGGTGTGAGGGCATTTTCATTTATATGAAATTTATAATCATATGATTACTACCTTAGTGACTTTTTTCCACATCCTTCATTTCCACTTCATACTAAACTAATCATACGAAACTATCTAGTTGATTGCAATCTAATATGGATTACAAGAAACTTCTGTAGCAATTTGACTTATCATTTTCTGGTAGAAAATTGCACATGATTTGAAAGCTGAAAATAGATGTACAAAAAGGGGGGAAAAAAAAAAAGAAGAAAAGAAGACATTACAAATGACAAAAGGGTAAATTGAGAAAATAAAATGCAAATT
Source organism: Camellia lanceoleosa (assembly GCA_025200525.1). Taxonomy (NCBI): domain Eukaryota; kingdom Viridiplantae; phylum Streptophyta; class Magnoliopsida; order Ericales; family Theaceae; genus Camellia; species Camellia lanceoleosa. The sequence continues at coordinate 185,803,988 of CM045764.1, read as the reverse complement.
AGTGAAAACAAGATTGGAAGTACCCAAACACAATGTATCATAGAAATAACCATAATGCAGCTTTTCTTATTAAAAAATTGTTTGTTTATGGCTCCATCGACTCTTGGTAATGCAATTTAGTCTAACCAAAAAAAAATTATTTGTTTACTAGTTCCATATGATTACCGAAAGTGGGTAAATATTGAACAAGCAAATATTTAATTTCTAAAATAATGAATTACTTCTTGTAGTTGGATTTCTAGCAATCTAATTGTAAAGACATTCCAATCTAGCTAATCTGATTGTCTTACCTCCAAACTATCCTCTTTGATCCACTAGCCTGGATCCTTCACAACAGTTAAAGAAATTTGGCAAAGCAATTTGCGTAAACTTAACCATGATGAAGAATTTTTGTTTAATTGTTATAAGTAACCAACAATAATGGCAATCCCATGCTCCTAGTATATTCAATTTTCAAGTTAACATGTATGAGCGAGATAGAAAGAGGCAGATATAACCTTGGCGTGGTTCCAAGTGTTGGAGACAGTGAGAGGGCTGTGTTGCTTGATAACCTGATAGAGACCTTGAGCTATGGAGGTGGGCTCTTGGGGGGGTACCTTCGGGTTGATCTTCCTCACATTTGGTGCACATTTCCTATAGAAGTACCTCACAAATGCTGTTTTTGCTCCTCCACCAGTTTGCTTAATCTTCGTGGAGGCATTGGGCAGCAAAGGGAACAGATCCCTCCTTCCTCTCACAATCTACTACGAGCACAAACCAATCATCACAAATCCATATAGAGAGAGAGACAGGAAATAGGGAAAAATAGCTCGTCGTAACCATTCTTGAAGTTGTTGGTCACAGTCTTTATCGCAGGCTAATAGACCGGTTTGAGGGATTTGAAAGCTGTCTTCGAAAATTGTACACGAAAAGGATCGATTTTCGGCTCTTCTTTCTGATGATGTGGAAAGATTGATAGCAGTTTGCTTATGAAAATATTTGGCGATGGAATCAGAATCATTTGATCCTATTCTTGGACGATTTTGACTGATCGCCTTCTCTTTCGCGTGAACGGCCCAAAAATTGGATGATTTGGACTCAGGGCTCTTCTGGGAAAGGCTTAAAAATGCCAGGTTGCGTTTTTTGAGCAAAACGCTAGTTGCGTTTTTTCCCTCATTTGGGAATTGCAAAAACTAAGTTGAAAAATTATGTAATTACCCTCAATGTTTATATTTTGTATAAATGGGTAAAATGTAATTTTTTAAGTTGGGTGAGGGTATTTTAGTCATTTCAGTGTGATGTGACACCATAAATAAATATTAATCTAGATAAAAAGCAACTTTTTATTAACTTCTCAAATCACTCCCAAAAAGCTTGGTTAAAAGCAAAAAAATTGATTTTTACCATCTTTCCAAAATACCACTCAATTGTGAACTCGGACCACCGAACTTTATAAAACCCTAATTTAAGGATAAATTACAAATACACCCTCTCAGATTTGTTTAAAATACAGATTGTCCCCTATAATTTGAAAAATTACAAATACCCCCTTATTAGAATTTTTTATTTAACAGAAATAACTGAAAAAAATAAAATTCGTAATTACTCTCTTATACAATAATAAAATTATCCAAATTAGTAATTGAAATATATTTTTAACATCATTAAAAACTATTAATTTACTTGATGATTTATTAATAAAAGAGACAATTTATTATAAAATTAGAAACCTTAGTGGGTAGAATGTAATTTTCAAAATTGTAGGGAGCGATTCGTATTTTAATCAAATCTCAGGGGATATATTTGTAATTTATTCTATACTGAACGATTTTTATAAATGTGGCATTGTTTTTTTAAACTAAAGCGGCATCGTTTTACCAATAGAACCCTTCTCTCGCTCGCTCTAAACAGTCTCTAAACCTTAATTTAAAAACCCTAATTTATTGAACGGCTTTTATAAATGTGGCATCTATCTATCCATAAATTATATAAGAAAAAGAGAATTTTTAAGAAGAAACCTCCTACGAGTTTCAAATCCTCATTCTAAACTTATTGAATTTTCTTAATTTTAAACAATTAAAAAAAAATCATTGGTTAGTTTCCATTTATCTTTTATTTTACAATCCCACATCAAAAAAATAAAGAAAAACTGAATTGTTTCACTTAGATAAGGTGAATCTTATACTACCATTTATATAAGCAAAAGGAGGTTTTTAGTAAAAAGCCTTAGGATCAATATCTCATACTAATTTTTTTGATTTTCTTAATTTCAATCAATTAAGAAAATCCTAATTTGCTATCTTTCATTTAACTTTTATTTTACAATCTCACATAGAGGTTTTGATTTTAAAAATAATTTTATATGAGGTTTTGAAACTCTCATAATATCTCTCCTTAAAAGTATTCTTTTGTAAAATATGTAGATATAGTGATAATCTCGACGTCACTCTTATTGCTTCTTAATATAAAAATTATGAAATAATTGATAATTTTAAATTTGTATTTAAAACTTATAAATCATGAGATATATTATTATAATTTTAAATTTATATTGTGTCAATTTTAATTTTAAATTAATAAATTGCTTTCCATATTTAGTGACAGTTTAAATTTTAATAAAATAAAATTTAAAAATTTTAATTAATTAATTTTTGTGTAAGTTGGTAAGTCTTTTAACCTAACTGATTAAGTTAAATTATTTTTTGTTTGAATGATTTGTTGGTTTAATCATGATTTTAGCGGTTTTATCAAAATATATTTGTTAGATTTATTTGATTTGAAATAAATGAAAGATTAACCTAAATAAAGATTGAAATGCTGAGATTACTTGATTAGAAATAAATTTCTTGTGCTAAACAACTGTTAATTTTTATTTTACAATCTCATATCAGGAAAAGAAGAAAAAAAAAATAAATAAAAGTGGGTTGTTTCACTTATATAAAGTGAATCTTATAAATGGGGTTTTGAAGGAGAAACCTTTTAGAAGTTTCAAACCCTCATTCTAAAACTATTGAATTTTCTTAAGTTTAAACAATTAAGAAAATTTCCATTGGCTAGTTTCTATTTACCTTTTATTTTACAATCCCACATAAAAAAGAAAAAAGAAAACAATAAATTATTTCACTTATATAAAGTGAATCTTATACTCTCATTTATATAAATTATTAAATTTTCTTAATTTTAAGCAATTAAGAAAATCTTCATTAACTAGCTTACATTTAACTTTTATTTTACAATCTCACATCGGAAAAAGAAGAAAAATGTGAATTGTTTCACTTACATAAAGTGAATAATATGCTCCCATTTATATAAGTAAAAGGAGATTTTTAATGAGAAGTTTTATGATCAATATCTCATACCAATTTTTATTTATTTATTAATTTTAAACAATTAAGAAAATCCACATTGACTAACTTTCATTTAACTTTTATTTTATAATTCCACATAGAGGTTTTGATTTTAAAAATAATTTGGTATGAGATTTTGAAACTCTCATAATATTTAACTTTAAAATAATTACAATCCTACATCGAAAAAGAAAGAAAAAATGAGTTGCTTCACTTATATAAAGTGAATCTTATATTCCCATTTAATATTGTAGTATTGTATATGTTTCAGTTCAAGATGGTTTAAATTTAATATTCCCATTGTAAATTGGTTGGTCTTTTAACTTTCTTTGATTAAATTTGAGTCGTTTTTGTTTGGTGATTCGCTAATTTAACCTCGATTTTAGCAGTTTATCAAAATATATTAGTTAAATTTGTTTGATTTGAAATAAATTAAAGATTGACCTAATTAAAATGAAAGCAGTTCGATTGCTTGATTCGAAATAAACTCCCAAACAATTGTTAACTTTTATTTTACACAATCCCACAATAGAAAAAGAATGAAAAAGTGAGTTATTTCACTTATATACTATATAAGGAAAATGAGGTTTTTAGAGAGAAGCTTTATGGGGGCTCCTCATAAGTCCCATATTGAAAAATGTAACTCCATCTAGTCCTGAGTGTTTTTTTATAAATCATTTAGTCCTTTTTTTACATCACAACATCATCATCAAAACAACATCAAACATCACAACATCAACTCACAACAACCCACTTCTTTTGTTTTTTCTGGTAGTTGTGGAATAGATAAGTTCTTAATTTGTAAACTCAAAAATATTCTTATGGATCGATTTCAACTTTAGATGTCTTGGTGTTCTAATTTCCGAACTCCTTCAAATTCTCTTCTTAGAAGACCAGAGACGATGACATCATCATCAAACATCACAACATCAACTCACAACAACCCACTTCTTTTGTTTTTTCTGGTAGTTGTGGAATAGATAAGTTCTTAATTTGTAAACTCAAAAATATTCTTATGGATCGATTTCAACTTCGGATGTCTTGGTGTTCTAACTTTTGAACTCCTTCAAATACTTTTCGTAGAAAACCAAAGACGATGGAACCACCGCCACCGCCACTCTCCCAAAACCCGCCATTATCGCCGCCACAAGATCTCATAGACCCATCGATCTCGATTTCCCATTTTTGACCCATCGATCCCGGTTTTCCCTTCCTTTGTATACTGTATTCCGGACTTCGTTCCGTGGACTTGTTGTTGTATCATTATCACTTCTAGCCTTTACTCTTTGCATTTGAGTCTTGGGTTGTGTTGGGCAGGTTTGAAACAGGTTGGTTGCACTTTGAAACCAAAAGGTGATGCCCAGATTTTTGCTTTCACGCTCGAGCGGGAGTTTTGACGCTCGAGTGTAATTTTCCATCTCCCAGTTCTTTTCTCTGCAGTTCGTCCGCTCGAGCGGTAGTTTTGACGCTCGAGCGTGACCCCTCGATTTTGTCCCTTCGCTCGAGCGGGGAGTTTGACGCTCGAGCGGGGACCATCGCCTGCAAAACTTCTGGAAGTGTGCAATTGACGCTCGAGCGGCTCTTTTCACGCTTGAGCGTGAGTTTGTGTCTGACGCTCGGGCGGGGCTTTCCACGCTCGAGCGGGGAGTCGACTACATCAGTCCGAGATTTCACTTTTTGGATCACTTTTTGACCTACTTTTTCTCTCTTAACTTTTAAAAACCGCCACTTGAGAGTTTCTCTCTCTACTCTTACCTTCTTTCTAAGATCTGATCTATTCCCGGTGGTCTTCTACCCTAGTTCCTTTGGAAGAAAGGTAGAGCTTCGCGAGGGCTTTCTTTTAATCTGAAAAAGAGAGGATTTGGAGCACTTTGGGTTTTGGTCATCTTCTCATTTGATCTTCTATTTTCAAGGTAGGGATACCCTACTCCATATTATAGGTTTTGTTCTAATTTTTGGTATTTTTGATATGTTGGTGTCGTTTAGGGTTTGATTTATAATTTGAGAAAATTAAACCTTAGGGTTGATTTTGAATAGAGGGGAAAAAAACCTAGTTGTTGTAATAAAATTAATTCGTGTAATTAATTTTGGGAAAAAATGTGGAATTTGGTTTAATTCATGAAATTGGGAAATTATGAGATTATATGGTTTAGTTGGATAATTTAATCACTCGCCTATGATAATGTTGAGATTATATCCGCTGATGTATTTATTTCTCTGTTTAGAAATATCTGTTTTGGGCTATCGGTGGAGGATAGTCGTGATTGTTGTAGACATTGCATATGGATTAGGGAAAACTGAAACTAATCACATTGGTTAAGTCATTGAACATGACAGTTGAATTAATACAGCAAATCTGTGTGTTCATTGAATATTGTGTATGACAAGTGTTTAATACATTGTATATGCATATTGTTTGGGAGGAGATAGGGGATGTACTCCATGGTTTGAGGGAAGATAGGGGATGGACTCTCAAACCTGTTTAGGAGGAGAAAGGGGATGGACTCCATTAGTACAACAATTATGTGTACTTATTGATTTATGGAAGTGTTTCAGTATGAGCCTTGATCTCATTTGAATTGTTGATATTGGAAGTAATGTTACTGTGAGATGTAGTCTCATTTTGTAGTTTGGTCAGGTTCTAAGCCATGGTTGTATAATTGGAAAGTTGAATAATAACAGAAAGTGAAACATTTCATGGACATTAGTGTCAAGAATCTGTATAGTGATGTAATTGATTCTTTGGTGTTAACCATCTATCGAATGCTATTGCTTTAGTCAATTCTTATATTTGGTTTAGTATATTTCTACTGGGCTGTGGCTCACCCTATACGGGAACATCATTTTCAGGTCCAGGTGATATGCTACCTCCAAGGACTTAGGTTGAGAGGATTTGGAGTTGAAGACTCTGTTTAGTTAGTTGTTATTTTGTTTTATTTTGATATTACATGTAACCTCAAGCCAAGGGCTTAATGTGTAATTGAGTTAGTACTCAGACTTTGTGTCCAAGTGTTGGCTTGGAAAGATGTAAGCCCGTAGGGCATTTACTTTCGTTATTACATGTAATGTCTTTTAATAAGATTACTCTGATGAATGGAAGAATGTTTTGTTTTCCTTATACCGATGCATGTTAATGTTATATATTGTGGGTTTACTTTGAGGGCGTTACAACTTGGTATCAGAGCGTACCGAGTTTGAATACTTTGGGTACGTAGGAAGTGATTAGTATCACAATGGGTTCGTCTCGCTTGATAGAGACTTAGCTATAGTGTTATATGCTTATATGATAACATGTTTATTTGATTATGTGGGTATGGAACGTAGTTTCTAGGATGTTGATTGGACCCTTGAGTTCCTAGTAGTCTTGTTGGAAAGGCACTTGATCAATCCGCTTGGCAGGAACTCTAGCAACGCCGGAATTTGTCATTATCCAGGAATGAAATTCGTAGGTGCTTATGTGATTATGTGCTTACGTGGAATGAATTATTGTTGTCCAATGCATTAGGACGCGAGCTTTATAGCTTCGGCACATTTATTAATGTGCTAACGTCTTTGTTACCTTTATTAGGATGTCAGGACGAGGACGAGGACGTGGTAGACGTGGTAGGCGTGGTAGGCAGGGTAGGCAGGAAGTCCCTATGCCGGAGGAGATTTCGGAGCAGTAGGAAGGAGTTGGCCAGGCCAATGTGGCCGAGCCAGTAGGCCAGCAGGCTATGGGTGCTTTGGCCCGAGAGATAGTAGGGGCATTTAGGGAGTCTGTGGGCATTCTCAGGGCTGAGAATCAAGCCCAGGTTCATGTTGCAGATGCAGGACCTTCTTTTCTGAAGAGGGAGTTCTTCCGGTCTAACCCGAACGAATTTGTGGGTGATCCAAAAGAGCCACTTAAGGCAGATGAATGGCTCGAACAGACAACGAAGACGTTTGAGATGCTTGGCATCGAAGACGGGGTGTTGAAGGTGAACTTCGCATCTTTCCAGCTAAAGGGGGATGCGGGTCAGTGGTGCAAGTTCACAAAGGGCCGTATAGGAGGGACTTGGGAGGCTTTTGTAGATGCTTTCTCGGAGAAGTTCCTGTCCCTGGCTGTTAAGGAGAAGTTGAGGGATCAGTTCTGCCAGCTTAAGCTGCTGAGTTCTTCAGTGGCCGAGTTTAAGGCCGCATTTACTAGCTTATCCAGGTTTGCACCGGAGTTGGTGGCGTCTGAGGAACGCCGTTGTATAGAGTTCGAGAAGAAGTTGAGGCGTGGCCTCAAACTGAGAGTGGGAGGGACTATGATTCGAGATTATGGGCGTCTGGTTGATGCTGCAGCCCATATGGAGATCATGATGCAGGAGGAGGAGGAGGGACAGAAAGGCTCCAAGCGGAGTCAGGATGGCCAGAATGATGGCAGGAGACAGAGAGGTTTTAATCCTCAGTAGTCTCCGGGTAGCTTTACTAGATCGACTTTTCAAGTGCCGAGTGCAGGTTCTGGGAAAGGCAGCCAGGGAGACATTACCTGTTTCAAGTGTGGTCAGCTGGGCCACAAGTCTCCAGTTTGCCCGCAGAAGGGAGGGGTTCAGAAAGCAGCATTATCTTCGGCTCGATCCTAGAGCCAGAGTCATGGTAGAGGCCAGTCACTCTCGTGTTATCAGTGTGGTCAGACAGGGCACCTAAAGGGGTTTTGCCCACAGTTGAGTGGCACTTCTGGTGCATCTGGTTTGAGGCAGACTTAGAGTCATCAGCCAGCTCAGTCAGTTCAGGCCTCGAGGGCCAATCATGGGGCTTCATCGTCCCAGTCTGTGCAGTAGTCTTATGCTCCTAGGGGTGAGCAGGTAGATCAGAGACCGTCTGGGTGCGTGTATGCTGTTACCGCGTAGGATCTTGTACCGGCTCCATCTGTTGTGAGAGGTACCTTCTTGTTTTGCAACTCGGTTACTAGTGTATTGATTGATATGGGAGCATCCCATTCTTTTATATCTGCTGCATTTGCAACTATTTTGGGATTGGAGTTGGCACAGTTAGCATCTCCTATATGTGTAGTATCACCTGTTGGGGGTGAATTGATTTTGAGACACGAATGTAGAGGTTGTGATATAGAGGTCGCTGATCGTCGGCTTCCGTTTCCTTTTGTAGTTATGCCCATGTCGGGGTTTGATGTTATTTTGGCTATGGACTAGTTATCGTCATACCGGGCTGTTATTGACTGCTACCGCCAGAGGGTCACCGTTTGTACCTTGAGCGGGGAGTGTTTTCATTTTCTGGGGGATCAGGTTGGTAGTGTTTTGCCACCGGTGTATGATCCGCGAGGGCGGAGTGAGTTGAGTGGTCTTCTTGCTAGTCTTTTGAGTAGTGAGTGTGATGAGGCCCAGACTGTGTTGCCAAGGGTGGTTTGTGAGTACTTGGACGTCTTTCACGAGGACCTTGTCAGTTTGCCACCTCACCGAGAGATTGAGTTCTCTATTGACTTAGTGCCCGGCACGACGTCGATTTCTATGGCACCTTATCGTTTTGGCCCAAATGAGTTAGTTGAGTTAAAGATTGACTCGGAGTTGCTAGATAAGGGCTATATTCGTCCTAGTGTTTCGTCGTAGGGAGCACCGGCCCTCTTTGCTAAAAAGAAAGGTGGTGCTTTGAGACTCTGTATCGATTACCAGAAGTTGAATCGGGCTATGGTCAAGAATAAGTACCCAATGCCTCGTATAGATGATATGTTCGATCAGTTGAAGGGTTCCCGTTGTTTCTCTAAGATAGACTTGAGATCGGGTTACCACCAATTGAGAGTCAGGGAGGAGGATATTCCGAAGACAGCATTCCGTACGCGGTATGGCCACTATGAGTTTCTGGTGATGCCATTTGGGCTCACCAATGCACCGGCAGTGTTTATGGATTTGATGAACCGGATCTTCTGGAAATTCTTAGATCGTTTTGTAGTCGTTTTCGTGGACGACATCCTTATCTATTCACCTTCTGAGGAAGAACACGAGGAGCACTTGAGAGTGGTGCTTGAGTTACTTAGAGTCCATCAGCTTTATGCTAAGTTTGGGAAGTGTGAGTTCTGGCTAGAGGAGGTGAAGTTATTAGGCCATGTGGTTTCCGGGGAAGGGGTGTCTGTTGATAAATCCAAGATTGAGGCAGTGCAAGATTGGGCACAGCCTAAGAGTGTGTTTGAGATCCGTAGTTTTCTGGGCTTAGCTGGGTACTACCACCGGTTTGTGAACGATTTCTCCAGGTTAGCTTCACCGTTGACTAGACTGACTCGGAAGGGAGTCAAATTTGTATGGAGTAAGACTTGTGAAAAGTCGTTCCAGGAGCTGAAAGTTAGATTAACCACCGCTCCGGTCTTGATTATTCCGGAGAGAGGGTTGGGTTATGCACTCTATTGTGATGCCTCACGAGAGGGTTTGGGTTGTGTGTTGATGCAAGATGGGAAAGTGGTTACCTATGGCTCACGTCAGTTGAAAATTCATTAGAAGAATTACCCTACACATGACCTAGAGTTAGCAGCTGTGATCTTTGCCTTGAAGATTTGGAGGCATTACCTTTATGGCGAGAGATTCGAGGTGTTCTCGGATCATAAGAGTCTGAAATATCTGTTCACACAGAAGGACTTGAACTTGAGGCAGAGGAGGTGGATGGAGTTCATTGAGGATTATGACTTCGAGTTGCATTATCATCCGGGGAAGGCCAATGTTGTGGCCGATGCCCTTAGCAGGAAATCCATTAGTAATGTAGCTTGTATAGCCATCCAGGAATGGGAAATGTTGGGTGCACTTGGGGAGTTTGATTTACTTCTGGGCGAATCCATTGAGGCTACGGCCTTGTTTTCTGTTGTTGCGCAGCCTACACTTGTGACTCGAGTGTTAGAGGCACAGAGAGGTGACCTTGAGGTAGATTCCTTCTAAGAGAAGATCTCCAGTGGAAAGGTTGAGAGGGTTTTGACGGTCTATCCCGACCTGAGTATGAGATACCGAGACCGTATGTTTGTGCCGGAGTCTTACCGAGAGGAAGTACTCCGAGAGTTTCATCATTCACACCTTGCGATGCATCTGGGAGGTACTAAGATGTATCAGGATTTGGGTCGCCAGTTTTGGTGGCGGGGTATGAAGGGAGATGTGGCAATTTTCGTGTCTAAGTGCCTTACTGTAGACACCCCATTTTTGACCGAACTTAAGACTGAGACGTCACCGATTGAGTTCTCGGTGATGTTGCATATCGCGCTCGTCCAGGAGTTTCAGAGTCTAGGCCGCGAGCCTTGCCTCCGGGCTTCCGGGCTCTTTCTGTACTTTGCCTCGGTTTGTGAACTAGGCTCAGTTTTCTCTGTTTCTCTTCCTAGAGGGAGGGAGAGGTCTCGTAGATCATCTCTCAATGGCCGTGGGCTACGTTTCGTGGTCATAGGCCATTTTTTCCATTTCGGAGCCCGGTTCCCGGTTTTCGGAGCCGTCAGGCCATGTGCCTCGGTTCGGGACCACTTAATCACCTCCGTTTGCCCTGGTTTTTGGCACATATCTTATTTACTCCCTTTTGAGGGACACTGTGGTCCGAGAGACCAACTTCGTGATCGAGCACCACTCCCGGTGCCTAACAGCCCACTTTCGAGGCCCCGAACTGCGTGTTTCGGCTCCCGAACCTTCATTATGCATTGTTGTGCTCCGACCCAAACTTGAGATAGTCATATTTTGGGCTACTTTTCATGTTTGATTAAGGACTTTTTTCTGTTCGGCATCTCTATCTGCCACTTGCTTCTTTACCCCTCCATTTTCCCCTTTTCTGGCACGATAGTTTAGGCCCACTTTTATTTATTTTTGTGGCTTGTCATAAACTACAAAGTGTCTTATTTTGAGCCCCTCTTCAACTTTGTTGAAGGGCTCTCAGCCATCTGGGACATGCAGCTATCACTTGCCCCTTTAGCTCATCTTTTGCCCTTTTTGGGCGGAATTTTGAATCCGAAATTCCCCCCCCCCCTTTTTTCCCCCCTCTTTTTCACCTCTTTTGCCTATATATACAGCCCCTCCCCAGCTGGTTTAAGGGTTACAAAATCTGATTTGGGTCTCCTATATACAAGCTCTCTCTCTCTCTCTCTATATTCTAACCCTAAAACTCCAAGTTTCTTACACCCTTTCTTCATCACCACCTAGCACCACCACCACTACTCCATTTCCAGAAGCTTGGGGAGTTTTTCAGAGGCTAAGGGTGCTGCAATTTGGTCCAAGAAGCAACCAAAGAGTGGTCTACAAGGGTGAGTTGCCATTTCTCTCTTTTTGGCTCTTTTCTTGCAATATTTCTTACCCTTCTTTTCTTGTTGCTTTGAGCTCTGTCCATAACTGAAAGTGGCCATTTTTTGAGCTCATTTTCATCTTCCATTCAGGGTCTTACCCCATTTGGAGCCCCCATCTACCACTTGCTTCACAACCCCTCTTGGATGCCATATTTTTGCATGATTTTTTTGGCTTGTTTAGAATCTGTTTTGAGGCATGCCATAAACTGATAATGTGCTTATTTTGAGCCCTTATTCAACATTGTTGAAGGGATCACTACCATTTTCTATTTCTATATACCACTTGTCATTGTAGCCCTCTTGAGGCCGTAATCTTGCATGATTTGGTAGCCTATTGTGTTTTTGTTTCTGGGGTCTGGTCTAAACTGAAAGTGGTCATATTTTGACCCCCTTATGATATTTCATCAAGAGTCCTTTGCTGTTTGGAGAATATTTTGCATACTTCATGTTGTGGCCTCATTTTGCCCTTATTTTGCATGATATTTTGAGCCTGTTTTTATACTGATTTTGGCTCGGCCATAAACTAAAAATCACCATATTTTTGGGCCCTCTTCAACATTGGAGAAGGGTCTTTCCCTGTTTTCGGACAGTAGCTATCCATTGCTTCATTGCCCCTTTTCAGGCCCCATTTTTGTGAGCTATTTTAGCCCTATCTTTTCTTGCTGTTTGGCCATGTCATATAATGTAAAAATTATTTTTTTGGGACTGCCTTGTTTCTGTCTTCAGACTTCATGCTCATATGATGCATGTTTGGTATAGCTATAGGCCATTTCGAGTGCCAAATTTCATGTTTCGGGACCATTCCATGCATCGGGTGTCATTCTATCATATTTCGGGGCTGTTTTGCATCATTTATCGCCTCTGAAATTTGCATGCTCATATGCCATACTTCATGTCTCATTAGAGTGGCATTTCGGTGCCTTAAGGTCGGTCCTCGATTTGTGTGCACGTGTGCACGCATTTCGAGTTGTCTCATTTTCATCTTACGGCCTCTTATGTGAGTGTGGCTGAGGCCCATTCATGTTAGTGTAAGCCCACATTGCATTGCGTATGCCATTTTGTGCCTTAGGATCGGTCCTCGGTTTGCGTGCACATGTGCACGCTTTTCGAGGTGTCTCATTTTCATCTGATGGCCCCTTATGCGAGTGTGGCTGAGGTCCACTTGCCTTAGTGTAAGCCCATATTGCATTGTGTATGCCATGTTTCAATGCGTTGTGCATGTTATGTTGATTAGCATTGTGTGTGCCATGTAGGTGCATTGCTTGTTTGCATGTTTAGATTGCATGTTTAGGTTGCATTGCATTGGCATGCATGCCTTGCCTCTTGATCAAGTGATAGAAGTTGGGCTTTATGTGTTTGTTTGGTTTGCATGACATTTGAAATCAAAGTGCATACTTGGTTTCTTGGGCCATCACGTATCGAAATGCGCGATTGGTGGTCCGAGAATCAAGGGACATACCCCTCTGAGTCAAAAGCATAATAAGGGATGTGTTGGTGCACACACTTGCTTGAAATTTCATGCCATACACCGTCGTCCTTTTGTTCTTTGTCAAAAGCTGTCTTCTGCGGAAGTTTACGCGACCGGCAACATCTGATGCCGACCGCCATTGGTGAATGGCGGTAATTTCACCATTCGGTGTGGTTTACCAAGGCCGGTGGCCATTTGCCTCAGCCGATGATATTCTACAGTGATCAAGGAACATGTCCCAGGACTTTGGCAGTCTTTACAGAGGCAGGCAGTGTAAAACAGAGGCAGCAGTGGCATGGCACGGCACGGATTTCCCGGGCGAGTCAGATCCGAGCATGCATCATTCACGCATCCCGAGGCGGGGCTGTGGCCACCTTCTTTTGTTATTAATTTGTTAATTAATTAGAGGGTCTGTAATAATTAGTTTAGTATTTGTTAATTCGGCCTGTATATTCTTTTGGTCCCTCCGAGTGAGGGCGTATCTATAATAAGTGTGGGTGCGTGTGTGCATGTCTTCCAACCCCCACTTCTTTCTTCCCTTTTATTTAAATTAGCATACCTTATGCTATGCATGCGTGCATTCATACATTTGTCTTGCATGCACTGGGCTCGGCGCATCATGCTAACCGCATTGTATTTCAATTCCAAATTGAATACATGTTATCTGTTGCATTTCACATGCCATGTTTAGGATAGTCGAGCCTGCCTAGATTGCATCTTTGCATGTGTTGCATTAGCCATTTTAAACATGAACTAGGATCATGCATATGATTACTAACTAGTTTCTGTTTTGGCTCGGAGTACTAGGTAAGCTTTTATGCTTTAGCATATCGCATGCGTGTGAATTTTGCCATGATAGCATGATTACCATGAGGCTAGCTGCTTATGTGATATAACTGCTTGAATGCCTGTGGATGGAGGTCAAATTACCTAAATTGGAATAATGCATTAAAACTAAGAGTTTTAAGCCCACTAGATAATGGCAAAACCATCTTTTCTAAAGCCCACTCGAGGGTGGCAAAACCTGCATTCTAGCCTACTTGCAAGTAGCAAACCATTTTCAAAACAAACATGCAATGGTTTGTTCCAATTTAGGCGATTTGGTCTATACTTGTTTGCTGTGCGCATAACATAGTAATTCTAGGCTAATAACCGGGATAAGAACACATAACGTTTTCAAAAACGGATATCATGGTTAGTAGAGGCTGGTCTTTGGACCCGAAGCGGTGCTCACGGTGACCTTCCCCAATCGTACCCAAGTTCGAGCGAGGCAACTTTGGTGATAGCGGACACGTGGCCTTGACCTTGAGTCGGGGTTTCCTAAATTCCCCAAAATAAAATATTTAGGTGGCGACTCAGATTCCGCAAAGCAGTCCATGTTTGGCACTTCTTTCAAAAATCTGTTTTCTCAAAAGCGATTTGCGGATTTGGACTCTTTGGTTCAAGATTAAGAACCGTGACAATTTGAGTCCGGCGTAGTAGACCCAAGCCAAAGCGAGCGGGCAGGAGCTCACCCTCCGGGCGTTTGGGGCGTCTACACTTACTTGTCGACAAGTGAAGGCGAACATCGAGACCAACGGGTTTGTTCTGACCTTTGCCTATTCTTGAGAGTGGAAGTGGGAGCAGGTTATTATGGACTTCGTTGTAGGTCTTCCGAGGACACAGCGGGGAAGAGATGCTATTTGGGTAGTTGTAGACAGATTGACTAAGTCGGCACATTTCATTCCTATGTGCGTGAGAGATTCGGTAGATCATCTTGCTGACTTGTATATTCGAGACATAGTGAGGTTGCACGGGGTCCCAGTGACGATTGTCTCAGATAGAGATCCTCGTTTTACTGCCAGGTTGTGGCAGAGTTTGCAGAGTGCCTTGGGCACCAAGTTGACCTTTAGCACAGCTCATCATCCTTAGACTGACGGGCAGTCCGAACGCACTATTCAGATCCTCGAGGATATGCTTCGGGGTTGTGTTCTTGACTTTAGTGGGTCGTGGGAGAGACACTTGCCATTAGTGGAGTTTTCCTACAACAACAGTTTCCAGTCTAGTATCGATATGGCACCGTTTGAGGCCTTGTATGGTCGACCGTGTAGGTCTCCAGTTTGCTGGGCCGAGGTGGGCGATGCACCATTCTTTGGGTCGAAATTGGTAAGAAGCAGCGGAGAAAGTTGAGCTTATCCGTAGGAGGCTTATTCTGACCAGTCGTCAGAAATCTTATGCCGACCGTAGGAGGAGACCTTTGGTGTTTGAGGTGGGTGATCATGTCTTTCTGAAGATATCACCTAGGCAGGGATTGATGAGGTTCAGGAAGAGTGGGAAGTTGTCCCCTCAATTTATTGACCCTTTTGAGATCCTTGAGAGGATTGGCGAGGCTGCCTATCGTTTAGCTTTGCCGCAGCAGTTATCCGGAGTGCATAACATGTTTCATGTGAGTATGCTTCGGAAGTATGAGCCGGATTCATCGCATGTATTGGATTGGACGGACTTAGAGGTAGATGAGGATGCCTCGTATGAGGAGAGACCAGTTCGGGTCTTGGATAGACGGGATCAAGTTTTGCGAGGCAAGACCATCCCTTTGATAAAGGTTTTGTGGAAACATTACGGGGTGGAGGAAGCCACTTGGGAACGTGAGTTGGAGGTCCGAGAGAAATATCCGGATCTATTTGTAGATGCTTGAGCATATGTTGTTTATTTTGTTGTAATACTGAACCTTAAGTGTATTGAATATAACTTAGGTTGTGAAACATGGTTTATGTTTGGGTTAATGGAAGTATTTTGAAACTTGCCTCATAATGGAAGTTTAGTGTAACATTGCATATATTGAATGTGTTGTAGAATTGGAGTTATATCATGAAATTGTATATGACATGGAAATGGGAATCACATATATTGAAAACTGTTGAATTTGAAAGGAAAATTCATGTTAATAATGCATATTGAGTTATATGATGTGATTTGCCTCTTGAAAAGAGATGAGATTGGCCGGTAATGGGTCAGGTTGTTTAATATTATATTGTCATATTGTGGGAAATAAAGAAAACTCGTTTTTGAAAACTTGTACTTAATTTCGGGGATGAAATTCTTTAAGGGGGGGAGGTTATAGCGATCCCGGTTTTCCCTTCCTTTGTATACTGTATTCCGGACTTGGTTCCGTGTACTTGTTGTTGTATCATTATCACTTCTAGCCTTTACTCTTTGTATTTGAGTCTTGGGTTGTGTTGGGTAGGTTTGAAACAGGTTGGTTGCACTTTGAAACCAAAAGGTGATGCCCCGATTTTTGCCTTCACGCTCGAGCGGAAGTTTTGATGCTCGAGTGGGCCCTTCGTTGTTGCTTCTCCGCTCGAGCGGGAGTTTTGACGCTCGAACGTAATTTTCCATCTCCCAGTAGTTTGCTCTCGGTTTATGCCTTTCGGCGATAGTTTTGATGCTCGAGCGTGACCCCTTGATTTTGTCCCTCAGCTCGAGCAGGGAGTTTGATGCTCGAGCGGGGACCATCGCCTGCAAAACTTCTGGAAGTGTGCAATCGATCCTCGAGCGGCTCTTTTCACGCTCGAGCGTGGGTCTGTGTCTGATGCTCGAGCGGGACTTTCCACGCTCGAGTGGGGAGTCGACTACATCAGTCCGAGATTTCACTTTTTGGATCACTTTTTGACCTACTTTTTCTCTCTTAACTTTTAAAAACCGCCACTTGAGAGTTTCTCTCTCTACTCTTACCTTCTCTCTAAGATCTGATATATTCCCGGTGGTCTTCTACCCTAGTTCCTTTGGAAGAAAGGTAGAGGTTCGCGAGGGCTTTCTTTTAATATGAAAAAGAGAGGATTTGGAGCACTTTGGGTTTTGGTCATCTTCTCATTTGATCTTCTATTTTCAAGGTAGGGATACCCTACTTCATATTATAGGTTTTGTCCTAAGTTTTGTTATTTTTGATATGTTGGTGTCGTTTAGGGTTTGATTTATAATTTGAGAAAATTGAACCATAGGGTTGATTTTGAATAAAGGGGAAAAAAACGTAATTGTTGTAATAAAATTAATTCGTGTAATTAATTTTGGGGAAAAATGTGGAATTTGGTTTAATTCATGAAATTGGGAAATTATGAGATTATATGGTGTAGTTGGATAATTTAATCACTCGCCTATGATAATGTTGAGATTATATCTGTTGATGTATTTATTTCTCTGTTTAGAAATATCTGTTTTGCGCTATCGGTGGAGAATAGTCGTGATTGTTATAGACATTGCATGTGGATTAGGAAAAACTGAAACTAATCACATTGGTTAAGTCATTGAACATGACAGTTGAATTATCTGACAAATCTGTGTTGATTGAATATTGTGTATGACAAGTGTTTAATACATTGTATATGCATATTGTTTGGGAGGAGATAGGGGATGTACTCCATGGTTTGAGGAAGATAGGGATGGACTCTCAAACACTTTAGGAGAAAGGGATGGACTCCATTAGTACAATAATTATGTGTACTTATTGATTTATGGAAGTGTTTCAGTATGAGCCTTGATCTCATTTGAATTGTTGATATTGGAAGTAATGTTACTGTGAGATGTAGTCTCATTTTGTAGTTTGGTCAGGTTCTAAGCCATGGTTGTATAATTGGAAAGTTGAATAATAACGGAAAGTGAAACATGTCATGGACATTAGTGTCATGAATCTATATAGTGATGTAATTGATTCTTTTGTGTTAACCATCTATCGAATGCTATTGCTTTAGTCAATTCTTATATTTGGTTTAGTATATTTCTACTGGGCTGTGGCTCACCCTATACGGGAACATCATTTTCAGGTCCAGGTGATATGCTACCTCCAAGGACTTAGCTTGGGAGGATTTGGAGTTGAAGACTTTGTTTAGTTAGTTGTTATTTTGTTTTATTTTGATATTACATGTAACCTCAAGCCAAGCGCTTAATATGTAATTGAGTTAGTACTCAGACTTTTGTGTCCAAGTGTTGGCTTCGAAAGATGTAAGCCCGTATGGCATTTACTTTCGTTATTACATGTAATGTCTTTTAATAAGATTACTCTGATGAATGGAAGAATGTTTTGTTTTCCTTATACCGATGCATGTTAATGTTATATATTATGGGTTTATTTTGAGGGCGTTACATGATTGCTTATTATTCTTGTTTCGATGCGAGGGTCATTGTTCGAGCTGAGGTTTTCTGTGTGAGGACCGGTAATTGAAGTCTCTCTCTCTATATATATATACAAATTGCAAAGAATAGAATGTTTGATGGTGATGATGTTTGATGTTACACAATATTGATGATTAATGTTGCACAATATTGATTAATCGTTATTTAAAAAATTATTTAATCGTTATTTTGATGTTGTTTTGATAATAATATTGTGATGTTTGATGTTGTTTTGATGATGATGTTGTAATGTTTGATATTGTTTTGATGATGATGTTTGATGTTGTTTCGATGAT
Source organism: Camellia lanceoleosa (assembly GCA_025200525.1). NCBI lineage: Eukaryota > Viridiplantae > Streptophyta > Magnoliopsida > Ericales > Theaceae > Camellia > Camellia lanceoleosa. The sequence continues at coordinate 185,785,502 of CM045764.1, read as the reverse complement.
GTTACTCATAAATCTGATGTTTGATGTTTGATGGATAATGTTTGATGTTTGATGAATAATCCTAATGTTTAATGGTTCAGAATCTGTGTTTGATGTTTGATGAATAATCCTAATATTTAGTGGTTGATTTTTGATGAATAATCTTGACGTTGCTAATGTTTGATGTTGAATGAATAATGTTTGATGTCTGAAAAGAAGGGAAATCATAAAAAAGCCTATAGTAAGCTTTTTGGAAAATAGAACCTATTAGTCCAACAAAAAACCTTCGGGACTAAATAGGTTAACATTCCCAAATTTGAGATTTATTGGTGCTTTCCCCAAACCCTTATTCTAAAATTGGCCACACTCGCAAGTATGCAGGTAGGGCCACAACTTATGGTGGCAGAAATGCTTGTGTCTATGTAAGCTTTTAACTTTTTGTCAATTTTTTTGTTTCTTTCCATTATTTCCCAAAATGAAAACTTCTCCAATGGTTGAATACAAATCCTGTCATTGGCATCAAACACAGGATTTATTTCTTCAATTGTCAATTGAAAAAAGCCATGTCAAATTTAACAGTTAAATTTTAGCAAAACATTTTCTTGTGGCCCATAAATGACAATTTTTATTTGATTTTTCAATAAAAAATAAATAAATAGAAGAAGTGACATTTACAACATTGAAACAATATTACATAATAAAAAAAAGAAGGTGATATTAACCAATAAATCTCATATCGTTATCTTATGACCCGGTTAATCCTATTCAAATTCTTATAATCCATTTGAAAACAAAAATTTTACACAGTAAATTCTACTAAAATATTGTGTCGATAATAATTTCGAAATAACTCTGAAAAAAATAAATATAAATTGACATATTTTTATTTATTTATAAACTTTAGGTATTATTTTAATATTTGTTTATATTTACTTTTACTAAAATTGCAAACCATTAAAAATGCTGTGATTATATGTAAAAATTGTGCGGGTGAGCACCAGCAGAGGGAATCTCTTTGACCTTTCAGCCAGATGCATTAAACATCAATCATCTATCATTCCCATATATTTTCTGATATAACAATTACAAAATTTTCTAGTGGGTTCGAGTGGAGAGGAGTGGTGTGGAGTTTAAACCACACAACTCATGGCTTTGTGGAGGAAGAATCTCCTCTATTGATATGATATCATCATAATAACCACCATTCCCCAATAGGAGAATGAAACAAGAAAAAAAGAAAAAGAAATAGTTTGATAGGTCAATATATATGTCTGTCTGTCAAGCCAGGTTCTGCTCACTGAGCTTTGATAGTGATAATTTTCTTGAGAGAGGCGAACCCTTCAAAACACTTTGTTTAGGGGTTTGGAGTTGAAGAAAAGAGGAGAGGAGGGGAGAAAATAGGTTGGAGAAGAAGTTCGCCATGAATCCGGGTAAAAGAAAGTCGAGCGGCCCTCGCTGAATCAGGCTTATTTAATTGCATACTTGGAGTTAAGCTATGAGGCCACTACCATTGGAAATAAGACTTCCGGGGCTTCATTTTTGGTTCAAGAATCTCCTAGAGCCAAGTCAGGGTGGAGGAGATATGATTGATTGAAGCTGGGCATCATCCCGGTTGGATCGAGTCTGCGCGGCTTTACGGAAAAGGGCATAACTTTTTGCACATGAGGAATTTTGATATAAGGTTTGCGCCATTGGAAAGCTAACTTCCGGGGCTTCAATTTGCATACCCACCGGCACTTTTTTGGCCTTGGAATCATCTGTCGGCACTCTATTTAGCCGGCCGGCAATATATAGTGCCGACCGGCACTTTATTTTGGCCGATGATCAAACCTTCTGGCCGACCTGAACCCTTTGCACCCCCAAGCCTGGTGCATACCAGCTGTGCCAGCTGGGATGCACAGAATCCGATCCATGTGCCTATTTTGCACCCTTTTGGCCCTTATTTTGCACCCTTTGCTCAAGGCTTCTTGAGGAAGCCTTGACCCCTTGTCTTGGCTTCCTCAAGAAGCCTACCAGCTGTCCAAGCTTGTTGAATAAGCCTTGCACCCCCCCTTGAACTCTTTTGACCCTTTGAAGCTTGTTTTGGAAGCTAAGCTTTGTCTATTTAAGAGAGGCCTTCCTCTCCATTGCTGAGGTTGGAGATTCTTAAGCAAAAAACCAGAGGATATACATATATTCTGATATAGATACATATATCCCACCTCCTCTATATCTATCCTATCCAAGCTTCCAAACACCTTGGTTCTTGTATCATTTGCTCTACAACACCTAGCACAACACCTCCATCTTCCATTCCAGCATTTGGAAGGTCATTTGCAGAGGTTAGGAGCTCAGAAACTTGGACCAAGGGGTGCTGGTTTGTTGGTCTACAAGGGTAAGCACACTTTTCCCCAAAACTAGCATTTTCTTGGTTCATATCTAAGCCATAGTTGCATGTATTTTTGAGCTTCGATGTAAACTATAAAGAGGCTTTTTTTGATCCCTTCTTCAACATTGAAGAAGGGCTCAACCTTGTTTGGGACCCCCATGTATGACTTGCTTCAATACCCTCTTGGGTCCTTATTTTGTTGCATGTTTCTTTAGCCTACCATGCTTCCATTTTTGGGCCTTCAACAGGACTGAAAAGTGGCTTATTTTTTCCCCCTCTACATGTCTCATGAAGGGTATTTGGCTGTTTGATGATAGCATCTAGCACCTATCTCTTTACCCCCTTGTATGCCATGATTCTTGCATAGTATATTTGGCTGGCGTATAATCTGTTTTTGAGCATGTAATAAACTGTAAGTAGGCTTATTTTGAGCCCTTCTTCAACATTGAAGAAGGACTCAACCCTGTTTGGGACCCCTATCTTGCACTTGTTTCATAATCTCTTCTATTTACCGTAATTTTGCATGCTTTGTTAGCCTATCTTGCTTCTATTTTTGTGGCTGGTCATAAACTGGAAATGTGATTGTTTTTCCATGTATAAGGTCTGTCCTAGGTTTTTTGGGTCAATCTTGGCATGCTTTGTATAGCCCCTTTGCATTGTAGCTTGTATGCTTCAAGTAGGTGCATGTGTAGGATGCATTGCCTCCATGATTTCAAGGGTTTGGAACCCTCTTACATGATATTTCAGACCCTAATCCATGCTCACATGTTCATTTTTGTCATCTCTTTCATGCTTTAAGGGTGTGTCCTTTTATGCATTCAAGGGTGCCTTGTGCATGCTTGTGTGTTTAGAGCTTTTAGGATGCCGTGAGTGTGAGTTTTGGGTGTATTTTCACATGCTGAAAACCTGTTTTTGGTTCCTCGAGTCTTGCCATGATTGGTCTTGTCAAGTGTGGTTCAAAGCCTCATTACCTTGCTTCAAGCACTCGGGCTATTTGCATGCTTTGTTTGGTCTTGTTTAGCTTGGTTTGGCACCATGTTTTGCATGATTTCAGAGCTTTTCATGTATGCTAATAGTCCATGTTTGTGCCTCTTAGATGTGTTTAAGAGTTGCTTAATTATGCTTAAGTGTTGGTGCCTTAACTTATACATGTGTGCATGTGTGTTTGGCCCTCTTGACTTAGCATTTTGGCCACTGATTTTAGGACTATTTGAGTTGCCTAATTCATGTATAAGACCATCCTTCCATTGATTCGCATGCATGTCTTGTATGCTTACTTGCATGATTGCATTGTATTGCCATATTGCATACTAGTTGACATGTTTAGGACTTCATTGCATCGACATGCATGCTAAGCCTCTTGACCAAGTCATAATAGAGGTTTGAGCATCCTTGTTTGCTTCTTTGCATTGCATGCATTTGAAATCAAAGTTGCATTCTTGGTTCTTAGGGCCATCATGCATGGAAATGCGCGATTGGTGGTCCGGGAATCGAGGCACATGCCCCTTTGAGTCAATAACATGATAAGGGGTGTGTATAGTGCATAAATACCTTGAATCACATTGCCATGCATGTTGTTGTCCTCTGCTGCTGTGGGTTGCAGGTTCTGCAGGTGTTAAGTGCCGGCCGGCACTATTTAGTGCCGACCGGCGCTCAATTGCCACCGATAACTTCATCTAGTGCGGTGGCCTCCTTCTTCACCCGGTGGTGCTCTACCCCGGCAGTGGTACTCCCAGTGCTCGAGAGGCACTCACAGGACTTTGGCAATTTTCGAGGAGGATAGCAAGGGAAACAGAGGCAATCCGTGCATGGCGGTCGATTCCGAGCCAATTCGGCCTTGTGCATTTGAGCCCTCTTCGAGGCGTTCTTGCTTTAATTAACTTAGTTAATTTGTTAATTAATTTAGTTAATTTGTAATAATTAGTTAGCTTGCGTATTTAATTAATTTGTATTATTCTTTTGGACCCTCCCAGCGAGGGCAAAATTGTAATAAGTGGGGGTGAGAGGGTACATGTCTTCCAACCCCCATTTCTTTCTACCCTTTTATTTACACCTTATGATGGTAGATTAGGGCACATCTAAATTAGCTTACCTTATGCAATGCATGCGTGCATTCATGCATTTGTTTACATACATCGCTCGGTACATCAAACAAACTCCATCGTACTTCCAATTCCAAATTGAATACGTGATAGTTGTTGCATTTCATGTGCCATGCTTAGGATAGCCGAGCCTGTCTAGATTACATTCCGTATGCGATGCATTAGTCACTTAACATAAACTAGGTCATGCATGTTTTGCTAACTGGTTTCTTGTTTTGTACGAGTACGATGTAAGTTTTATGCTTTAGCATGTCGCATGCGTGTGAATGTTAACATGACAGTATGCCTGCCATGCGGCTAAGTGCTTATGTGATAAACTGCTTGAATGCCTGTGGGTGGAGGTTGGATTACTTGAGTTGGGAATACTCATTGAAATCCGTGTTTTAGCCTACTCACGAGTAGCAATTTCAAACTGTTTTCCAAACAAGACGGATATGCAATGCTTATTTCCAAATTAGGCGATCTAGTCTATATTTGTTTGCTGTGCGCACAACATAGTAATTCTAGGCTACTAACCGGAATAAGAACGCATAAAGTTTTCAAAATTGGATATCACGGTTAGTAGAGGCCGGTCTTCGAACCGGGCGAAAGGGGGTGCTCATAGCTGACCTTCCCCGATCGTACCCAAGCTCCCGAGCCAAGACCACTTTGGTGATGACGGACACGTGGCCTTCGGCACCGAGTCAGGGTTTCCTAAATTTCCCATTTTAAAAATATTTAGGTGGCGACTCTGTAATCTAGCAAAGCAGTCCATGTTTGGCACTACTTTTCAAAAATCTGTTTTCTCAAACGATTTGCCAGAGTTGGACTCTTTGGTTCAGATTTAGAACCGCAACAAACAAAAATCGAGTCCGAACTGTAGCGAGGTCCCCCGCGGGCATGTTACAAAGACCATGTTTGATTGGAAGATGAGATTGATTGGGATTATAAGTCGGTAAGATTATAGCAATCCCGGGTTTACCCCTTGTTGTACAGTGATCCGGACATGTGTCCGTGGATGTTAGTAGTTGATTGTTGTCTTGTTTACATCCTTTCATACTTTGTTTTTGAATTATAGGATGTGTTGGGCAGGTTTGTTACAGGTTGGTTGTGTTGGAAACAAAGAGTAGCTGTCCAGAATTTTGGACCCTCGCCGGCGAGGTTGGTCGCTTCGGCGAGCTTTGAGTTTCGCCTCTGGTGGGTCGAGCCAAGGGGGCTTCGCTCGAGCGAGCGATTGCCTTGGTACTTGGACCTGAACACTGGAATTTTTGGCTTGAGCGAGCTTTCTTCGCTCGAGCGATCTGGTTCATACTTCGCTCGAGCGAGGAGTGGTCGCCGATCGAGCTTCGGGTTGTTGGTGGCGAGTGTTTTACGTAATGCAGTCGCTCGGCGAGAAGGCCTTCTTTCGGCGAGCTGTCTTCTTCAATGAGGCAATGATTTCAAATCACTTTTTTCAAAACTTTTGATCCAAATCTCTCAAATCCGAGAGCCTCTCTCTCTAGCTTTGCTCTCTCTCTAGGATTTGATCTATCTAGGGTGATTTCCTATCCTAACTGCTTTGTTAAAAAGATAGAGGGCGTCGGGAGCTTCGTTTTAATCGGAAAAAGTCGGGGTTTGGAGCACTTTGATTTCCGGGCTTCATCTCCATTTCGGCTCAAACTTTGAGGTAGGGATATCCTACTCCTCTTTATGGATTTTGTCTTTAAATTTTAGCAATTTGATATGTTGGGGGTAGTTGTGTAATTTTGGGAAAGTTTGGGGCTTTTATGTAATTTTCATAAAAGTTGTGGTTTTGTTTAAAATGAACTTATACGCATGTTTAGCATAGAGAATTGAGACTAATGTGGAATCATTGTTGGAAATGGAAACCTAAGGGTTGAGATGTGAATTATGGAAAAATGCCCTAATTACATTGATTAATTAATTGGTAAAATTAATTATGAGAAATGAGGAATGGAATTGGAAATGTTGAGATTGGAAGTGTGTGGAGTAAAAGGGTGTAATTAGATTATTTAATCTCTCACCGAATTGAAATGTTGATTATATATCCATTGTGCATTTATTTTCTGTATAGAAATAACTGCTTTGGGCTATCGGTGGAGGATAGTCGTGCTTGTTGTAGACAATGCATAATGATTAGGCAAACTGAAACTAATCTGTGGAATGTGTCATGGAATTTGACAATTGGTAGAATACATTAACTGTATGTATTGATTGATTGTATATAGAACCAATGTGTTTATATGCATTATGTGTAGAGGAGGAGATGGGGGATGTACTCCGCGGTTTAGGGGAAGATGGAGGATGTACCTCTAAACCGGTTAGTGTTGGGAGGAGATAGGGGATGAACTTCGTAGAAACAGCTCGTATGCTTGTCTAGAGAAGTGAAGATACAGCTCATATGCTTATCTTGAGAAATATAGATACAGCTCATATGCTTGTCTTTGAAATGTGAAGTAGCTTGTATGTTTATCTGTGGTTGTGTAGATATAACTAATATGTTTATCTATGTTGAAATGGAAAGTGTTTAGTATGAGCTCCTGTCTCATATGAGTTGTTGGCCAGGTTTTGAGCCAGGATTATGTATTGATAATTGAAAAGGAAAGAAACGGAAAATAAAAAGAAATATAGACTCAAATGTCTTGGAATTGTAGTATGTTATGAAAGAATGTAAAAGTGTTGACCATCTATCAATTGTTGATCTTTTAGTCATTATTCATAACTGGTTTAGTATATTTCTACTGGGCTGTGGCTCACCCTATATGGGAACATCATTTTCAGGTACAGGTAGCATGCCACCTCCAAGGACATAGCTTGGGAGGCTAGTGGCGGACGGACTTTTTGGCTTCTATTTATTTTTGATGTATTACATGTAGATTCGAGCCAAGGGCTTTATGTGTATTTGAGCTAGAGCTCTCTTTCTGTAAAAAAAAGTATTAACTTGGAAAGCTGTAAGCCCTTAGGGCATTTGCTTTTGTTGTTAACATGTAATATCTTTTGTAAAGAACTATTCAGTTAAATAGAAGAATGCGGACTTTTATTATGTCAATGCATGTTTAATTGATGGGCTTAATATTATTATTTTGAGGGCGTTACAAAGATTGAGTGATGAAATTACTAATTGTAATACTATGTTGGAGATACAAGGTATCGTGTACTCGTTTGTACACTATTATTGTGGTATTAATTATTTAAGATTAAATATTTAAAATTATGTAAAAATCTTTATTATATAAAATATGACAGTTATTTTATAAAATGAGCGTAAAGTAGTATTTAACCGTCTAATCCAATGATTGGACTATGAATGCCAACCCTTAGTTTTGGAGGCCTTGCATCTTTTCAGTTTCAACTTTTTTGGTTTTCCTAAATAATTTTTTTTTTTGGTAATCGGTTCTGGCGGGTTTGGGTCATATCGATTGGCATTAAACAAGAAAACATATGAGCAGACAAGGGTTAACACTGTAGGGAATTCTCCGGGGAGTTACAAGGAGCCCGGATTTGGTTGGATGACAAGATTCCTTCTCGTTGTTTGTTTCATTGGTCTTTTTGTTTTGATTCCGCTCAGAAAGGTATGCATATGATATGATGCTTATTTCTTTTTTGTTACTTTATAAAACTTCAATAATCCGATTCTTTGTTTAAAAGATTTTGACCAGATTTCCATTACTTACTTACCAATGACTTGTTTTTATTGGTACGTTTTTTTAGTCTGTGTAAATATATTTCATGCAAAGGCTTCAGAGCAAATTTAAAATTACTTGGTAATTTATGACATGATACGATAACACGATTTGAACCTTGCACGAAATGAGCCGGTCCACCCCTTTCATCACAAACTAGTTGTTTGTTCTTCATAATATAAATCCACGAAGATATGTTTGAACATATAAATAGCTGCTTATTGATCACTGAAGTGAGATTAAGCAATCAAGTGTGTTTGGTTTGAGTTTTTTGGATTAAGTTTTTTGAAAACTCAGTTTTTTGGTTTTTGTGTTTTTTTGTTTTTAGTGAATATTTTTAAAATTTTAAATATTTTTTTTACCTTTTTAGATGCACTTTACTTAGATGTATCTAAAAAGTAAAAAATTTGTGAAAAAATATTTTAAAATTTTAATAAATACATAAAAATACAAAAAATGTACTGAATTCTCATTTTTTTTTTTTTTGTATTTTTGGTATTTAGTAAATTTTTAAAAGGTTTTTTTCACAATTTTTTTACTTTTTAGGTATATTTATGTTAGGTATGTCTAAAAAGTTAAAAAAAAAATTACTTAAAATATTAAAAAATTTTAATAAAAACAAAAAAATACGAAAAATAAGAAAGTAGAATTTTCTGAAAAGTGATTTTGGAAAAACACAACCAAGCAAGTTGATTTTTTTTCCCGACAAGTGCCACACATACAAAAATACTATACGGAAATATATGGCTAACTGTTTTCCTTTCATTTTAAATCATAAGGCCCATCATATTATCAAATTAATTTACAATTATGCTATTGCCATATCATTTTGAAAGCTAATTTGTATGAAAATTCTAGTGATATATATGGCTCAACATGGAATTTTCACTTTAAACAAAACACTCATGAAATTTTACAAAAATTACATTAACATATCATTATTGTAATATTTTTTGAATGAATTTAAGAATGAAGAGAGTTTCCCAAACAATACAAATACAAGACTCAAATTTTTCCAAAAAAATTGTCGAAAATTAATGTTGTGTGGAAAGCACTGCATTCATTTTGGATGTGATCACTCACATGGATGAATGAAACACATCATTCTAAACACTTTGTGATTTTTTTGGGGGTTTTTGTCAATTGCTATAAGTTGACTTAGCTGGATTGGTCCGCAGATCTTGATAGTGGACTACAAATTGACGTTTCCAAGCGGGATGGCGACTGCTGTTCTCATTAATGGATTTCATAATCAGGGAGAGAAGATGGCTAGGTACCTTTAATTAAATAATTTCTTTATATTCTTTTTAATGATTATGACAGTTTTTTTTGTTATAAAAAAAAAGAAAAAAAGAAAAGAAAAAAAAAAGAGCAGAGTGCTAAAAACAGAGGAGTTGAATCATGAATTTGGTTGCAGAAAGCAAGTATGTGGATTCATGAAGGTCTTCTCAGTGAGTTTCTTGTGGGGTTTTTTCCAATGGCTCTACTCCGGAAAAGACATCTGTGGCTTCGCACAGTTCCCTACTTTTGGATTGCGAGCATGGAAGAATACGTATGCATATATATATTCATTGATATCATAATCTACTATTCCTCCTATATATATATATTATGCATGTTGTAGGCACCCCATTTTTGACCGCCCTTGAGACTTGGACACCACTGATGGTTTACTTAGTGGTAAAAGTTATGCAGGGCAAAGGTTCAGTTTCTTCGGCAAGGAGAGAGGCAAATCTTTCAAAACACTTTGTTTAGGGGTTTGGAGTTGAAGAAAAGAAGAAAGGAGAGGAGAAAACTAGTTTGGGAGAAGTTCGGCATGAATCCGGGTAGAAGGGAGTAGAGCAGTTCTCGCTGAATTGGGCTTATTCATCTACATACTTGGATTTTAGCTATGAGGCCACCACCGTTGGAAAGCTTACTTCCGGGGTTTCATTTTGCACTCAAGAATCGCCTAGAGCCAAGTCCGGGTGGGGGAAATATGATTGGTTGAAGTTGGGCATTATCCCGGTTGGATCGAATCTGCACAGCTTCACCAAAAAGGGCATAACTTTTTGCACAGGAGGAACTTTAATGCAAGGTTTGCGCCATTGGAAAGCTAACTTCCGGGGCTTCAATCTAGACATCCACCGGCCACTTTTTGACCTTATCGGCCACCCATCGGCCATCCATTTAGCCGACCGGCCAGCAAAAATAGCAGGCCGGCCATTTATTGTGCCGACCGGCCATTTACTTGGCCGATGACCTCCTTTCTTGGCCAATATGACCCTTTTGCACCCTTCAGGCATGGTGCACGCCAGTTGTGCCAGCTCTGTTTGCACCAGACCCTCTGTCCGAGGGTTTGCCCATTTGGTGGGAGAAATTTGAATTTGTTTTTCCCCCCCATTTCCTTGGCCTCTCTCCCTCTATAAAACCAGCACTCCACCACCATTTTGAAGGGTTGACAAAAAACCAACTGAGTCATTGATACATACACCCTCTATATCTCTCTCCTTCAACCCTCCAAACCCTAAGGTTCTTGCACCCTTTGCACTACAACCCATAGCACCACACCTCCATACTCCATTCCAAAAACTTGGAGGTTATTTCTAGAGGTTAGGAGCACCATTTCTTCAACCAAAAGCTGCTAGTTCATTGGTCTTCAAGGGTGAGTCCTCTTTCTCCCTTTTCTAGTCTTTTCTTTCTCTATATCTAAGCCTTGCTTGTAAGCATTTTTGGGCTCCGACCCAAACTGTAAATAGTCATATTTTGAGCACCTTTTCATGTTTGATCAAGGGTCTCTTGCTGTTTGAGGTCTCTTACTATCACTTCTCTCTTTACCTCTCTTTTAGGCCTTTTTCTTGCATGATAGTTTAGCCTCACTTGTGTTTATTTTCGTGGCTTGATGTAAACTGTAAAGTGCCTTTTTTTGAGCCCCTCTTAAATCTTGTTGAAGGGCTCCTTGCCATTTGCGGCCAGCTGCTGTCCCTTATCTCTATTCTCTCTTTTAGGGCTGTTTTTGCATGATATATTAGCCCTGTTTGTGGGCCTTTTTGGACCTCGACCTGAACTGAAAAAAGTCTTTTTTTGACATGCTTTTCAAGTTTTGTTAAGGTTCTATTTCCTTTTGGAGTCATATCCTTCCTTGCATGCCTTATTTCTTCATGTTTTGAGCCATATATGTGAGCATTTGCATTGGCCTTGTTTTGGCCTCTTAGTCATTGAAATCTAGTAGATTTTCAGTGGCTTAGATGCTGTTTTGAGAGCCCAAATTAGAGGGGGGTGACCCCCTACCTTCTTCTCTTGTTTGGTGGCCTTAATGGCCTTCCAAAGAGACCCCAATTTGCAAGCTTCTAAGCTTTGTTCCAGGCCTCTTTTAGTGGGTTTTAGGACCCCTATAGGCTATTTCCAGAGTTGGTTTGACCTTGATGAATGTCCATCTTGCATTTGCTTAATAACCCCTTGTATGCCCTTCCAAAGGAGCCCCTCATTTTTGCATGTGTTGGCTTCATTTCCATGGTTATTTGAGCATATTTCGGCATGTTTTATTCACTGATTTTTGATGGTTTGGTCAGATTCCATGTGCATCATATACTTGCCATGTAAACCATATTTGATAGTCAAAATTGCATGCTATTTTAGTCCATCTTGCTAGCATCTTTTGGCCATGCTTTGAACTAGAAATATTCATGTTTTGGGACTGCCTTGGCTCTGTATTTAGACTTCATAGTCAAATAATGCATGCTTTGTATAGCTATAAGTCATTGCATGTGCCTAGTTTTGAGTTTGGGGGCTCATTTCATGCATCGGGTGCCTTTTTTCGATGTTTCGGGGCAGTTTAGCATCATATTTCAGGGCTGAAATTTAGATGTTTGAATGCCATACTTCGTCCTTGCCATGCCTTGTTAGAGTTGCATGTTGTGCCTTAGGATCGGTCCTCGGTTTGCGTGCATGTGTGCACGCATTTTGATTGTCTCATTTTCATCTAATGGCCACTAATTTTGGCATGCTTGCGAGCTATCCATGTTAGTTTAAGTCCATCATCGCATGTTGTTGCATGCCATGTTTGCTTACATGTTTAGGTCGCGTGCCTAGTATACATTGCTCATTTGCATGTTCATGTTGCATACTTAGCCTCCATGCCTAGGTTGCATTTCATCGAGCATGCATCACTTGCCTCTTGATCAATCATGATAGGGGTTGGGGCCCTTTGATGTGTTTTGCGCTTGCATTTCATTTGATATCGAAGTTGCACACTTGGCTTTTGGGCCATCATGCATTGAAATGCGTGATTGATAGCCCGAGGGTCGAGGGCCATGCTCCCTTGAGTGCATTGCATGATAAGGAGTGTGTCCATGCACACATTTGCTTGAAATTCCATGCCATACACTACTTTCCCTCTACTGCTGTCAACTGCAGGTTTTGCAGGAAGCTTTGGCCGGTCGGCTAAATACAGTGCCGACCGGCCAGGAATTTTTGGCTGATAGATTATTCAGTGGCCGGTGACCATCTCCTTCGGCCGATGATGTTTTTACTTGGCCGGTGATATTCCCCAACATATAAAGAGCATACCCTTGGACTTTGGTAGTCCTCAGAGGAGCAGGGCAGTGTAAACAGAGGCAACAGTGCTATGGCAGCGAGTTTCCGAGCGAGATGGTTCAAGCATGCATCATTCGCGCATTCCGAGGCGGGGCTGTGGCCTTTTCCTTTCTACATTCAATTTGTCAATTAATTAGAAGTTGTGTAATAATTAATTAGCTAGGATAGTTGATTCATTATTCGGACTGTATTATTTATTTGGACCCTCCGAGCGAGGGCAATTGTGTAATAAGTGTGCGTGAGTGTGTGTATGTCTTCCAACCCCACGTCTTTCTTCGCTTTTATTTACTAGCTTTCGATGGTTAGTTTAGGGCATATTCAAATTAGCATACAGTATGATAGCATGTTTGCATTCATTCATCTATCTTGCATACACCAGGCTCGGCGCATCATGCTAACTGCATTGTACTTCAATTCCAAAATTAAATATGTGTTATCTCTTGCATTTCACATGCCATGTTTAGAAAAGCCGAGCCTACTTCTAGTTGCATCTTGCATGTGTTGCATTAGCCATCTGAACATGAACTAGGATCATGCATATGATTACTAACTAGTTTCTGTTTTGGCTTGAAGTACTAGGTAAGTTTGTTATGCTTTAGCATGCCACATGTGTGTGAATGTTGCCATGACAGCATGATTACCATGAGGTTAGCTGCTTATGTGATATAACTACTTGAATGCCTATGGGTGGAGGTTAAATTACCTAAATTGGGATAATACATTAAAACTAAGAGTTTTAAAGCCCACTAGATAGTGGCAAAATCATCTTTTCTAAAGCCCACTTGAGGGTGGCAAAACCTGCATTTTAGCCTACTTACGAGTAGCAAACCATTTTCAAAACAAACGTGAAATGTTTTGTTCCAATTTAGGCGATTTGGTCTATACTTGTTTGCTGTGCGCAAAACATAGTAATTCTAGGCTAATAACCGGAATAAGAACACATAACGTTTTCAAAATAGGATATCATGGTTAGTAGAGGCCGATCTTCGGATCGGGCGAGAGGGGGTGCTCATAGCTGACCTTCCCCAATCGTACTCAAGTTCCCTAGCCGAGGCAACTTTGGTGATGATGGACACGTGGCCTTTGGCACCGAGTTAGGGTTTCCTAAATTTCCCAAAATAAAATATTTAGGTGGCGACTATATATCTGGCAAAGCAGTCCATGTTTGGCACTTCTTTCAAAAATCTATTTTTCTCAAAACGATTTGCCAGATTTGGACTCTTTGGTTCAAATTAAGAACCATGTCAATTTGAGTCTGAACTGTAGTAGACCCCACAAAACGAACGGAACGGGACCTCACCCTCCCGGGGCGTTCGGGGACGCCTACAGTTTCTGGCGACTCCGCTGGGGATTCTAGAGAGCTTGACTCGAACTCGTGATATCCTGTTTTGATTTCATTTATGTGTGTCTTTGCATTGCATGTGCATTGGTGCGCCTAGGACACCGTGTTTGCCATCTGCCATTCTTGAACGGTTTGCTGGAGGCTTGTCTTGTCAAGGCATGACCATAAGGCTGATCGATTGTGGGCTCTGACAGTATAGGAACACAAACCCCGGTTTTACCAGGGCACCCCTTTTGACCATTTGACCTAGTGCATATTCGGAATCCATAGTGACCATTCCAAACTAGGACAGGTTGCTTACCCGATGTTAGGTTGTTTGAAACCGCTGCGTGCGTAGTGAAATCCTAGCTCTTGACAAAATAGGACAGGGAAATCCTACCCCAACATAGGGGTGTTTTGGCTCTCTTTGCTTGCTATGTGCTTTTAGAGTGCGTCTCTACAGGGAATGCATGTATCAGTTTGCAAGTTTGGGCATCAGACCTGCGGGCACCGATTCAAGATTTTGGGATTGATTTACCGAGGGTATCGGTTCCACAGGAGAATTTTGGGGAATTCAAGAGAGGGCACACCATCCTACTATGCTCAAATCATTCCGTGAAATTAGGCCGAGTGTCAGATGTTTTCTTTTTGCTAGGGTAGTCTTGGAACCATAGCTTGAAGGCTCTGAGATCCCCAGATTCATTGGACTTGTGTTGATAGACTTTGTTGAGTCGAGATTCAGTTCAAGGGCAATTAGTGTTCCTTTGCCAGAGGTAGGGTAAAAAGGCCAGTCAAGCACAGATCACCGGTTTAGCGGTTACCAGATCAGTGGCCCTTATCCACCCCACCAAAGGAACAACAGCCGAGACCTCAATTTTTATCACAGAGATAGATTTACTACCAATACCAATGAATAGCAGAACATGGCAGGAATTGAGGAAATGATGCGTCAACCAATGTTTTAAAAATCGGACCGGTGAATGAACCGGAAAAATGATCGGGTGGACGGGTCACCGGTTCAACCGTCAGGTTGAACCGGAATCGAACCGTGACATCATAAATATATTAAAATTATATTTAAAAAAAATATAAGTAATAAAATTATAAATTAAAAATTTTAATAATCTTAAATATTTCTCTTAATACTTTTTTTATTAAAAAATATAAAATATATATTTAAAAATATTATTAATTTTAATTTTGGAAGAAGAAATCAAATATTCAATATTCCCTCCATATGATTTTAATTCAAATACTTTGATTGAAAGAAAAGCAAAATTTTTTGAGGGATATCAAAATTTTAAGTTTCCCTCCAATAAATTTGATTGAATCCCACATAGATTTCTTGAGTTTTTTCGGAAGAAATTTTTTCTTATAAATAGATAGAAGCTTTTTCACAATAATTTCAAGCTCTCAATGGGATTCCTCACAAGAGAAGACCCTTAAAAGAGAGTTTCCAATTAAATTTTTATTATATATACATAATATAATATATATATATATATAATAAGAAAGAAAATAAAAAAAAATCCGAACCGGTTCAATCGACCCGTGACCGGGTCGACCGGTTCACCGGTTTAACCGGTGGGTTCACCGGTTTTCAAAAAGTAGGCCGGTTTTTACAACTGGCCGGTTTTAGAGGGCTAACCGAATCGGAACCCCATCCGGTCACCGGTTCAACCAGTTGAACCGGCCGATCCGGTCCGGTTTTTAAAACCATAGCATCAACTCCAAGAGAGCATGAAAACCATGCAGCAGGATGCTGCTCGTCAAGCAGAATTTGCCAAACAGCAAGCTGAGATCATGGCTCAACAGGCAGAGTTAATTGCCAGGCTACAACAGCAAACCGGGGCATCAGCTTCGCATCAAGCTCGTCCCTCACCAAGGGTTCCGATACCCGAGGATACGCCAAATGTCCAAAACGTCCAAGAGGATACAGACCTTCCAACGGGGCCAGCTCCGCCCCCGATTCTACCGCAACTATCCAAGGCACCCATGCCTATCAATGTATCGGACTCTCCCTTTGAGTTCGAAGCGAACCCCACAGCGCTGAAGCTGAATAAGCTAGAAAAGATGTTTAAGAAATCCCAAGGAGTCAAGTCCATCCCTGACATTGAGGATGGATATACGAACGCAGCTGTGACGTTGCCAGATCAGTTCAAGATGCCACAAATTGACCGATTTGACGGGTCCGGGGACCCCATGGTGCACCTGAGGTTGTTTTCAGATATCCTAAGGCCGATGGGCCTCACCAGACTACAGAAGTTGTCTCTGTTTGGCCGAACCCTGTCAGGTGTGGTGGCCATCTGGTACGCAAAATTAGAGGATAATGTTCAGAGAAACTGGGATGAGATGGCTGAGGCCTTCGTTTTACAATACTCGTATAACACACAAATCGAGATTACGACCCGTGATCTTGAGACGACAAGACAAGAGGCTAAGGAGAGCTTCTCAGAATTCGTGGCCCGCTGGAGGGCCAAAGCCTCAATGATGACCGTTAGGCCAACGGACAAAGACCAGATAATGATGGTTGTGCGTAACCTCCAACCCAAACTGATGCAGAAAATGATTGTGCTCGCCTTTCCTACCTTTTCAGATCTGCATGAGATGGGAGTACAGATCGAGGACGCTATGATGCAGGGCTTCATTGACCAAGAGAAGGAGTACATTTCAGAGGGCTTTTACCCGCAGTTCAAATGCGACCACCAGCGGTGATGCAGTGCTAGGACTTCAGACGTGGGCATGGTCGCCACCACCACACCAAAAGCAGCCACCCCCTTTGTTGGTGCATCCACTTCAAACCCCCGAACTTCGAACTATCTACCCCAAGGCAAGAGGGTTTTCACCCCACTCTTTATGCCTTTGTCTAAAGCTCTAGGGGTCTTACTCAGGAAAGGACATCTGAAACCGTTAGAACAACGGCCTCTACCCGATCCTCTCCCTGCAAAGCATGACCCGACTAAGTACTGTGCTTTCCATCAACAAACTGGTCATGACACTGACAGTTGTGTCCGTCTTCGCCATGAGATACAAAATCTGATTGACAGTGAGGTCATCGTCGCACCAAGCTCTACAAAGTCTATTGGCACTTGATCAGTGAACTTGTGGGGGATAATGTAACTATGTGATCGGGGGATGAACCACCTACGGGTGGCGTTCCATTTATTTCAGATGTGGCGTATGGCACGCACTATTTTGAGCATTTGAGAATGCTAGTTTTATACGTTCTGGCTTGGGTATTGAGTCAGCTCTGTTGTCTTGTTTTGAGTCGGTCTTTTTGTTTTCAGTCAGCCCTTTCATACTGAGTCAGTCGGGTCTGTCTTGTTGTATCGAGTCAGTCCTGTTTTGTTAGAGTCAGGTGATTTCGGGGGTGTTACCTTGGATATCACTTGCTTGTTTTGTGTTTGTCCTTTCGCTTTCCTTTGAGTCTGTTTCTGCCGGGGAGCCAGTTGTGCCAACAGATTTGAATGGAATAGCAGTGATTTTTACACTCTTGTGTTTGCTTCTGCCGTGTGCCAGTTGTGCCAGAAATTCTAAATGAGATGGCAGTATTTGACTAGAAGTTGTGTCTTTTCTGTGCTTTGAAGTTATTGTAATGACCTACGTTTTTCAAAACTTTTTGAACATTGTGGTAAAAACGAAAAGGAATGAATTCCTCGGGTTTTGCAAAACTTGATCAATTGAGAGAAAGAGAGGCATGCTAAGCCCTTAATGATCGAGATCATGCTTGTTAGTATGAGTACTGGGAAGGATCCTGGCTTAATCCAGATTGGTCCTACACTGTCTTCAGCACGAGCGATTTGTCGCTTTCTTAAAAGATTTCAAAAACTGTTTTGCGCGGTCCTGTGAAGACTTGTGTGGAATCGCTCTTGAGATTGTGTAGCCTAGGATCGCTCTCAGCCTCAAGATTCAATCCATTTGTTTTCGAACCTTGAACCCATTCAGAACGTTCAACGGTCAACCGCCATGTGAGGCCTGTGTGGCCAGATTCAAAGCAGCCCTCGAACAAGAGGCAAGAAAGTTAGATCAAGAAGATCAGACCTCATCAAAAGAGGCTAGCGAAGCTAGAACAGAAGCACCCCTCGAACTAGGGGCAAAAATGACCGATATGCTCGAAGAGCCGAAGATGGATCCTTCAGTAAATCAATGCAACGGCCACTCTCCTGGATACGGATGGCTACAAAACCCTAAAACCATTTGGCATGGACTTGTTACACTTTTACCCTTTGAGAGGCTCGCTAGGCCGAAAACCCGGAAGGGCGACCCAGGCAAAAGTTAGAGCAAGAGAAAAGAACAAAAAAAAGAAAAGAAAAGAACAACAGAAGAAAAAAAAAAGAAAAGAAAAAAAAGAAAAAAAAAGAAAAAAAAAGAAGGAAAAAAAGAATGAAAAGATACAAAAAATTGAAAAACAAAAAAAAAAAGAAGAAGAACAAAGCTCGCAAGGTCGAAAACCCGCAACGGGCGCCTTGGCAAAAGTTAGAGCCTAAAAAGGAGAGGTTAATACCCGAGTGTACCTTAACCCCGAACTACGTAAGGCTTGATTCCCATCATTGGGATACGTAGGCAACTTCGTTCTGAAGTCCAGCCCTAAAACACTTCAAATTCGATCATGTCCATGTAATGGTTCAGATAATCTTTGCCTTCTCTGTATCCAAGAGTTTGGTTGTAATCATCGCTCCGAGGACTGATTATAATGCGCTGCGGTGCCGTTCACACAAGGGGCAACTTTTTGTTGCCATTCAATGCACTGCGATGCTATTCAAACAAGGGGCAACTTCCCATTGCCATTCAGCTCTCTTCGAGCAAGGGGGCAATTTTCCTCCAAATCCGAGGTTGTGTGTCTCAAGAGTAGGTTCCGTGCTTGTTAAGCATTGGTAGTTTGCAAAAATAGTTTTTGAGAATTTTTACTGAGGTTGACTAATTTTATCGAAAATTGTTCCATCTTTTCCAAAAACTAGACCATTTCTTAGACCCAAAAAAAAAAAAAAGAGGAAAATTTTCAGTGCTCATAGCCTGACTTGCATGATTTCAAATCAAAAATCGAACAAGTGTGTTAATCTAACTCTCACATTGGTCAAAATTGTTTTAGTAGAAAACCAAAACAAAAAATGGTCAAAATAATGAACTAGGGGCACAGTTGAGTCAGGCTTCCTGTCTTTTCCCTGTTGTCAATGCATTTGCCAGAAAGGGCACCCTACTTGCCAGAAAGGGCACAACTGAAGTCTACAACAAAAGGCTGAAAGCTCTCTCATCCTCCAAGCAACGAGGTATCAAGACAAGTGCGAAGCACGAACTGGAATGAGGCGAGATATTCCACTCCCTCACCTGGACAGATCTGATCATGTCCGAACTCCCCAGCAGAGCATCATCAACCGATGTCATCTACAGATTTGCTACACACCCAATTGTAGCGTAGCCCCTCTGTGGGAGGAACTCACTGTTGTGAACAAGAATCAAAAGTTGGTAGAATACCAGGGGCAAGGGCCCATGACTTCCTGTTTATCCATCAACCACCCCCAGGGGAGGGATTGGAAAATGAGAGATTGAAGAATAGAGAGATATGCGATGGAAGAAAAAGTGAGAAAAGGGCTTTTTCAGAAAAATAGAGATTGAGTGCCAGAGTGATGTGAGAATCACAAATGAAAAAAGGGTGGGAAACAATACCCAGAGAAACTGGCTCCTCGTGCACCAAGAGGTCTCTTGCCTTTGTAACACATCCGAGTGTTGTGTTTGTGTCTTTGTTTGCTTCGATTCTTGCTTCGAGTCATTCCGAGCGTGTCACGATGTGTTTAGGTTGTTTACCTTTTGTTTTTCGTTATTGAGTCTTTTTTGCTGTGTTCAGTCGTAGGCTCAATACCCGGTTAAGAACTCATTTCTTAATTTCAAAAATAAAATTGTTTTGTGCTCAGAGTGCTGTGCCATTCTTCACGTTTGTGCAAAACAAGATTCGTTCTTTCATAAAATCGCAGGGTTCAACCCAGGTCATGTGAGAACAGTAAAATCAGGATCTATCTGAAGCTATATAGGATTCGGACTGCAAAGCAAAAGAAAAGAGGGAAAATCGAAGCATCTGAGTGTGTTTCACCTTCAGCAAATTCCGTGATTGTACTCCGGATGTACCTCTTCAGGCCTTGTCACTACTCCGAAGTACGAGTATGCCTCTACCTCAAGCTCAAGCTCAAGTCTGCTTCAAGCCAGAATGGCAATCAAAGTGCTCCCTCAGAAAACCAGTCCTTGCCAGGAAAGAAAGGTAGTAACTGCGTTTTGGAAGTATAAGCAAGAGCAACCCACTTTCAGCTCAAATTGTTTCTGCAGAATTTTCAATTCATGTCTTCGATGCGTAGCTTATCGTCAATCGGCATGCACAAGGTGTATCCTTTTGAAATATATATTGTGACCCCTCCGAGAGGTAAATCGGAGGTTGTGTTTGAATTGGTCTTGTTAAGGCTTGTATTTCCTTATTCGGCATTTTGTTCCAAATATGTGTTGTCACGCTCGTTCCACTTGCATTGTGATGCACGTTCCAATTGCATTGTTATGCACCCATTTCACTAGCATTGTTATGCTCATTCATTGCATTGATTTTGCACATCTATCTAGCATTGTCATTACTTGCATTGTTATGCACCTTTTCACTTGCAATTATCATTCTTTCTCCTCGCGCGTGCGATGAGTTAGACCTTCTCTGGTTAAGAGCATTTGGAATACGTTTCAATGCTCACACCATTCCAAAACACCGGGATACGTCCCTATGTTTCTCTTTCTCTCCGAAACACCGGGATACGTCCCTATGTTTCTCCTCCTCTTTGAAACACCAGGATACGTCCCTATGTTTCTTCTTCTTTGTCGAAACACCGGGATACGTCCCTAACCCTTGGGATACATCCCTAACCTTTGGGATACGTCCCTAATTCTTGGGATACGTCCCTAATCCTTGGGATACGTCCCTAACCTTTGGGATACGTTCCTAACCCTAGGGATACGTCCCTAACCCTTGGGATACGTCCCTAACCCTTGGGATACGTCCCTAACCCTTGGGATACGTCCCTAACCCTTGGGATACGTCCCTAACCTTTGGGATACGTCCCTAATCCTTGGGATACGTCCCTAACCTTTGGGATACGTCCCTAACCTTTGGGATATGTCCCTAATCCTTGGGATACGTCTCTAATCCTTGGCATACGTCCCTAATCCTTGGGATATGTCCCTAACCTTTGGGATACGTCCCTAATCCTCGGGATACGTCCCTATGTCTCTCCCTCTTCGGTTAAAAGCGTTCGGAATACGTTCCAATGCTCACACCATTCTGAAACACCTGGATATGTCCCTATGTTTCTCCCTGTCCCATTTCCCCACACGATTTCAGTGTGTTTGGAATTCATCTTAGGTTGCATTGTCATGCACACCTCTTCACTTGCGTTGTCATGCACATTCCACTTGCATTGTTTTGAATTATCAAACCGGCTTCGCGAAAGCGTATAAGTCCAATTACAAACCGGCTTCGCGTAGCGTATAAGTCCAATTTTCAAGCCGGCTTCGCGTAGCATATAAGTCCAATTATCAAAGTCTTCTTGCATATCATTTGCATCCTGCCCCTGAACTACGCTGGTTTGATTCCTTGCAAAGGGATACGTAGGCAGCCTGTGGGCACAACCATTCATTCATTTGTATTTTGTTTGTTTGTCCAAGTCTTCGGCCTCATAAAAAATTGGTCGTCTCTGGGCTTTGACATTCACTCAAGTCATTTCATGACTCACGAGTTCTGTCAAAGAGGGGCAACTGTAAACACCCCATTTTTGACCGCCCTTGAGACTTGGGCACCACTGATGGTTTACTTAGTGGTAAAAGGTATGCAGGGCAAAGGTTCAGTTTCCTCGGCAAGGAGAGAGGCAAATTTTTCAAAACACTTTGTTTAGGGGTTTGGAGTTGAAGAAAAGAGGAAAGGAGAGGAGAAAACTAGTTTGGGAGAAGTTCCGCATGAATCTGGGTAGAAGGCAGTCGAGCAGTCCTCGCTGAATCGGGCTTATTCATCTACATACTTGGATTTTAGCTATGAGGCCACCACCGTTGGAAAGCTTACTTCCGGGGCTACATTTTGCACTCAAGAATCTCCTAGAGCCAAGTCCGGGTGGGGGAGATATGATTGGTTGAAGTTGGGCATCAACCCGGTTAGATCGAATCTGCGCGGCTTCACCAAAAAGGGCATAACTTTTTGCACAAGAGGAATTTTAATGCAAGGTTTGCGCCATTGGAAAGCTAACTTCCGGGGCTTCAATCTAGACATCCACTGGCCACTTTTTGACCTTATCGGCCACCCATCGGCCATCCATTTAGCCAACCGGCCAGCAAAAATAGCAGGCCGGCCATTCATTGTGCCGACCGGCCATTTATTTGGCCGATGACCTCCTTTCTTGGCCGATATGACCCTTTTGCACCCTTCAGGCATGGTGCACGCCAGCTGTGCCAGCTCTGTTTGCACCATACCCTCTGTCCGAGGGTTTGCCCTTTTGGGGGGAGAAATTTGAATTTGTTTTTCCCCCCATTTCCTTAGCCTTTCTCCCTCTATATAACCAGCACTCCACCACCATTTTGAAGGGTTGACAGGAAACCAGCTGAGGCATTGATACATACACCCTCTATATCTCTCTCCTTCAACCCTTCAAACCCTAAGGTTCTTGCACCCTTTGCACTACAACCCATAGCACCACACCTCCATACTCCGTTCCAGCAACTTGGAGGTCATTTCCAGAGGTTAGGAGCACCATTTCTTCAACCAAAAGTTGTTGGTTCATTGGTCTTCAAGGGTGAGTCCTCTTTCTCCCTTTTTCTAGTCTTTTCTTGCTCTATATCTAAGCCTTGCTTGCAAGCATTTTTGGGGTCCGACCCAAACTGTAAATAGTCATATTTTGAGCCCCTTTTCATGTTTTATCAAGGGCCTCTTGCTATTTGAGGTCTCCTACTATCACTTGTCTCTTTACCTCTCTTTTAGGCCTTTTTCTTGCATGATAGTTTAGCCTCACTTGTGTTTATTTTCGTGGCTTAATGTAAACTGTAAAGTGCCTTGTTTTGAGCCCCTCTTCAACCTTGTTGAAGGGCTCCTTGCCATTTGGGGCCAGCTGCTATCCCTTATCTCTATTCTCTCTTTTAGGGCTGTTTTTGCATGATATATTAGCCCTGTTTGTGAGCCTTTTTGGACCTCGACCTGAACTGAAAAAAGTCCTGTTTTGACATGCTTTTCAAGTTTTGTTAAGGTTCTATTTCTTTTTGGAGTCATATCCTTCCTTGCATGCCTTATTTTTTCATGTTTTGAGCCATATATGTGAGCATTTGCATTGGCCTTTTTTTGGCCTCTTACCCACTGAAATCTAGTGGATTTTCAGTGGCTTAGATGCTATTTTGAGAGCCCAAATTAGAGTGGGGTGACCCCCTCCCTCCTTCTCTTGTTTGGTGGCCTTAATGGCCTTCCAAAGAGACCCCTATTTGCAAGCTTCTAAGCTTTGTTCCAGGCCTCTTTCAGTGGGTTTTAGGACCCCTATAGGGCATTTCCAGAGTTGGTTTGACCTTGATGAATGTCCATCTTGCATGTGCTTAATAACCCCTTGTATGCCCTTCCAAAGGAGCCCCTCATTTTTGCATGTGTTGGCTTCATTTCCATGGTTATTTGAGCATATTTCGGCATGTTTTATTCACTGATTTTTGATGGTTTGGTCAGATTCCATGTGCATCATATACTTGCCATGTAAACCATATTTGATAGTCAAAATTGCATGCTATTTTAGTCCATCTTGCTAGCATCTTTTGGCCATGCTTTGAACTAGAAATGTTCATGTTTTAGGACTGCCTTGGCTCTGTATTTAGACTTCATAGTCAAATAATGTATGCTTTGTATAGCTATAAGTCATTACATGTGCCTAGTTTTGAGTTTGGGGGCTCATTTCATGCATCGGGTGCCTTTTTTCCATGTTTCAGGGCTGTTTAGCATCATATTTCAGCGCTGAAATTTATATGTTTGAATGCCATACTTCGTCCTTGCCATGCCTTGTTAGAGTTGCATGTTGTGCCTTAGGATCGGTCCTCGGTTTGCGTGCATGTGTGCACGCATTTCGATTGTCTCATTTTTATCTAATGGCCACTGATTTTGGCATGCTTGTGAGCTATCCATGTTAGTTTAAGTCCATCATCGCATGTTGCTGCATGCCATGTTTGCTTACATGTTTAGGTCGCGTGCCTAGTATACATTGCTCATTTGCATGTTCATGTTGCATACTTAGCCTCCATGCCTAGGTTGCATTTCATCGAGCATGCATCCCTTGCCTCTTGATCAATCATGACAGGGGTTGGGGCCCTTTTATAGCGACCCCGGTCTTTTCCCATTTGTTTATTGTATACGGACTTAGGTTCCGTAGATCCTGTCATTGTATTATGGTTGTTATCGTCCTTTAAATTCCTATTTCTGAGTTATGGGATGCAATGGGCTGGTTTGTAGCAGGTTGGTTGGGCTTGGGAGAAAAGGGTTGCTGCCCAGATTTTTGACCCTTCGCTCGAGCGAGCAGTTCTTCGCTCGAGCGAGTTCTTTGTTTTTGGTTCGTAGCTCGAGCCAGGGTTCCTTTGCTCGAGCGAGCGATTGCGTCTAGTAGTATAGACCTGAGAGCAGTGTTTTTTGGCTCAAGCGAACTTTTCTTCGCTCGAGCGAGCTGGTTCGCTTTTCGCTCGAGCGAGCGTTCCTTCGCTCGAGCGTGTGTCTGGTTGCAGACCTGAGGGTTTGAGTTCTTCGCTCGAGCGAGCTTCTGGGTTGTTGGCTCGAGCATGGCATTCTTGGATCGAGCGAGGGTTTTCTATGTCTAGTCGCTCGAGCGACCAACGCTTCGCTCGAGGGAGCCTGTCCAATTTAAATAGGCAGCAGCGGGTTTTTTTTTGCATTTTTTTATCCTCTTCTTGATCCCAAACCCTAGCTCTGACTTCTCTCTCGCTTTTCTCACCTTCTCTCTTAGGTTTGATCTACTTAGAGTGAGTTTCTATCCTAGATCCTTTATTAAAAAGATAGAGTGAGACGAGGGCTTCGTTTTGATCGGAACAATCTTGGGTTTGGAGCACTTTGGTATTTGGGGCGTCACCTCCATCTTCTCCATTCAAGTTTTGCTTCAAGGTAGGGATTTCCTACTCCATCTTATAGGTTTTAATCCTAAGTTCTGGTATTTCTGATATGTTGGGTTGTTGGGTAATATTGAGAAAAGCTAGGGTTTGTTTTATAATTAAAATGCCCTAATTGTTGTAATAAAATTAATTCGTATAATTAATTTTGGGAAAGGTGTGGATAATGAGTTTAATTCATAATATTGAGAAGTTATGAGATTAAATGATGTAGTTGGATAATTTAACCACTCATGTAATGCCCCGACCCTCATATCTGATTCTGCTGTCCTTATAATCTCCTGTTCTGTGTCCTTGAATGTTATTGTGAAAATCTATGTGAAAATATAGTAAAAGAGCATGGAACTTAGAAATATGAGTTTCTATCTGTTGAATTAGAATGTATCTGTTATACTGGAATTAGGTAAAATGGAAATTGAGCATCTTAGAGACTTAATTTGCAGAAATTGATTTGATATTTGGAATCTACATGATTTTTAAGCTATAAGGGGATTTTCTGTGAAATTTTTATTTATTTCACCAAAAAAACGATTGAATTTAGTCTTTTGTGCTCTTATATCTTGTTATATATATCTAAGAGTAAGACTTGTGGAACTTAAGATCAAAACGGACTCTCTAAGAGAGGAGAGAAGAGAGAACGCGTGGGAGGAATTGGGGGAAATTGTGATTCATCAACTTATTGGATTTGTGTGATCTAATTGAAGGTAATTCAAGTTCTCTTGTGTAGCCACTTAAGAGTTGAGATATATATATATATATATATTTGTGTTTGATTCATGGATGCTCTATACTTGCTCTAAGTAGGGTTTCTCATTAATTGGGTATTTTGACATCTTGGGCATCCATGTTGGGTGTGTCTCGATAGATTGTGTCTCGGTAATCCATGCATTCATGCTAATATTATGTGATGTGGTTGTTAAATTTGTAGAACTTGAATATACTTGGGACATTGGATGGGAGTTGTGGAAATATTGACTTGTTAAAGCCTCTAATTTGGCCTAGCTTGGTGTGATTAAGCTTTAAATCATGTTGTGGTGTTGTTAAGTAGAAGTATTGCATGAATTTGACCCTTGATTTCATACAAATTGATTTTGAATGATGAATTTGGCTTGAAAATCCTTGAATACAGTGCAGCAAAATTTCGGTAGTCGAGGGCAACTCCGAAGAGAAAATGCCACCTCTCGTGGAGCTTTTAAAAATTACCTGTCCGCTCAGCCCGAGAGAACCTCCTTCGGCGTAAAAAAAACCATCGATATTTTAGCGCAAAGACCTTTGTCGCTTTCGGCCGGACAAAGACGGAAGTTACGCCGGGAGGGGAGTGCTTCAAAAAAGAAATTTTGCTTTTGGCTTTGCCATGCCTGGCTTCGGCTAATCTGGGCCGACGCTTGAGCCGCCTGGGTCGTCCCGCTGGTCGACGTCTCATTTGATGGGTCGTACGCCGAGGCCTTTATGCACTCTGTTTTTTAATTTACCTGCCTCGCCGTTTAATTCTACTATGAAGGTAAAAGAATTTTATCCAAGATTATATTAAAGATTCCGGCCCTCGTGACAAAGTATTAAAGTTAGGATCAAGGATCGAAAGAAACTCTCGCTTTTGCTTTGCTTTTTTCATGCTCGACTCTTTGGTGCTATTAGAATGTTTTTCCTCGATGAGTTTATGATAGTGATATGACATATGGATTGTGATGACTGATGAGGATTATGTGACAAAGGAAGGATACTAATTTATCGAGGTTATATGCGCAGGGAGACACCGTAAAGAAAAGCGATACAGCGCTCAACGCCGTGAATATGTGCAAAGCAATAAATTTCGTAAAGAACTGACACGCCGCCTAACGCCATGAGTAATAGTGCATTACATATACATTTATGTATTTAATCAGAAGGCAATTGATCCGATTATGTATTGATCTCGAAATGAAAAAGCCGAGCACATCCATCCAGCTACCTCGCTGTGCGAAGGCTACTCATAGCCGCAAGGCTACTCGGTCGAAAGGCTACTCAGGCCGCATACCTTCCGAGTCGAAGACTATCTGTGCCGCAAGGAATCTAGAGTCGAAAAGACTATCTGCGCCGCAGGCTACTCAAGCAGCCGCCGCAAGGCTATTCACAGCGAAGGCCATCCAGCCGAAGGTCTGCGCTGCCAGGCTGACCGGGGCCAATAGGCCGATTCGCTATCCCTTGTTTACTCTTGATACATATACCATCGCATAATCGTGATTTTATTACTACGCACTACTAAGGCATAAAGTGATAACCACATCCGATATACATTGGCGCGAGGCTGTTGTGCCATAGGAGCTACTGGTCGAAAGACTATACGTGCCGCAAAGACTACACGGAGTCGAAGACTATCGTACATAGGAGCTACGGAGTCGAAAAGACTGCTCGTGCGCAAGGCTACTGTTGTGCATAGACTATCTGTTAATGTATGTGAGCCATTAAAATAGAAAGGCTATCATCTTAGCCAGACTATCTAGACCAATAGGCTACGTCCTTTATCGGTGTTTGATTTTGATACATATACCCTTGTACTGCTTTATTGATTTTATTACTTTCAGCACTACTATTCAACTGGGCTTTGTCTCGTTACGCAATTTTTTTGGATTACGGGAACGACGAGGAAGCGAGAGCGAACGACTTCATTTCTTTTTGTCCGACCCTAGGATAACCTTGAGCCTTTGGAGGAAACCCTTACATAGTAGATCAGTTTACCTTGTAAATGTAACTTTTGGTATCCACATTGCTGGTTAGGGTTATGTATTTATTGTTTTGTATGCCTAAGACCTGGGCTGGATTGTAAATGTTTATGTAACCTCATTTTGTGTGCATGTTACCTTATGTTCGATGGTAAGATGGTCCTGGCATGTTGATAGTTGCTCAATGGATATTTCTAGATGTCGTTTTGAATTTAATGCTTCCGTTCAGGCCCCCAATGAATACCTCATATAATACTGTTTACGCTTTATGCTTTTAGTCACTAGAAATTTGGGATTTGAATTGGTGAGAAGTGGTATTTCGACGGGATTGCTATCTCAACACACGCCTGCTCAGCCCCCCAATGAATACCCCCAATGAAGGTTATGCCGTTTCGTGGCTTAGTCACTTCAAGCTTAGGTGTGGCCGGGGTG
The DNA here is from genome assembly GCA_025200525.1 of Camellia lanceoleosa. Lineage (NCBI taxonomy): Eukaryota > Viridiplantae > Streptophyta > Magnoliopsida > Ericales > Theaceae > Camellia > Camellia lanceoleosa. Next base: position 185,757,213 of record CM045764.1, on the reverse strand, counting down.
TGACAAGTGGTATCAGTGAGCACGAAAGGTTATCTCAACACACCTGATCCATTGAGCGTTAGGATGTCTAGTGTAGTAGGCATCAAGCGAGGAAAGTAGGAATGATAGCAACGTGATATGATTCTTCCGACCCAATGCTCTGCCACGACCCAATGCTAACAATTTGACTTTCTTGTACACCTTTGTGTATGGTATAATGATTTGTTTTGTAGACTATGGTGAGAACAAGGGGTGATGAAGCCGGGTTTATGCCGTAAGATGCTACCTCGGTCGCGGTTGGATAGGATGGAAAGAATGATGAGAGATTGAAAATATAACGGTAACGAAACAACACACACAAAGAATACAGACACAAACCTCGGCGCCGCCACCCAAGATTCCCCACCGTAATGCAAGATATTCACGCGTAGGATCGCATCATTACACTTACACGGAGTTTAAAGATGAAACCACCTTCCGTTCAAGGAGAATTGAACCGATGAAGGCGGAGGCATGGGTGCTAGGGGATAGAAAACTATTCAAGTCTTTCCTTGTGTGTGTACCGTGAAAGTGCATTTATTTGCCGCTTTCTTGAAGAAGAAGAGGCGCGAGGTGGTGGATGCTTACTAGAACAATGCATCTGAGTTGACTAGGGACGAGTTCTTGGTGTTATTCTCGACAAATATTTTCCTCAAAGCATGCGCGAGACAAGAAGTAACCGAAGTTTCGAACGTTGAAACGTTGAGAACAAAAAACAAGGCGAGTCAGTACGAAGCTTTTTGCCATTAGCTCTGCTCGGTCCCTCTCTCACATGGTAGACACAGAGTACAAAAGCCGAAATCTGAGGAGGATTACTTTAATGCCATTCAGAAGTTAAAGTTTAAGCTTGACAAGGGAACCGAAACAAAAGCGCTGGCTTCGGTTGCGAACTAAGCGAACTAGCTTCAGTTAACTCACATAATTGAAAGCAGCGGAAATCGAGGAGGAGGATTCTGGAATGCCATGGATCGGATCAATGTGTTGAAGTTACCGACGACGTTGATGTCTTGAAGCGTGTGTCATCGCAGTAAGAAAAATTGGCTACAGACTCGATTTTTAATGGAAAGGAAGAGGCAAAATACTCAATGGTCTAAGGGATCAACAACTACACCAAACAAAAGTAATTCGAGGAAAACTTATCAAGACAACACATCTAAGAATTTGAGAGTGTGAATGCGGGTTGAAACATCGTGGGGTTTGTCATAGGTTGACCGAGCTTGTTTGTTGTTGGAAAAAAGGTGACATTTGATTAGGGATCGAAAGGACAAAGGAATCACAAACGGTAGTAAGCCGCGCCAAGCAGCTCTTTTGGGTCTACCGACTCTAGTGCCAAATCCATTGTCAAACCAAATAATAACAAGGATACCATGAAGCAAGGTAGGGTGTTTAGCGTTGGTCCCGCTTGGTTCTGGAGATATATTCTGGTACAACACAACAAGAGTCGTGTACATTTACCGCTATGGCACTCCGCTTATGTTTTGTTTGACTTCGCTCTACCGCTTCTTCCTCTCTACTACGCTCTTTTGTGTCAAAGCAATTTGCAAAGAATTTAGATACACCTGAAATAGAATTAGCCTATGTGTTGTGTGTTGCATCGCCTATGGGGACTTCCTTGATCTGTACTTCTGTCTATCCTACTTGTGAAATTCTCATTGGAAATGCTCGTGTATATGCTAATTTAGTTCCACTTGATATGACTTCATTTGATATTATTTTGGGGATGGATTGGTTGGGAGAATACGGGGCTACCATAGATTGCTTGATGAAACAAATTAAATTCCATCCTCCGGGCCAGTTAGAAACTATCTTCCAAGGTCAAGAAGTGACATCACCACACCGTGTGATCTCTCTGCGGCTAAGGCTTATAAATTGATTCAAAAAGGATGGGGGGGTATTGGTTAATGTCTGGGGAGGCGGAAGAGGGGGGTATTTTGTTAATCGTGCAGGAGGCCCGATGAGAATGAAGATGTTGATACGATTCCGTGGTTTGTGACTTTCCGGATGTCTTCCCAAAGGAACCTAGGGAGAGTTAGTGGACCGTGAAATAGAGTTCACAATTGATGTGTTACTCGAACTCAACCCATCTCTAAGACTCGTGTCGAATGGCATTAGTCAAATGAAGGAATTGAAGGGTCAACTTCAAGATTTCTTGGATAAAGGGTTTATTCGTCCAAGTGTCTCCCTGTTCCACAGGGGTGCACGATCCTGTTTGTGAAGAAGAAAGATGGGACACTTGGTTATGCATAGATTCTGGGGAGCTTAATAAAGTAACGATCAAAACAAGTATCCTTTTCGAGAATTGATGATTTATTTGATCGCAATAAGGGGGCGAGGTTTTCTCTAAGATTGATTTGGCGGTCGGGTATCATCAATTGAAAGTTAAAGCCCGAAAGAAGATGTCGAAACTGACCTTCGAACCGCTACGGTCATTATGAATTTTTGGTTATGCCCCCTGCTTTGGGGTTACGCACCAAATAAAGATTATGGATTCGATGAACCGAAGTTTTCAAACCTTATCCGGATGAGTTTGTAGTGGTCTTTATAGATGACATCCTTATTTACTCTGGGAATGTAGAAGCTCATGAGAATCATCTTCGTCGAATCCTCCAAACTCTCCGAGAAAAGAAGCTGTACGCAAAACTGAAGAAGTGTGAATTTTGGCTGCATGAAGTGGCATTTCTGGGACATGTCATAACTAAAGAAGGAGTTTCCGTTGATCCAAGTAAGATTGAGGCAATAGTAAACTGGCCAACCCCCGACACTAATGTAAAAAGTGCGCTTTTTTGGGACTAGCGTGGTTATTATCGGAGATTTGTTCAAGACTTTTCTCGATTGCTATACCGCCACGCAGACTAACGAAGAAGGGCATGGTGTTTGAATGGATCGAACCGAGAGAATTTGCTTTCGGGGGAAAATTAAAGTAACTACCGCCTCCCCGATTGCGTTACCATCTGGTAACGAGGGATTTGTAATTTATAGTGACTCCTCACATAAGGGACTAGGTTGTGTTCTTATGCAGAACGGAAGAGTTATCGCCTACGCCTCTCGCCAGCTTAAACCCCATGAGAAAAGTTACCCCACACATGACCTTGAATGATAGCAAATAGCTTGTCTTTGCGTTAAAGATTTGGCGACATTATCTGTATGGGACTTCTTGTGATATTTATCTTGATCATAAAAGCCTCAAATACCTCTTCACCCAAAAGGAGTTGAATATGCCAAGCACCAAGGTGGCTAGAACTTATTAAAGACTATGATTTGCGGCTTCACTACCATCTAGCAAAGCTAAAACACGGTAGTAGATGCACCTCGAAAAAAATGGGGGGAACCAAGGCGCTATTTGACGTAAAGGCTAACGATGGCGGATGCACTAGACTTTCGAAAAATATGGGAACAACAACGTCTATTTGGACGTAGAAGTAAAGACTTGATAGGGAATCAATAAGATGGAAATTGATTTAATACTACGGGCAAAAGAGCAACAATGGCGGCAATGATGGCTCAACGGCATTCTTTGGAAGAGATCAAGATCGTCAAATGGAGGCGACACGCCCTCACGAAAATATGTAGTGAAATGGAGACAAAACCAAGACTGGATTTACTTTGACCGATTTCCGTACTTAAATTTCAGAGTGCAGTGTGTGTCCCTAATGTGGTAGAACTTAAGCGAAAGTTGATGAAAGAAGCACATGCCTCGAGGGTCTCAATACATCCAGAAGTACCAAAATGTACCAGATTTGAAACAACATTTCGTGGCCAAGTATGAAGAGGGAGATGCAGAGTTTGTATCTAAATGTTTGCAAGAAGCGAAGTTAGTTAGAAACATCGAAACCAGAGTGGTTGTTACACCTTTAGGTTAGGACGGGTGGAAATGGGAACACCTAACGATGGATTTTGTAGTAGGATTACCACTGACGCCGCGAGGTATGAATTCGATATGGGTTATTGTTGACCGATTAACCAAATCCGCCCATTTCTTGCCCGTGAAGACCCAATATAACGCCGACAAACTTGCTTTGCTCTATATAGATGAAATTGTAAGCTTTCACTGAGTCCGGTTTTCAATTGTGTCGGACGAAGATCCAAAATTTGTATCACGGTTTGTCTCTAACGCAAATGGTCTGAAATGTCTCTACAGACTGCGCAATAGATGCAATTGAAGTTGATCTGACAAGAACCTTTCCATCCTCAAACCGATGGACCGTCCAAAAGAACGGACCAGACAGTTAGAAAGATATCTTCGCATGTGTGTTCGATTTTCAAGAGAGCTGGGAGACTCATCTACCATTGATTGAATTACACGTATAACAATAGCCACCATTCGAGTATTCAAATGGCACCTTATGAAGCCCTCAGAGAGAGTGTGAGTCACCATCGCTCGCGTCATTGAGGTAGGAGAGTAGAGATTGTTTTAGCAGAAAGATCGTTGATTAACTACCGAGAAAGTGAAGATTATTCGAGAAAGGAAAAAAAAATTTCGCTCAAGTGCAAGAAGAAATTCAGAGTGAAACCAAGCGAAGAATTTGGAATTTGATGAAAAGCAGTCATGTCTTTGTGAAAGTCACCCCAATGAAAGGTCACCCAAGATTTGGAAAGAAGGGGTAACCAATTAACGATAACCGTACCCCCGGTCCTTTTTATTTTTCTGTTTGGGACACAAGAGCTTAAAGTCGCGCCTTCCGCCACATTTGAGTCGGAGTTCATAATGTATTTCATGTTTCTATGCTCAGAGTACCTTCCAGATCCATCCCATATTATTGACTATCATCGATTGAGAGCTAACCGACAGTTAACATATGAAGAAATCTTAATTCTCGATCGATCGAAAAACAACATTTTGGCCGGAAATTCCAATGGTAAAAGTAGAGTGGCAAGAGCACTACGGATCGAGGCAACTGGGAAAAAAGAGGATGAAATGCAAAATCAATATCCGTGTTGTTTTTTTGGCCTAAGGTAAAAAGCAAGTTTGGAGGACCAAACTTAAATAAGGGGGGAGTGTAATGCCCCTCCTCGACATTATCCTTATAATTATAATCTACAATACTGTGTCTTGAGACCCTCATATGTCTCGATTCGCTATCTATATAATCTTGACCTACATGTCCTTGGAATGTATTTATTGTGAAAATCTATGTGAAAATATAGTAAAAGAGCATGGAACTTAGAAATATGAGTTTCTATCTGTTGAATTAGAATGTATCGTTATCTTTGGAATTAGGTAAAATGGAAATTGAGCATCTTAGAGACTTAATTTGCGTAAATTGATTTGATATTTGGAATCTACATGATTTTTAAGCTATAAGGATTTTCAGAAATTTTCTTCAGATTTTTTTTTTAAGACCATAAAAACCATTTCGGCTTTAAGCGATTGAATTTCGTCTTTTGTGCTCTTATATCTTGTTATATATATCTAAGAGTAAGACTTGTGGAACTTAAGATCAAAAAGCGTGGGACTCTAAGAGGAGAGAGAAACGCGGGTGGGTGATTGGGGAAATTGAGAGAGAAACGCAGGAGAGGGGGGAAATTGTGAAAAGCGTGGGTGAAGGTGGAGAAGTAGCAGTTCATCAACTTATTGGATTTGTGTGATCTAATTGAAGGTAATTCAAGTTCTCTTGTGTAGCCACTTAAGAGTTGAGATATATATATATATATATTTGTGTTTGATTCATGGATGCTCTATACTTGCTCTAAGTAGGGTTTCTCATTAATTGGGTATTTTGACATCTTGGGCATCCATGTTAGATTGTGTCTCAGTAATCCATGCATTCATGCTAATATTATGTGATGTGGTTGTTAAATTTGTAGAACTTGAATATACTTGGGACATTGGATGGGAGTTGTGGAAATATTGACTTGTTAAAGCCTCTAATTTGGCCTAGCTTGGTGTGATTAAGCTTTAAATCATGTTGTGGTGTTGTTAAGTAGAAGTATTGCATGAATTTGACCCTTGATTTCATAGAAATTGAGTTTGAATGATGAATTTTGGCTTGAAAATCGGGCTGCCTGTCCAATCTGGGCTTCCACGCGGAAACGAGCGGGAAAAAGGGGGAAAATGCACCTCTCTAAAAGCTTTTTTTCCCGGAATCCCCGAAAGGAGAATTATACGGAGAACTATAAAACCAACGAAACTACCAAATTTTTAGTTAGATTAAGATCATTCGCGACAAAGCCGCTTGAGCGCCGAGAGACTTCAAGGAAGAAGAAAACTCTGTTTTGCTCAGTTTTTCATGCTCGACTCTTTGGTGCTATTAGAATGTTTTTCTGATGAGTTTATGATAGTGATATGACATATGGAATGACTGATGAGGATTATGTGACAAAGGGAAGGATACTAATTTATCAGTATATTATGTGTGCGAGGCACACAAAAGAAAGAACCGATATGCCTGCTTTTGTGAGTATTAGGATATATTTAGCAGAACACTTTAAAGAAACGCGATATACGCCTAACGCTGGAGTAATAGTGCATTACATATACATTTATGTATTTGTACGTAAGGCATAATTGTAAATTATGTATTGATCGAAATGAAAAGTGATAACATCCGTATCACACTTGTCTGTCTTAGGCTAGCCCGAAGGCTACCCGAAAGGCTACTGGTCGAAAGACTATATATCGTATATGCTAGGCTACGAGACGAGCGCTGCCATATAAAGGCTACAAGATCGAAACTTGTGTGTCGCATAAAGGCTATGTTGTGCCGCAAGGCTATCATTTGTTTGCGCAAAAATATATGAAGAGCCGAAAGGCTATCGCCGAGGTGCTATCCGGGGATAATAGGCCGTCTCGCTATCGGTGTTTGATTTTGATACATATACCACTGTTTTTTTATTTGATTACTTCACTATTCTATTAGCTGTCTCTCATTCTCGTATTTTTTGCGATTCTGTGGAACAACCACCAGGAGCCGATCTCAAAACTTGTCTTCATTCAGACTTTTGTCGATCGAGGAAGGGAACCAAATTTTGAGAAGCGATCTAGCACACTTCATGCATTTTGTCACTTGTCGACCTAAGGATAACCGAACCTTTGGAGGAAACCCTTACATAGTAGGTTTATGGTTTACCTTGTAAATGTAACTTTTGGTATCCACATTGCTGGTTAGGGTTATGTATTTATTGTTTTGTATGCCTAAGACCTGGGCTGGATTGTAAATGTTTATGTAACCTCATTTTGTGTGCATGTTACCTTATGTTCGATGGTAAGATGGTCCTGGCATGTTGATAGTTGCTCAATGGATATTTCTAGATGTCGTTTTGAATTTAATGCTTCCGTTCAGGCCCCCAATGAATACCATACAGGTTATTCTGTCTGTTTCTGCTTTAGTCACGCCCAAGCTTATAGGGGCTGGGTTGGGGTGTGACAACTCATCTTTGAAATTGAGATTATATGTGTTGTACATTTATTTCCTGTTTAGAAATAACTGTTTTGGGCTATTGGTGGAGGATAGTCATGATTGTTGTAGACATTGCATGTGGATTAGGGAAAACTGAAACTAATCAATTGGCCATGTCGTTGTGTATAAAGGTTGGAATAATACATTAAATTTATGTATTGATTGAGTGTGTATATGACTTTGTGTTTATATGCATTACTTGTGTATGGGAGGGGATATGGGATGTACTCCACGGTTTAGGGGAAGATAGGGGATGTACCTCTAAACCGGTTAATGTTTGAGGGAAGATAGGGGATGGACCCAGGGTCGTAGCTCATATGCTCGCCCATTATGATTATGATACAGCTCTTATGCTTATCCATTGGAGTATTTGTTGTTTGATTTGATACATCACTAAAATGTGTATCAATTGGGAAGTATGGAAGTGAATTTTGATTGAGATTGATACAACACCAACATGTGTATCCGTTATGATATAAGAAAGGTTTAACTTGATTTATTATTCCTGTTGAATTGGAAATATTGTTAATAAGAGATGAAACCCTGTTGAGTTATTTGGCCAGGTTTTGAGCCATGTCTGTATAAATGGAAAGTGAGATGTGTCATAGACATTAGTGTCATGAACTTGTAAAACGATGTAATTGACTATCTTGTGTTAACCATCTATCGAATGCTACTACTTTAGTTAATTCTTATACTTGGTTTAGTATTTCTCTACTGGGCTGTGGCTCACCCTATATGGGAACATTATTTTCAAGTTCAGGTGATGAGCTACCTCCAAGGGATTAGCTTGGATGGATTTAGAGTTGAAGACTCATTTAGATTAGTTGTTATTTGCTTTGTTTGATATTACATGTAAGGAATCAAGCCAAGGGCTTAACTTGTAAATGAGTTAGTACTCATATTTTTGTATTCAAGTGTTGGCTTCGAAAGATGCAAGCCCATAGGGCATTTACTTTCTTTATTACATGTAATGTCTTTTAATAAGTTTACTCTGATGAATGGAATAATATTCTTGTTTTCTTATGATGATGCATGTTAATGTTATATATTATGGGTTTAATTTTGAGGGTGTTACACCTTTGATGTGTTTTGTGCTTGGATTCCATTTGATATCGAAGTTGCACACTTGGCTTTTGGGCCATCATGCATTGATATGCGTGATTGATGGCCCGAGGGTCGAGGGCCATGCTCCCTTGAGTCCATTGCATGATAGGGAGTGTGTCCATGCACACATTTGCTTGAAATTCCATGCCATACACTGCTTGCCCTCTGCTGCTGTCAACTGTAGGTTTTGCAGGAAGCTTTGGCTGGTCGGCTAAATACAATGCCAACCGGCCAAGAATTTTTGGCCGATAGATTATTTAGTGGCCGGTGACCATCTCCTTCGGCCGATGATGTTTTTACTTGGTCGGTGATATTCCCCAACATATAAAGAGCATACCCTTGGACTTTGGCAGTCCTCAGAGGAGCAGGGCAGTGTAAACGGAGGCAACAGTGCTATGGCAGCGAGTTTCCAGGCGAGATGGTTCAAGCATGCATCATTCGCGCATTCCGAGGCGGGGCTGTGGCCTTTTCCTTTCTGCATTCAATTTGTTAATTAATTAGAAGTTGTGTAATAATTAATTAGCTAGGATAGTTGATTCATTATTCGGACTGTACTATTTATTTGGACCCTCCGAGCGAGGGCAATTGTGTAATAAGTGTGCGTGAGTGTGTGTATGTCTTCCAACCCCACGTCTTTCTTCCCTTTTATTTACTAGCTTTCGATGGTTAGTTTAGGGCATATTCAAATTAGCATACAGTATGATAGCATGTTTGCATTCATTCATCTGTCTTGCATACACCGGGCTCGGCGCATCATGCTAACTGCATTGTACTTCAATTCCAAAATTGAATATGTGTTATCTGTTGCATTTCACATGCCATGTTTAGAAAAGCCGAGCCTACTTCTAGTTGCATCTTGCATGTGTTGCATTAGCCATCTGAACATGAACTAGGATCATGCATATGATTACTAACTAGTTTCTGTTTTGGCTTGGAGTACTAGGTAAGTTTTTATGCTTTAGCATGCCATATGTGTGTGAATGTTGCCATGACAGCATGATTACCATGAGGCTAGCTGCTTATGTGATATAACTGCTTGAATGCCTGTGGGTGGAGGTTGAATTACCTAAATTGGGATAATACATTAAAACTGTGAGTTTTAAAGCCCACTAGATAGTGGCAAAACCATCTTTTCTAAAGCCCACTTAAGGGTGGCAAAACCTGCATTTTAGCCTACTTACGAGTAGCAAACCATTTTCAAAACAAACGTGAAATGTTTTGTTCCAATTTAGGCGATTTGGTCTATACTTGTTTGCTGTGTGCAAAACATAGTAATTCTAGGCTAATAACCGGAATAAGAACACATAACATTTTCAAAATAGGATATCATGGTTAGTAGAGGCCGATCTTCGGATCGGGCAAGAGGGGGTGCTCATAGCTGACGTTTCAATCGTACTCCAAGTTCGGCGAGGCAACTTTGGTGATGACGGACACGTGGCCTTTGGCACCGAGTCAGGGTTTCCTAAATTTCCCAAAATAAAATATTTAGGTGGCGACTCTGTATCTGGAAAAGCAGTCCATGTTTGGCACTTCTTTCAAAAATCTGTTTTTCTCAAAACGATTTGCTGGATTTGGACTCTTTGGTTCAGATTAAGAACCGTATCAATTTGAGTCCGAACTGTAGTAGACCCCACAAAACGAACGGAATGGGACCTCACCCTCCCGGGGGGTTCGGGGACGTCTACCCATGTGTCTCTTTTGTGTTGATGCCAGCTGATTTGTTATTTGATCATTGATTATTAACAATTAATTTTGGAGTGTTTGTTTGTTTTTTTTTTTGTTTTTGGGGGGTTAGATTCTACTTTGATTTTGGCATGACGTACGTGGGAACTGGAACGATATGTCCACACATAGTGAACTTGTCAACACTGCTTGGAGCAGTGCTTTCATGGGGTGTCATGTGGCCACTTCTTGCTAACTTTAAAGGACTCTGGTTCCCTTCTACTATCCCCGAACCAAGCATGAGAAACTTGAATGGCTACAAGGTATATATAAATCTAACCCACCCAACCCAAAGCCCCAATTCCTCATAATTATGATTATTTGAATTTATTATTTGAAAAGCTTTTGCTTTGTTTTTCTTTCTTTGTATTTTGCATCTCATCATTCTTGAGTTGGGTGTTATGTGGATTCATGAAATATTTATGATTTCTTTGGCGGTCTTTCTCTCTATAGCTCGCTCCTAGGTGATGGAATCTACAATTTCATCAAGGTTATTTGTATTACATTCTTAAGTATCCATGGCGATTGAAACAAAAGAACCTCAAATCGTAAAAACCACATGGCCCTCCGTGAATCTCAAGTGAAATTGAATTAGTATAATAGATCAAACCTTACAAAGTGAAGTAAGCTTCATACCATCAAACCAAAGCTTGCTCAATTGTTTGAATTTTGGTTTGACAACATATACGTATGTTTTGTGGCTACAAGCTCATGAAGAAGAAAGCAGTGTCAAGTCCCTTGACATTCTGAAACAAAATGAAGTCTTCATTAGAGAAAGCATTCCCTTGTGGGTAGGAGCCAGTGGATACATTCTCTTCACCGTCATCTCAGTAATCGTTATTCCTTTCATATTCCCTGAGGTTAAATGGTACTATGTCATCATGTCCTACCTTTTGGCTCCATCTTTAGCCTTCTGCAATGCTTATGGAGCCGGTCTAACTGATATCAACATGAGCTACAATTACGGTAAGGTGGGTCTCTTTGCACTAGCTGCATTGGCCGAGAAACAACACGGTGTTGTGGCAGGGCTTGCCGGGTGTGGACTCATGAAATCTGTTATTTCTGTTTCCTGCATTCTGATACAAGATTTGAAAACAGGGCATCTAACTCTGACATCCCCACGGACAATGTTGGTGAGCCAGGCCATTGGCACTACCATTGGCTGCGTGGTATCTCCTCTTTGCTTCTTACTGTTCTACAAGGCTCCTTATGCTGTAATCTATAGAAACATCGCGATTCTAGGAGTTAAAGGATTCTCGGCTTTGCCTTACCATTGCTTGCAACTCTGCTATGGATTCTTCGGATTTACAGTAGGGATCAACCTAGTGAAGGACTTTTCCCCTCCGAGGATTGGGAAATGGATGCCTCTACCAATGGCTATGGCTGTGCCCTTTTTGGTCGGTGCCTACTTCTCTATTGATATGTGTGTGGGGACTCTGATTGTGTTTGTGTGGCACAAACTTAACCCTAAGAAGGCTGAGTTGATGGTTCCAGTAGTTGCCTCTAGTTTGATATGCGGCGAAGGTCTGTGGACACTTCCTGAATCAATTCTTTCTTTGGCCGGAGTAAATCCTCCAATGTGCATGAAATTCGTGGCTTCTTAGACAAACCCTCCATGTTAATGGAAATTAGAAGAATCCTGTAATTTACAAGAACTCCTACCATTGCAATGTCCAATTTGTAATGAAAACTTCTTTTTTTGTTGTTGCTGAGTTAATTAGGCTTTTTAGACATTAGCGAGGTAATATGTTAACTAGTCTATTTTGTCATTCAGTTCGATTTCATAGACAAGCAATGCCACAATACAAAAATATTAACAAATTACGAAAACATTATGTACTCGTAACAATATTTTGAAATTCAAAATGAAATGTAATAACAACACCATTACTAAATGCAATCAACAGGGAACATACCTATCCAATCTAGAAAGATTTGCATCCATAAAACTTGCATCAACCTCAACATTATGCTTGTTCAATTAATCGCCCCTATCAAAAAAAAAAAAAAAAAAAAAAAAAAGAAGAAGAAGAAGAAAAGTTTCAATGCTCATCAAGATGGAAGCTACGAAAAAACAAACAAATTAAATGAGAAGGAGGTTAAATGTTTTCATTGACAAGTAAAACGACAACAAAATGGATTCCACATATCTTCAATCAAAACTACTTTACATTTATCGAAATTTCTATGCAGCTTCACATGCTGTAGACTCAATTGATAAAGTAGTCAAACCTAGTGGAAAAACAAATTCAAATAATTCAGGTTTCACTGTGTTTATCCTGAAAATGGAGGCAAAAATACTAGAGACAAAAGAGATAGCTACACATTACACGACACATATATAAAGGAGTTGAAGGAATAAAAAGGTAGAATTAATACAATCAGGTAGCTTCCATATCATATGGGTGGCTAGGCTACATGTAAATGTAATGTATAGACAAACACTAGCCTCTTCATTGAGGTGACAGCTGGCATAGAGCAAACACATTTTACGGGCAAAGATCACCACCAAGATATCATCTCACCAAAATCGATGAGACAGGTCTGGAAATTAACTTCATCCTGGCGATGACCGTCCGTCTAAATTTTCTCAGCAAGGAAGGATTTGACATTCATCTTGGGACAATTCTCTTATCAATCAATGCTGCAGATGCCTATTATTAATTTATGAGGACGAAACCCTCTCTCTCTCTCTCTCTCTCCTCCCCTAATTTACTCATATTTACATGCCAATGCCATATTCGACTATCCATCTGCATATATAAAATAAATAATACTCTTTAATCATCATCCTTCTTCTTCCTCCACATCTTCAAAATCTCTCTCTCTCAGGTAGAGTAGACGTCGTTTAGAATCGATCAACTGGTTGAGATTCTTGAGAGAGAGTTTAAAACGTGATTTAGGCCATGTTTGGCAACTGATGATTTCAGCCAAGAATTCTAAAGTCACACAAAAAGTCAAAAAGTCAACAACTTATATCAAAAAGTAAAAAATTTCATTCTCTCTACTTTTTGCACATTTTTTTCATAAAAAAATCAAGGATTAATTATCAAAAAGTTCTATCTACATATTTGGTGGTAGCTTAGGTCCTGTCAAAAAGTTTTTAAACAGGCATGGTTTGGCAAGTGGGTTTGGATAGGTTTGGAGCTATTTTAGCCACACAAAAAAAAAAGGCTATTTTAGTCATAACAAACAAAACATCACATCCAACCCATAATCATTACACTCTTCTCTCACAAAAAAAGTCAAAAAAATCAAAAAGTTCTTCACAAACCAAGCTTTTTAGCCAAGGCTAATATAGCCAAAAAACTAAAAAGTCAACCCACTTCCCAAAAATTGAGAATGTTTTCAATTTTAAAACTGATAATTTTCTCAATTTATAATTATCAAAACTAAGAAATTTCTCAATTTTTTTTTTTTAGTATGAACTAAGAATTTTATCAAAATTAAGAAATTTATAATTATCAATTTTGAGAAATTTCTCAATTTTTTTCATGATTGAAATTGAGAATATTATAGACTGAGAAGGTTATCAATTTCAAAAAACCCTAGATCTCTCTCTCTTTCTAATGGCAATGGCATCTGTGAACTCAATGAAAACCGAGACCTCACAATCAAAGGGACTCATTGCCTTCCAGACGAGTTTCCGATGCCAGCTCTGAGTCTCATTTTCCTGTGGACTCTCATAAGCAACAGCCATAGATCCACCAAATTCTTCACCTAACCCTCCCAGAGACCTTGAATTTCAGACGGTGACGAGGCTGATCGGCGGCGATGGAGAGAGGTAGATCTGTTCAGAGACAGATCAACAACAACCTCAACCTCACGCATGAGCCACTTGTAGATTTGAGTTATTCATCTTTATCGACAACGATGACACTGCAGATCTGAGTTAGGGAAGGAGGCGGTGGTTCTGGTGGCGCAGCTGGATTTCCAACAACGGAGCTCTGTCAAGGACGTCGATAGAAGACTTGAGGATAGAAGGGAGAGGGAAGGCGACATCGAGACAACTTGCCTGGAGTTTGTTAGAAGGGTAAATTGGTCTATTAAAAATTAATGGGACTTGAAGGAGCAAATAATTTTATCTAAGACTTAATGGATTATAAGTTTACAAAATGGGACTTGTATGTAAATGACCCAAAAATCAAGAAGTCATCCCAAACATACTAGTTTTTTTTACGTCATATTTTAGTCAAAAAGTCAAAAAATTATTAAAATAGTCTGTTTCCAAACAAGGCCTTAATTTTGGCCAAATTACAATTTATTTTGGTTCCAATTTTCACACTTTAATTTTTTTTTTAAATTGAATTTTTTTGAAGTGTTTGGGAAGAAAGTTGAGCTAAAATAATCTATTAAAAGACAAAATAGTTAAAATAGTCAATAAAACAAAATATTGCATTCAATCTATAACTATTTCACTTTTTCTTTCACAATCATCAAATCAATGAAAAAAAATTAATTATCTTCCCAAACACAATTATTTTAGCCATGCTAAAATAGTCAAAAAAATCAACTAAAATAGCCTACTTTTCAAACAAGGCAAATGGTTTTTTTTTTTTTTCACTGAATTTTTTAATATTTTCAATAATTTTTTTTTTTTAATTTTTAGTTACACTTAATATGAATACAATTATAAAGTATTATATTTGTGAATTTTTTTTTTATAAAGATTTACCAAATACAAAAAAACTAGTACATTTGTATTTTTGTATATTTATTAATCTTCTAAAATATTTTTACAAATATTTTATTCTTTAGATACATCTAGGTTAGGTGCATCTAAAAAGAAAAGAAAAAAAAATTGCTTAAAATATTTTTAAAAAAATCACTAAAAAATAAAAAAATATTAAAAATTAAAAATTGAATTTTCAAAAAATGAAATTCTGAAAATTAGAACCAAATAAGGTTTTAGTTATTTATTGATTTTTTTTAACCAAAAAAATCTTTCGCCAAATGGGACATTGTCTGTTCGTTCAAAAATATTTACAAAATTATATGACTCTGTAATTCTTTTTTGTATAACAAGAGTTGCATTCCACCTTTCATAATTTTTTTCTCCCAGAATTCTAATTTCTCCCCCAATATTTCACTCAATCACAAACTACTTAATCTAACGTTTTAAAACAATTGCATAGTCATTTTAATGAAATTAATCAAAACCATATCAGTCGTTTTTCTGTTTTAATCAAATTAAATTGTTGAAAATAATTATTTATCATTTTAATCAAATCAAACAAACCAAATCAAATTGTTTAAAATCAATAGTGAAGTACTTCAGTGGATCGCCTAGTTTGTGACTACATACAGTAATGAATTTCTTACAGAAGATTGTGCTCATCAATGCCTCACTCATCAATTTTGTTTTAGCATTACTTAGGTGCTACTTGGTTCTGTTTATTTGAGTTGTTTATATTTTTATATTTTTTATTTTGTAAAAATTTATGTCAAACTGTTTGATTATTTGAAAATATGAAGAAGAAAAACAACAATTTTTAAGCATATCGGTTAGTACCGAATCAACACGAGAGTTGTCTTAGAAGGCGATGATAAGTTTGGTAATATTTATCGTTGAATCGACTCAACCATGGCTATCAAGATGCCAGAGTGGGTCTCCACCTCAATCTCCATACAAAAGCTTGATGGAGGACTTGAGACACTGCTATGCTATAATCGCAAGCTACAACATGTCTTGCGTGAAAGAAACCAATGTGTCGACGGCTTGCTAAATTAGGGCTGATCAAACCGAGCAATTGGTGGGAACTCTTAATCCACCGAGGAAATCCATAGTTTGGTTAGGGCAGACTCGATGGGTGTTGAATACCCCAGAGTGTAGTTGTTTGTTGCTTTTTTGTTTTATTTTCTGATGTACCCAGGGAAAAAAAAAATTGTTGGTGTGGTAAGCTCAATTGGTGGAATTATTCAATCACCACAAAT
The DNA here is from genome assembly GCA_025200525.1 of Camellia lanceoleosa. Lineage (NCBI taxonomy): Eukaryota > Viridiplantae > Streptophyta > Magnoliopsida > Ericales > Theaceae > Camellia > Camellia lanceoleosa. The sequence goes on along the minus strand of CM045764.1, from coordinate 185,741,035 downwards.
TAAAATTTTGTGGATGGATAAAGTATGAAAAGTTGATCTAATTTACCACACAAACATATATATCATCATCACAGGCCCCAATAATCGAAGTTCTGTGGTGGTTGCATGTTTGCCAACAAAGACGCAAAATACCAGAGAGAGACCAACTGGAAAAGCCTAGCCGCTTTAGAACAAAGAAACCCACAGACAAGACTTTTGACTACAATGATATTATCAAAAAGATTAATTAACATGCAAAAGTCTTATTTGAACAACCAAATTCAAAGTATTCTACAAAACAAAGGAGTCATCTCCACAAAAACATTATCAGAGGCAATTCAATAAAATCATATGATATAAATTTATCAAGTTAATATACCCGCCATAACATCACTTCCTCGCAAAGATTGTGTAAACTAGACGGATCGCATCAAGCCATCCATCCAAGGATTCCCAAGAATCAAGAATCTATGAAGTATAAATCAAAGAAAATTTCCCAATTAAATAAATTTCGTAAGGAAATAAGAAACATATATATATATATATATATTATCTTCCTGGTCCTGTCATCTTTTCCAACAAAAGGAGTTATTTTTTATGTGTGTTTTACATAAAAATGGCAAGCATATTTTCAACATGTCACTGGCATATCTACACAATAAAAGGTCGTGCTCAAAAGCCCCTTTTGTGCTGAGCAAGGGCAAAAGTTCAACAACTAAAACAATGTTTGTAGAGGGGGAAAAGAAAACAGCATGGAAAGGGGAAGAGGACACTTACCAAGAAAACTGGTCCATGAATTGTATCAATGTAGAGTCCTGCACCTCGTGGTAAGGTCAGATTGGTACATGCTGAAACATGTCTGGGACATCAACTTTAATAACTAGTCTATTGGAATTGATGGTATCTCCTGAGTTGCCAGAAAGGCTTCGTGACATCTGCTTTCGCCTTTGTTGTCGCATTAGAAGTTTGAGCGTTTAAGAGAAAGTGAAGTTCACCATAGAGATTTGTTTTTGGGGCATATATAGTTCGGATAGACAATTGTTTACTATACAAATAAGGGTCATATTTTTCCAGAAAATTGTGACAAGTGTGTTTAAGAACTAAAGGATATAGCACGCACATATCTTGAACATATATACAAAAACTCATCTTAAAAACACTTTTTACAAAGAGAATGTACTTCATGCTACCTGTAGATAAAAGTTTAAGAAAAAAATTGAATCATCATGCTCTCGATGAAATAAAAACAAAAACAGAAAAACAAAAGATGAAAAAGATGCTATCAGATATATTTGTTGTGATATCTTAGGTCACTAAATGCATATCATGGCATCAAAATGATATTCAAAGGTTGAACTCATCCTATTTTGAGCTCCTTACACTTTCATGGGAAAATTTTAGAGATATCAATGAGAAATACAAAATTGCGTTAAAAGTATCACCACAACTCAAACCAGAATATCAAAGCCATCTGCGTCCTTTGATTAAGACCTTGGGGAGGCTATGTCATCAGAGTTATAGGGGTAGGTATGATATCTTGGAAGTTGTATCATGGCATGCAGTAGGCAAGAGTGTTAGGTTAAAATCCCCTCTCTCTAAGACCGGTCAAGGAATAGCTATCTTCCTTGGGGAGACAGCTAGGCAACCTTGATAAACCCATGATCCTAGCCTCTAATCCACAATCCTCCGATGATCCCAAGCAACAAATGCCTAGGCCCTACTCCCAGCTTAGGCTGCCAAGTGATTGCTATGATAATAAAAACCATGAGTGATCCCAACTAAGGCAGTGAGTGTGAGTGCATAGGGGAGACATAGGCAAGCCAAGGGCTGGGCTATACTACTGCTGAGGGGGAGAGACCTAGTGGAGGTGTGCCCAGGGTTGAGCGGTGCTCGTGTTGTTCCCGGGCATACCTTATGGGAATGAATGAGGTATGAGCCCGAGGGACCACGGTGAGGTAAGGCTCGGCCCAGCAAGCCGTGGTCGCCAAGTATATTGAGAGCCGTGGATCACCTCCTCATACTTTGACTAATTAACTTTGGTGCTTTGGCTCGCTAGAGCGGCGGTCGATTAGTAAGCTTAGCAACCATACTTGTGTATATGCCCCTACTTAGGCTAGGCATATGAACCCCATTGTGGTGCCACATGGGTCTACCATGTAGAGATGATGGTGATGATGACATGGCACCAGAGAACTCGCCATGTATCGAGCAATGTAGATATCCAAAGGAATAAAATGTAACAAAACATATTTGAATGTAGCCTTTGATTAGTATTCATACTAGAAGACATGAACTTCTACCTGTTGGAGCCCTTCATGATTCAAAATGAACTGTGTTCGCTTTCCAATCACTGTGGGTGCAATTGGATTTCCACTGTGGTGCAAATGATATCCAACCTTTCGATAGGGTAAAGGTAGTCATTAATGAATAAATCTCGTTAGAACTTCGATATGAAGAATGATTTCCCAGCTAGCTACATGAAATGAACACTTGCAGTGAGGCATGATCGACTAGAAATACTTAACATGCAAGTCAAGGGTACAAGGTCCAATAATTACATTAAGAAGTATTGTGGGGTAAGGATTTCAGCAATGACACTCTCATTTCTTTTTCCGATAAGAAAAAAAATTCCGGAAAATAAGCCCAAACCTTGTACCCTTGAAGCATAATTCTGGTAGGTAGTATATGAATGGTCTTTAAAAAATATTAATAAAAAGTTGTTGTCACGCCCCTAACCCGCCCCTAAAAGTTTGGGCATGACCCATTCGAAAACAGACACTAAACCTGTTATACATATCATATGGGGCCTGAACGGAAGCATCCAATAATATAAAATACATAGAATAACATCCATTGAGCCATTCCTAACATGCCAGGATCTCAACATCACACTAAGTAAATATTATACAGGTGGTTTATATACATATGCCTCAACTCAACCCCCATAAACAGGCGTATAATAAAAATGTTAATGAAGAAGGAATTATATATACAATCAACCATAAATAGACATCCAAAGCATAAATCTAAACCCAGCAAGACTTTACATAATGCATGGCTTCGGGTGGTGCCTGGACGCATCAAGGTTGACAAGAGAAACACAAGCCTTCAGGTTATGACTGAACTCCCGGTTAGTTACCTACAGAAATAGACAGACAAAATACAGAATGAGCGAACTCAGTGAATAACAGTACATAAATAATGTGATATTTAACTTGAATAATCAAACATATAACTGCAGATACTTATGATTAACTACATTCCGTGAGTATGTCCAAAACAGCCATGGGTCTAATTTCCGTAATAAAACGGCGTTAAGCCCAGTATATACAGAACAGCCATAGGCCTACAGATGCAGAACGACCATGGGTCCAGACATATCAGAACGGCCATCGGCCCAGAAATAATGTAAATAATGTAATTAGCGTAAATAATGTAAACAAATGTAAATAATGTAAATAATGTATAATGTAAATAACAGAAATAACAGAACGCATAAGCGTGGAGTAACAGAAATAACAATTGTATGGACTCAAGAGGTGGCTCGTACGGATTCCAGAGGTGGCTCCCACCAAAGTGTAGCACTTCGTTCCGTACAGCACTTTGTTCCATACCAGAAAATATCAGAATGACCTAACGGTCCAGATATAACAGAACGGCCTAGCGGCCCAGAAATAACAGAACGGCCTAGCGGCCCAGAAATATCTATGTATGGACTCAAGAGGTGGCTCGTACGGATTCCAGAGGTGGCTCCCACCAAAGTGTAGCACTTCGTTCCGTACAGCACTTTGTTCCATACTAGATAACATCAGAATCATACAGAACATACATATATTCTTTCCTTTATTTACATGAATTAACGTAATTAGTTTACGATAATGTATCACTAATGGTAACCATTAGCAGTACGTATAACGTATCTTACATTTGCACATGTGCCATCACAATACTATTCGTAGGGACAAAATAATTATCTCATAATAGTCTTAAATCATCATTGACAAACAGAATGAGTTGGAGTACACGAGTATTATTCCTTCTCTTGTTTACTATAAATCAATGCAGATAATTTACAGATAACGGAACGTTAATAATGCTGTTAACAGTAAGCAATCCCAATTAAATTCATCTATGAGAGGCAAACACTTATATCATAAGACATGTAGTACCCAATGATCGTATTCGGAATATCATGTTCCCATTTAGAATATCATTTCCACTTAACTCTTTTTGTTAATTAATTCCATCATCTTAATAGTCCATAAACGCTTATTATGCGGCATCATAGGTAACTTATAGTTTATAGCATCTTACCGATAAGTCTGAATCGTAATCGGAACACAGAGCTAAGCCAACTCTTTCAACGTTCACATAGAATTACACCAATTCTCAATCCACATATGTGTTTCCATATTGCCACGGAAAAATGTAATGTTAATAACAAAGAATATTAACGGAAAACAATATACATATAGAGTACTATTACTCACAAAGGCATTGGTGGAGCATTTATTTCTCCAAGCGTGTCCTACACACATATGGAGTCACACATCAATTCTTTAAATCATTTCTCCTAATTTCCTTTCTCATTTTAATGTGATTTATAATGCCCATAACAAGGTTTATTCGTAAATTTTTAACATTATTTCGAAACATCTCAGAAATCCAATTAAACTTGTACACGTATAACTCAACCCACTAATTCCGTGATTCTATTTCCAATTTGAGCAAAATCATTCTTTATCATCACAAATTAATCTAGGGTTTTCAAGAACATAAAGTTTTCCATAGAAATTCATACATCTCAATTTCCTCCTTGATTATACATCTAAGGATCATACTCCATCACCTTAACCCATCAATTGAACCCTCAATGATCAAACCCGAAATTCCCAAAATTTCATAATTTCTTCCCCTATATACTCATAAAAATGAAGATTTATACAATTATACAATGAAAATACCTCAAATCTAACTATGGATGTAAGTATTGAAGAGTATTAGAACTCTTACCTCAAGAATCAATAAAGGAGCAAGCTTTGAGCAGAATTCTTCACAACCGAAGTTTCAATCGTAAACACCTTGATCCTCTCTAGTTCTCCATCCTTGATGCCAAAAACCATGGTGGATCGTGATCAAAGTAAAGGAATTCAAGGGTTTGGGGTTAGGGTTTCGGACTTAGGCAAAGAGAAAGGAAGAGGGAAGAAGAAAATATAAGAAATAATCCAAAAATCCCGTTTTTAAAGCTGCTGTCTCGTAATTCCCGCCGAAAGAGGAATTCCGCCGAGCGCACTGCCAAAGACAGATTCAAACTTTGAACAGTATAACTCTCCTATCCGGACTGCTTTTAGGTCGTTTGTTGAAGCCCGGAAATAAGCTTTCCAATGGTTCAAACCTCACATCCAAATTCAAAGTGTGGAAAAAGAAAAGGGCAAAAGTGTGACTACCGATCGAAGGTAACTATCCAAATTAAATTCTTTGGTCCAATCTTACTTTACCATCATATTACCACCTCAACCAATACCCCAAAATAAAATAAGAACATTCCAAATACATTAATAAAATATCAAAAACGAGCCCACGTGCCTCAGGAGTACAACTCAACCTAGAGGCCCACTCGAGCGCCTCTTGCGCCGAGCGCATGCATCAACAAAGCCATCCGCCGAAGGTGAACTCCCCGCTCGAGCGGAGAATCACAACTCCCAGAATCTCAGGGCGTCCGCAAAATTGCTGGAAACCCCAAAAGTCCACTCGAGCGTTAACTCTTCCGCTAGAGCGGAGGAAAGAATTCTGGGTCGTCACAGTTGTTGAGCTCAATAATACTAACCATGGAGCGCACAAGCTTCAAGGCACTAGCATAAACCTGTATAAAACAAACATCGCAAGAGAAAAGCTTTTAGCTCAAAGATAAATTAAATATATATATATATATATAATCATCGCTTAAGTGCAAAGGAGTTAAAAGGGTAACAAATACTATGGTCGACTCAACTACGATATCCAGATGAGGACAAATTATATAATACCGAACCTGCAAAAGAAAAAATCAACTTAAAAAGTTCTATATTGAAACAATGCGAGGCACTTACCAAGTAAGCTAAAATACTACCAAAGTTCTATGAGGAATTGATTGAAACAATATGAGGCACTTACCGAGCAAGCTAATATACTACCAACTTGCATAGAAAAAATTAAATGTTCTTAATCCGCATCAAAGAGATGCTTGTGATCTAGACCAAAAATTCAATCTAGGTCCATAAGAAGTTTTATATGAACCTTTTGAAACAACACGAGGCACTTATTGAGTAAGTCGGTTTAATGCATGAGCAAAGAAGAATGTAAATTGCAGATTAGTCAATAATTCATTAGATGAAACTTTTTACATTGATCGATCCCCGCTTCTTGAAGTGTCCTCTGCTAATCCATACGCAAACATGGGACTACGTGTTCAAGCTCTATTTCATATTCTCCAAACTAGATACTCCAAAGAAACGTAACCTAAAAGTTAGAATCATGCTAGTTAAAAGGCAAACCTACCGTATCAGCTTCCTAGGTTGTAAATTGCCCTATGGAAATCAAATTGCAACTATATTGCTACACGACACTGCAACATAATACAAGTGAAAGGTATCAAAAGCACAGATTATTCAATTTGTTTGTAGAATGGATGGGACAAAAAAAATTATAACTTATTTATGTACATCTATCGAAGCAAACCCGATCTTACTAAATAGCTATCGTACCTTATTGATTGCAGTTTTCACAATTGCTTGCTTTTCTCAGACAGAACAATTGCACCGAAGTTCTAAATGCCCATTTATAACATGAAACTAAATAAAAGCTCCAGCACAACCACATAAATTGCAAAACAAAACCTTCGTGTAACTGATCTCAAAACAGAGAATACTACTTGAATGAAAAACATAGTTGATTCCTAGAAACTTTGTTTAACTAAAAGTACTGCAGAGCTACCCCAGCTTGTTGAGTGCCCGAAAAAATTATTTATCATGAAGTTACCAACAATATTTTAAACATAAACATATTCACAAATTCTCAAGCAAATCATCCAAGAGTTAATGATGAAAAATGGCGAGAAGATAACATCGAATAGAAGAAAAGGACAAACTGTTGAGTAAGATTTTTGGGTTCCGATTTTAAATGGAATAAAATATTTAATTTCACAATTTTAAAAATATTTGCTCGGGACTGCTCCAATTGAGTTGACAGTTTTTTCATAGTTTTTCGTTGTTCGCAAATTGAAAGAATAATATTACACTTTACCCACTCTGCGCCATTCTTTTTTCAATGATTATTAGCCGTTAGTTTTAATTCAAAAGAGGATTGCATTCATTGCGCATCAGAATGTAACAAGACAAAACAATTTTGCGTATGTAAAAGCCATTAGATCTTTTCAATGTCACAAGGGCACCTAGGAACTTTATAATGATACTTAATATTATGAAGTAATATATTGTCTCATAAACACAACATTTAGTAGTTCCAAATGCTAAATTTTATATCACAAAGACATAATATGTTGACACGACAAAAGCAGAGCAAAACTAGTTAAATACGTGGAAATCAAATAAATGAATTTGATCTTTTTATGTTATCCACATATGCCACGTTTTGTATACTAATTTATCATTATTATGCATATTGCAGAAAGTAGAACTCAACCAAGATTGCAAAAGTAATGCGTTTGACAATTTGGTCAATCGAAGTAGTAGTATTTATTCTTGAGATTGTATAACATTTATGCTTGCAATAAAAGTTATCCATGAAGATCTAAATTTTAAAAAAGGCTATGTCATTGTCAATGGATATATCAATCATCAATAAAAAGTATTATTATTATTATTATTATTATTATTATTATTATTATTTTGTATTTTAACTTGGGAACATTTTCAAGGAGCTCCGGGAATGTCAGAGACATGATTGAAGATTTAGAAATTTTGTTAGCACATATCATAGATAGCATGTCATTTTTTTAAATTAATATATCACATTGAAACTACAAAATAACTAAATCAATATTTATTCTAAAACAACTTCACAAGAGCTCTTAATTGGCTCTCCCCGTGCATTCCTTTTCTCTTGTCTTTTATTTTCTTTCAACTTTCCAAGTGTTTATGACCATAACCAATGTTTCCATAGAATTATTGGTTTGTTTCTTATGGGCCACCAACATTTAGCCTTCCCACATATTCAAGGCAGATAAAATCGCAGCAGACAAGCATGCAAGACAGCGCAGCCAAAAAAATGAAGATACGCCACTCAAAATTAATAACTCACGGTGATTTGTTTTATTTATTTTATTTCAGTATAATATTTCCTTGTAGATATAAATCAGATTTTTTGTAAGAGCTGGGCAGAGCTGAGTTGAGTAAAATAAAAAAGAGTATTTCCTTTCTTTCTTCCTAGCCATCTATTTCTCTCTTTTCGTCCTTTCTTTGTTTCTTTCACCCCACCTTGTTCCTTCTAGTATCCAAACTGAGTAGCTCTCGAGCTAAATCCACCTCCTTCACATTACTGAGGATGAACTTCACTGCTCTATCGGGTCTATAAAAGTTCATTTACCGTATCAGATACATTTGCTGTTTTCTCTCTTTTTCATCAACCAAGGTTGCTGTCCAACCGCCTATTGTCAAATAAGAAGGGGTGATTTGGTCAGGTCATTGATTCCAAGATAATCATATAAAATTTTCATCTTGCTACTTGAACCAATTATGTAGCCGGATGAGAGAAATAACAAGTCTATAACCTCAAATTCGGGTTTACAATAGAAGTTTTAATTGGAGGTTAATTTGTATCAGAAACTCCTACAGTTGACAATATGGCTTTTAGTTGGTTTTTTTATGTAGAAATATGTACATGTACATGTGTGTATATGTATGGGTTAAATTTAGAGGGGGGGAGTATTTAGGTTATTTAGTCCACAAAGCACAAAGCACAGGGGATTAAGTGGTTATTTCCAAACATAAAGCTTATGTGCACAGGATGTAAAGTAAAATTTTCCAAAAAAAATAAAAGAGATTAAACAATCATACTGAATACAGTGAACATTTCTACATAAAAATATAAAAACAAATAGTATGAAGGAATTAAAGAATTAAATGGTGAAACCTACTTCCATAGTTCTTCAGCCTCCTTTGTACGACCACACATTTTTGCCCGATCAGAGATTGCTATAGCCCAATTATAATAAGCCTGCCATTTAATGACATTGAAGTATGTATAAAATGAGGTAGATTCATTTTCAAACAATAAAAAGAAAAAGCTTATTTATGGTTGTAATAAGTCATGGGGACCTCGCCATACTGACTCGATTTGTGTCACGGTTTAATCTTGAACCAAAGAGTCCAACCCTGGCAAATCGTTTTGAGAAAACAATTTTTTAGAAAAGAAGTGCCAAACATGGACTGCTTTTCCAGATACAGAGTCGCCACCTAAATATTTGAAAAATGGGGGAATTTAGGAAACCCTGACTCGGTGTCAAGGCCATGTGTCCGGCATCACCAAAGTTGACTTGGCTCGAGCTTGGGTACGATTGGAAGGTCACTATGAGCACCCCTCTCGCCCGTCCAAGACCGCCTCTACTAACCATGATATCCGATTTTGAAAACTTTATGCGTTCTTATTCCAATTATTAGCCTAGAATTACTATGTGATGCGCACAACACAAAAGTATAGACTAGATTGCCTAATTTGGAAATAAACATTGCATATCCGTTTTGTCTCGAAAACCGTGTTGGTTTTTGCTACTCGCAAGTAGGCTAAAATACGGATTTCAATGAGTTGTTCCAACTCATGCAATCCAACCTCCACCCACAGGCATTCAAACAGTTTATCATGTAAGCATCTAGCCACATGGTAAGCATACTGTCATGGCAAACATTCACACGCATGCGGTATGCTAAAGCGTAAAAACTTACATCAGACTGTACAAAAACAAGAAATCGGTTAGCAAACATGCATGACCTAGTTCATGTTAAGTGACTAATGCGTCGCATACAGAATGCAATTAGACAGACTCGGCTATCCTAAGCATGGCATGTGAAATGCGATAAATAGCACGTATTCAGTTTGGAATTGGAAGTACAATGCAGTTTGTATGATGTACCGAGCCCGGTGCATGTAAACAAATGCATGAATGCACACATGCATTGCATAAGGTATGCTAAAATAAACGTGCCCTAATCTACCATCGTAAGCGGGCAAATAAAAGAGAAGAAAGAAGTGGGGGTTGGAAGACATACATACCCACACACCCACACTTATTACAGATACGCCCTCATTCGGAGGGACCGAAATAATAATACAAATCAATAATGAATAAATTATTACAGAATGTCTAACTACTTAACAAATAAATGCGAAAAGGAAGGATGGCCGCGGCCACCGCCTCAGGATGCGCGAATGATGCATGCTCGATCCAACTTGCCGACAAATTTCACACCGCACCACCGCCGCTCGCTTTTATCGGCCTCGCTTTCCGAAAATTGCCAAAGTCCCGGGAAGCTTTACACACATCAAGATCACCACCTAAGGGAGAAACCACCGGTCAAGGGTGGCCACGCACGCTTGAAGTTATCGGCACAAAAAGTCGCCAATGGCACTAAAGATTGCTTGGCCGGCACTAAATTCTCAGAGACAGCTTTTGACAAAGAATAAAGAAACAAAGAGTACACATGGTGTGGATTTTGGGACAAATGTATGCACCTGACACACCCCTATCATGCAATGGACTCAAGGAGCATGGTTTCGACCTGGCCACCAATCACGCATTTTGATGCATGATGGCCCGAAAGCCAAGTTAGCAACTTTGATATCAAATGAAATGCAAGCCCAAAACACACCAAAGGGACCCAACCTCTATCATGATTGATCAAGAGGCAAGGGATGCATGCCAAATGCAACCTAAACATGTGAACTAAGTATGCAACATGAGCATGGAAGCAAATATGCAAACATGCAATATGTATTAGGCAAACAACCTAAACTAACAAGCATGGCATTCAACAAAATGCAATGATGGTCTTAAACTAACATGGATAGCTTGCAAGCATGCCAAAATCAGCGGCCATGAGATGAAAATGAGACGCCTTGAAATGCGTGCACAAACCGAGGAAATGGCATATACAATGCAATATGACTAAAATGGCATAAACAATGCAATATGGGCTTACACCAACATGAGAGAGCCTCAGCCACACTCACATAAGAGGCCGTCGGATGAAAATGAAGTGTTTCAAATGCGCAATGACACACGCAAAACCGTGGCAATGGCATACGCAATGCAACGGCACAGAAAATGATATGCAAGCATGCAAATAGAATTTCATCACTGAAATGTAGGGGAAAACAGTCCCGAAATGAGGCGAAATGACACCAAATGCGAGGAATGGTCCCGAAATGCGAATTTAGGCGCCCGAAATGGCCCATAGCTATGCAATGCGTGCACAATATGATCATGGAATGAAAATACAGTAGCAAGGAAGTCCCTAAATAGGCATTCTTCAGTTCTAAACATGGCCAAAAAGCAAGCACAAGTACGGCAACAATGGCATGCAAAAATGGGGGCCAAGAGAGAGGTATTGAAGTAGATGGTAAATGAAAAATCCAAACAGCAAAATACCCTTCTACAACATTGAAGAGGGGCCAAAAATATGCACATTTACAGTTTATGGAAGCCCCAAAATCAGTATACAAACATCCTAGAAATGCCATGCAAAATGAGGCTCAAAAGAGGTTATATCATGAGGTATACAAAGCATTCACCAAACAACCAAAAACCCTTAATGAAACATGCTAAGAAGGACAAAATAAGGCCATTTTCAGTTCTGACCAAGCCACAAAAACAGAAACAAAATAGGCTAGCAAAGCATACAAAAATGGAGGCCAAAGAGGACTATAATGACAAGGGGTATATGGAAATGCCAAACAAGGTTGAGCCCTTCTTCAATGTTGAAGAAGGGCTCAAAATAAGCCTATTCTTAGCTTACATCATGCTCTGAAACAGATTGTACACAAGCCAAATATACTATGCAAGAAACATGGCATAAAGAGGGCTATTGAAGGAAGTGCTAGATACTTTCCTCAAACAGCAAGAGGTCCTCAATAAAACATGAAGAGGACCTCAAAATAAGACTGTTTGAAGCTTAGGTCGGAGCCCAACAATGCAAGAAACTATGGCTTAGATATTATGCAAAATAAAGCTAGAAAATGGAAGAAGAGGACTCACCCTTGTAGACCAATGAACCAGCACCTTTTGATCCAAGAAAATGACCTCCTAGCCTCTGCAAATGACCTCCAATGTGCTGGAAATGGAGTGGTGGTGGTGGTGCTAGGTGGTGGTGAAGAAATGGCCCAAGAACAATGGAGTTTTGGAGGCTTGGATGAGAGATATGTTGAGAGATGGAGGGATATAGGTGTATATATCAGATATGTATGCTTATATCTGGTTTTTTGCTCCAAAAAATCCAACCCTAGACAAAGGAGAAAAGAAGTGCTTATATAGGCCAAGTAAAGCACTTATCTTAAGGGCTAAGTAAATGGAAAGGGTCAAAGGGGCAAAGGGGGTTCAAAGGGGGGGGTGCAAGGCTTCTAGGAGAAGCTAATACAGCTGGCCAAGCTTCTCCAAGAAGCTTGGCCAAAGGGTTCAAGCTTCTAGAAGGTTTGGAGGTTCAAAGGGCTCACAAGGGTGCAAAATGGCTACATATATGCACGTGGATCTGGTTCTGTGCATCCCAGCTGGCACAGCTGGTATGCACCAGGCTTGGAGGGTGCAAAGGGTGCAAACCGGCCAGAAAATTTGGTCGTCGGCCAAAATAAAGTGCCGGTCGGCACTATTTTCTTCCGGCCGGAAAAATATAGTGCCGATAGATGATTCCTAGGTCAAAAAATGGCCGGTGGGTATGAAAATTGAAGCCCCGGAAGTTAGCTTTCCAATGGAGCAAACCTTGCATTAAAATTCCTCCTGTGAAAAAAGTTATGCCCATTTTGGTGAAGCCGCGCAGATTCGGTCCAACCGGGATGATGCCCAACTTCAGCTGATCATATCTCCCCTACCCGGACTTGGGTTTAAGATATTCTTGAGTGAAAAATGAAGCCCCGGAAGTCTTCTTTCCAACGATGGTGGCCTCATAGCTTAACTCCAAGTATGCAATTGAATAAGCCCGATTCAGCGAGGGCTGCTTGATTCTCTCCTACCCGGATTCATGCCGAACTTCTCCCAGACCAGTTTTCTCCTCTCCTTTCCTCTTTTCTTCAACTCCAAACCCCTAAACAAAGTGTTTTGAAAGATTTGTCTCTCTTCTCGTCAAAGAAATCAACTCAGTTCGTTCTCGACATCTCTCAACACCGAGCAAACCATCAGTAATGCCCAAGTCTTGAGGGCGGTCAAAAATGGGGTGTCTACAGTTGCCCCTCTTTGACAAAACTCGAAAGTCATAAGAATGATGGGAGTGAGTGTCAAAGCCCCGAGACGACCCATTTTTGACAAGGCCGAAGACTTGGACAAACAAACAAAATACAAATGAATAAATGGTTGTGCCCGCAGGCTGCCTACGTATCCCTTTGCAAGGAATCAAACCAAAGAGTTCAAAAGGTGATGCAAATGATATGCAGGAAGACTTTTGAAAATTGGACTTATACGCTACGCGAAGCCAGTTTGAAATTTGGACTTATACGCTTTCGCGAAGCCGATTTTGACAAGTAAAGTGCACAAAATAGTGCGATGCGCAAAATAGCGCGAGTGAAGTGTAACGCACAAGACAGTGCGATAAAATGGATGCAAAATGCAGGTAAGGTGCACGAAACAATGCGATGCGGAGTGAATGCACAAAACAGTGCTAAACAGATGCACAAAATAGTGCGATGCTAAAGGTGTACAAAATAGCATGAGCAGGGTGAATGCACAAAATAGTGCGATACAGATAAGGTGCACAAGATAGCGTGATGCGCAAAATAACGCGAACAATGAATGCATGCAAAATGCAACTAGGTAAAGTGCGCAAAATAGCGCGAATGATACAATGCACAAAATAGTGCGATGCGCTAAACAGCGCGATGCGTTAGACAACGCAAGTGCACAAGACAGTGCGATGCACAAAAAAAAGTGCGATGCGCTAAACAGCGCGATGCGTTAGACAGCGCGAGTGCACAAGTAGTGCGAAATGCACGAAAAAGTGCGGTGCGCTAAACAGCGCGATGCGTTAAACAACGTGAGTGCACAAGATAGTGTGAATGCACAAGATAGTGCGATGCGCTAAACAGCGTGATGCGTTAGACAACGCGAGTGCACACGACAGTGCGAATGCACAAGATAGTGCGATGCGCTAAACAGCGTGATGCATTAGACAACGCGAGTGCACACGACAATGCGAATGCACAAGATAGTGCGATGCGCTAAACAGCGCAATGCGTTAGACAACGCGAGTGCACAAGATAGTGCGAATGTAATGTAATGTAATGCCCAAAATAGTGCAATACGCTAAACAATGCGAGTGTAAGGTGCACAAAACAATGCGATGCGCAAGAAAGCGCGAGTGATTAAGAGTGCGAAAGTGCACAAGACAGTGCGATGCGCAAAATAGCGCGAATGACATGTAATGCACAAAACAGTGCGATAGAGGTGCGCAAGATAGCGCGAATGATGTGATGCACAAAACAGTGCGATAGAGGTGCGCAAGATAGCGCGAATGATGTGATGCACAAAATAATGCGACACGCTAAACAACAGAATGATTTTTGAAATGCACTAAACAGTGCGATACGCTAAACAGCGTGATTGATTTGAAATGCACAAGATAGTACGAAACACTAAACAGCGCGAGTGAGATACAAAGTGTAAGTGCACAAGATAGTGCGAGTGAGATAAAATGCACAAGAAAGTGCGATAAAATGCATATTCTATGCAAGTATGGGGGCATTTTCTATGCAAAAGATACGAGCATTTTCTATGCAAGTATGGAGGAGTGCATTTTCTATGCAAAATTGAAAGCATATTCTATGTATGAGACAAGCAAAGCATATTCTATGCGGAATCGAAAGCAAGCATATTCTATGCATGAATCATAACGATGCGCGGCACGCATGTAACATAAGTGTATATGAAAGTGCACATTCTATGCAATGGAAGGGCATCAAGCATGTACTCTGGTGCTTCTGATTTACCTCTTAGAGGACTTTGCAACACACTCTGCTCGAAAAGGGGACACCCTGTTTATATTGGCAAGAGATAACATCTGCTGCTGCTTTAATTGCCATTCTGTCTTGAAGCAGGCTTAAGCTTGGGGTTGAGGTACACTCACTCTTTGGTGGCATTGGCAAGGCCTGAAGAGGTACACACGGAATGTAGTCTCGGAACTTACCGAAGTTGGAACAACCTCAGATGCCCAACGTTTTCCTCTTTTGCTTTTGCTTTGCAGTCCGGAACCATTATAGCTTCAAATAGGTCCTGGTTCTACTATTCACGCTTATCGGGGGTGGACCCTGCAGTTTTATGAAAGAACGAATCTTGTTTTGCACAAACGTGAAGGATGGCACAGCACTCTGAGCACAAAACGATTTTATTTTGAAATTGAAATTGAAAATGAGTTCTCAACTGGGTATTGAGTCTACGACTGAACACAGCGAAAAAGACTCAACAACGAAAAACAAAAGGTAAACAACCTAAACACATCCGTTGACACTCAAAATGACTCAAAATAAGAATCGAGACAAGCAAAGACACAAACACAACACTCGGATGTGTTACAAAGGCAAGAGACCTCTCGGTGCACGAGGAGCCAGTTTCTTCGGGTATTATTTCCCACCCTTTCTCATTTGTGATTCTCACATCACTCTGGCACTCAATCTCTATTTTTCTGGAAAAAAACCCTTTTCTCACTTTTTCTCTCAACGCACATCTCTCTATTCTTTAATCTCTCATTTTTCATCCCTCCCCTGGGTGGTTGATGGATGAACAAGCAGTTGTAGGCTCTTGCCCCAGCATTTTGCTAGATTCTCTTCTTCTGCTCACAACAGTGAGTTTCTTCCACAGAGGGGTTGTGCTACAACTGGGTGTGTAGCAAATCTGTAGCTAACACCGGTTGATGATGCCCTGCTGGTGAGTTTGGACGTGGTTAGATCTGTCCAAATGAGGAAGTGGAACATGTCGATCCATTCCAATTCGTGCTTCACACTTGGCTCGATACCTCGTTGCTTGGAGGATGTGAGAGCTTTCTGCCCTTTGCGGTCAGCTTCAGTGGTGCCCTTTCTGGCAAGTAGAGTGCCCTTCTTGGCAAGCGTGTTGACAATGGAGAAAAGACAGGAAGCCTGACTCAACTGTGCCCCTAGTTCATCATTTTGACCATTTTTTATTTTTGGCTTTCTACTAAAACAATTTTGACCAACATGAGAGTTAGATTAACATGCTTGTTCGATTTTTGATTTGAAAATCATGCAAGTCAGGCTATGAGCACTGAAAATTTTCCTTTTTTTGGGTCCAAGAAATGGTCCAGTTTTTGGAAAAGATGGGATAATTTTCGAGAGAATTAGTCAACCTTAGTAAAAATTCTCAAAAACTATTTTGCAAACGGCCAATGCTCAACAAGCATGGAACCTACTCTTGAGACGCACAACCTCGGATTTGGAGGAAAATTGCCCCCTTGCTCGAAGAGAGCTGCATGGCAACGGAAAGTTGCCCCTTGTTTGAACGGCACCGCAACATCTTGAATGGCAACGGAAAGTTGCCCCTTGTTTGAATGACATCGCGGTGCATTTGAATGGCAACGGAAAGTTGCCCCTTGTCTGAATGGCACCGTAGTGCATTGTAATTAGTCCTCAGAGCGATGATTGCAACCAAACTCCCGGATACAGAAAAGACAAAGATGACTTAGAACCATCACATGGACACAGTCGAATTTGAAGTGTTTTATGGCTGGACTTCAAAATGAAGTTGCCTACGTATCCCAAAGATGGGAATCAAGCCTTACGTAGTTCCGGGGTTAAGGTACATTCGGGTATTAGCCTCTCACTTTTTAGGCTCTAACTTTTGCCAAGGCGCCCGTTGCAGGTTTTCGACCTTGCGAGCTATGCTTTTCTTTTCTTTTCAATTTTTTGCATTTCTTTTTCTCTTCTCTTTTTTTGCATTTTTTCCTTTCTTTGCATTTTTTCTTTCTTTTTTTTTTCTTTTCTTTTGCATTATTTTTTTTGCTTTTTTTTTTTTGTATTTTTCTCTTGCTCTAACTTTTGCCTGGGTCGCACTTCCGGGTTTTCGGCCCAGCAAGCCTCTCAAAGGGGAAAAGTGTAACAAGTCCATGCCAAATGGTTTTTGAAATTGAAGCCTCTCTGTATCTAGGAGAACGGCTGTTGCAGTGCTTTGCAAAAGAATCCATCACAGTTGCTTCACAAGCTTCCTCTGGTGAGATCTAATCTTTTGACTTGACTTTGGTGCCTCTTGTTGGAGGGCTGCTTCAAATCTGGCCACATAGGCCTCACATCGCAGTCGACCGTTGAACTTTCTAAATTCGAGTTCAAGGTTTGGAAGCAAAAGGGTTGAGTCTCGAGGCTGAGAGCGATCCTAGGCTACACAATCTCAAGAGCGATTCCACACAGGTCTTCGCAGGACTGCGCAAAATATTTTGTTTTTGAAAGTTTTTAAGAAAAGCGACAAATTGCTCGCGCTGAAGACAGTGTAGGACCAATCTGGATCAAGCCAGGATCTTTCTCAGTACTCACGCTAACAAGCATGATTTCATTCATTAAGGGCTTAGCACGCCTCTTTTTCTCTCAATTGATCAAAGTTTTACAAATCCCGAGGAATTCCTTCCTCTTCGTTTTCACCGTAGTGTTCAAAAAGTTTTGAAAAACTTAGGTCATTACAATGACTTCAAAGCACAGAAAAGGCAGAGTTCCCAGTCAAATACTGCCATCTCATTTAGAATTTCTGGCACAACTGGCACACGGCAGAAGCAAACATAAGAGTGTGAAAATCACTGCTGTTCCATTCAAATCTGTTGGTGCAACTGGCTCCACGGCAGAAACAGACTCAAAAGAAAACGAAAAGACAAACACAAAACAAAGCAAGTGATGTTTGAGGTAACACCTCTGAAATCACTCGACCCCAACAAAACAGGACTGACTCGATATGACAAGACAGACCTTAACTAACTCGGTATGAAAAGACTGACTCAAAACAAAGAGACAGACTCAAAACAAAACAATAGAACTGACTCAATACCCAAGCCAGAAAGCACAAAACTAGCATTCGCAAATGCTCAAAACAGTGCATGCCAAACGTCACATCTGGAGTAAGTCGAGCGCCACCCGCAGCTGGTTCATCCCCCAATCACATACTCACATTATCCCCCCAAGTTCACCGATCCAGTGCCGATAGGCTTTGCTGAGTTGGTGCGGCGATGACCTTTTTGTCAATCAGATCTTGTATTTCGTGGTGAAGACGGAAACAACTATCAGTGACATGGCCGACTTGCTGATGAAAGGTACAGTACTTGGCCGGATCATGAGAGGGAGGAAGTTTATTTGGCAGTGGCCGCAGCTCCAGGGGTTTCAGGTGCCCCTTTCTAATCAAGACCCTCAAGGCCGCTGATAGAGACATGTACAGTGGGGCGAACACCCTCTGGCCCCGAGGTAGATAGTCTGAAGTTCGGGGGTTTGAAGAAGATGCGCCAACAAAGGAGTCGGCAGGTGCTAGCCGGGTTTGCTGATCTTTTCTGGAAGTAGGGTTAGAGCTAAAAGGAACATTCCTGGCATGACGGCCCTTTTCCCGGCCTACCCCTCGATTCAAACTGCCCCCAACTTGAGTGGCGAAAGTGTCATCCACAGTTTTTGCCATAACTGCGAGGACTTGCTCTTCGTTCAATCCCTCGGCTTTCAAAGCCTCAACGGCTAACTGAAGGTGTTCATGGGGACTAATGCTTGCCCCTGCCTTGTTCTTGTCACTGGCCTCCACTTTGCTAAGAGATTGGCCTTCTCCCAATGCAGTCCGTCCCGAGGTTAGGGAGCCTTTTGACATGAACTCCCTGGTATGTGATGCGGTTGATGACGGAGCCAAAACTCCAAAGGCTAGATCTGCCACGGTTCTCTGAAGATCTTCGATCATCCTCATCAGCTCAGAAGTAGTGGGTTCATGGGTTTGGGATGATTGGGGTTCAGATGCACCCATCATGCATAAGTCCATGCTTTCCGGGATAAACACCTTCGGTTTGGGCAAATGGGCTGGGGTGATATATACGCTGGGGTCGTAAGGGACGGCCAGTGTGTGGATTAGATTGAGATGTGGATGAGGTATTTGGTCATTGGGGTTTGAAGGTAGAGCTATCGTTTGGTTGTCAATGGGATTTTGGATCTCATGATTTAAGGCGGTGCTATGATCACATGGCATGGCGATGGTACATACAGTACTTGGAAGGGTTATGTCTGGCTGGGAGAGGGTTTGGAAGGGGTTGGGGTTCTAGGAGTTCTAGGTGCCCTTCTTCTCGTAGCTTTTTCAAAGCTTGAGAGAGACTCATGTAAAGAGGATGGAATTTTCGGCTTGGGGCCGAGTTAAAGTGGTTGGTTTTTGGCCATTGAGGGAAGTGGTGATAGTGCCTACTTCTGAGCATTTCGCGGCTGGGCTACCATCAGTAGTAGCATTGGGACTGCGAGCAATATTCTTCTTCAAAGGCTCATTATCCTCTACAAAGATCCCTTGTCGGATGGCATCTTCGATTTGAACCCCCATTTCATGAAGGGCTGGAATGGTAAACAGAGGTAGAACGACCATCTTTTGCAGCAACTTGCCATGTAGATTCCGAACAATCATCCTGATCTGATCTTTGTTGGAAGGTTTTGTAGTCATCATTGAGGCCTTTGCTCTCCATCTCGTCACGAACTCTGAGAAACCCTCATTTGGCCCTTGGCGCACGACAATGCATGTCAATGCATAATAGATGCGCATGACGATGTGCGATAAGGAAAATGCATGACAATGCACATTGGTGCACATGACGATACGCGATGAGGAGAATGCATGCAATGCATGTAAAGTGCGCATGACGATGCGCGATACGGGGAATGCATGACAATGCATATTAGAGATATGCAAAACAATGCACATGAACTAGATTGGTGTTTACTGTAACAAATGAATGCTAATTGATATTGACAAAAGAGAAAGATGCTTAATAAAGACATCTTAAAAGGAGACCTCCGGTTTACCTCCCGGAGGGCTTGGGATGCGTCAAAAGGATACACCTCATGCACATTGACGGTTGTAAACCATCGTATATTGAAGACATGACTCCTGAGCTCCCACGGAAGTGTTTTGAATCAAGCTTTGAGCATTCCACATGATTGTTGGGACCCGGGGACAAATCCCAAGATCAAATAGGTAGGAAAGCTGGAGAAGATTTTCTAGTCATAAGGAACAACTGCCGGCCACTGCCGGCCATCTACAGCATGTTGCCGGCCATCGATGTGCCCCTGCCGACCATCGGTGGCAGATTTTGGCAAAAGGGGCCTCTAGGCCGTGGGTCTTTAAATAGGCTCCAAACCAACCCATTTCCTCACTAACCCTTCCATAGAAATCACTTTTCTTCCTTTTTAAGAGTGCCTTCTCTCTAGATTCGTGCATTCTACGCATTTTCCAGCACCCTATACAACCTTGAATCACTAAAGATCCTTGGTTTTCTTTGATTTGAACCGATCAGAAATTGCATCCAAGGCTTCTTTCATCATTTTCCGCATTCCAGGATCATTTCCCCCGATCTTCTCTCGAGGTTAGTTCACTTTCCCGGGTTTTTCAACTTTCCTTGAATTTTCTCTCTCTTAGGGTTTGAGTTTGTTCTAAATTTCATCATTTCGCTCATTTTCGAACCATTTTTTTGCATCTATCTCAGATGGCTGACGATGTGCCCCATGACGAGGGTTTCCTCGCACTCCCTCCAGTAGAGTTGGCGGCAGAGTTTGTGGCTGAGCCAGAGGTTGAGCCTCAGCCATTACCATTGGATGTGCGTCCCTTTGACCCTACAGTGTACCATCCGAAGACTCACATCATTCCGGTGGCGGGAGGCATCCATTCCTTTACCGATTTTGATGAGGATGTACCAGACGACCTCTTATTGAGGGAGCCGATGTCTCATTTGTCGGCCATTGCCGTAGAGGTACCACATTTACCCTTTATGTAGTATTACTCTCGAATATCTGCATCTTTTGCGCCGTTTCGATCTGATTGCATTGCATGATTTAATCTAACTGCATTTCATACACTACCTCAGATACATCAGACTTAACCACATCTCATGCGTCACTGTTCTGAATTCGAATGCATCTTTAACCCATCATTGCCCTGGATTCGACTGTATTTTCAATACATCATTTATCTGATCTGAACTGAATTGCATTTTCAATATACTGTTGACCTGACTTGACTTGTGTTTTCAACACGCTGTTGATCTGACTTGAACTGTACTTTCAATACACTGTTGATCTGTCTTGAACTGTACTTTCAATACACTGTTGATCTGACTTGAACTGTGTTTTCAACAGGAGGGATCTCGCTCCTTTCGAGGCTACGGCGCCACGACCGCTAGAGACTGGTACGATGTGCTTCCCACGGGGGTCCGCTGGATTGTCGACGAGACCGGCTTTGGTATATTTTGTTGCAGCTTGACACGAGTTATAGCAAGTCGTCCTCTCTTGGGGGCTCTTGTGGAGAGGTGGTGGGACACCACCAATTCCTTCCATTTCTCCACGGCAGGGAAGATGACCATGACTCCTTTTGATTTTTCTATGATCATCGGTCTGGGAGTAGGAGGTGATCCGATTCCCCTAGATCCCGACATAGGGGAGTGGGTGGCTGCATGGGATGTGCTACTTGGAGCGCGTCCACCCCTTGCTCGAGCAGGTATGGTTAGATATTCTTGGTTCGAGGAGCAGTTCCACGGGGAGGATCCTCAGACCGATGAGGGAGTGGAGCAGTATGCTAGGGGCTTCCTTCTATTTCTTTTCGTACCACCTTGTTTTCAAACAGTGGAATCGTGGGTTTGTATTTCTTGAGCGCCTGCATTGTTTCCGTGGTCGGTTCCTACAATTAGGGCGAGCCGGCCTCACCACTCTTTATGGATACATGAGCTCCACTTCTGGATGTGTAGGAGATTGATTGGAGGCCATCAAGAGCTTGGGAGGCACGCAACCCAGCCTTCCTTTTCATTATTTTGTTTAGCTGCTTTGTATGTTTTGCTTTGTTCAATATTTGCACTCTCCAGACTCATCCATATCAGATAGGCTTCGCTTTGTATTTTCTGTACACCATACACTGCTCATGACACACTACATGCACATGATCTAATGTCCGCTTTCTAGGCTCTGATCATATGTATCAGATCTTGATTTTGCTTTTCAGATTCTTGTTCATATCAGATCGATCACACCTGTTCAACAGTTTTGGGTATATGCATATTTCCCGGCGCTTGCCCCAGATCCGGTGGAGGAGACTGCAGTGACAGTCCCATTTTCCGACATATATGACGGTCCGCTCTGCCGTAGGACCCGGGAGGGCTTCATGTTTTTCCGACAGTATTTTGACACAGTCGCGGCGCGTGAGGTAAGTTTGCAATGAGTTATTTTGAGTAAACCACCTGCCTTAATTATTTAACGATTGATCATTTCGTTGGTTCTCTTTCTCAGATTTCATGGCGACCATGGGAGGCGATTCCATCGGGACTCCGAGATCAGTATCACACTGCTCATATCATGTCTCAGTACCGTATTCTCTTCGAGGGGCCGATCTATCGGGCCTGGTTTCTGAGCGAGCGCTTTATGTGCCAGACTTTGGGGTTGCCCGCTCCATTTGTACCGATGGCGCCTCCACCATCGATGAGGGCGACACACATGTTATCCGCCGACCAGGTGATCCAGTTCATGGTAGGGCTGGAGACAGATTATTTCCATGCTGAGGGCGACTACGCGACCTTCATTCAGACACATCTGATGCCGTCTTTAACTGGTGTCCGAGGGGGAGAGGGAGCGAGGGCTCCAACTATGAGAGGTAGAGGCAGAGCGGTCAGGTCTCGTAGGAGGCGAGGTCCTGAGGGGAGACAGGAGTCTGGATGGCCAGTATTGCCTGCTACTATGACACTTCAAGGGCGAGCTGGAGAGATTTATCAGGTTCCTTGCCCTCCTCCACCGCCACGAGCTTATCGGAGGTTCTGGCTCGACTCGAGTATGTGCTACACTATCACCCCTTGTACTGTCATTTGATTTCCCTTGATATTATACAGAGTACTAATGATTTCGACCATTTTTGTAGGCTCCCATTGAGTACACTCGTCAGTCTCTGGCGATGATTGCTTCAACGATAGGGATGCTGCAGATGAGCATGGACCTACTCAATATTTATGGCATTCCGATAAGTTCATTCAAACTGCTTGGATTTGAAGTCTTTTCTTAACACACCATCATTTGTATAGCTTGTACACTGCCTTCATCTGATGCATTGGTCCCATACCCCATTCACGGCATGCATTCACTGCAAATCATTCACTATTCACAGTACAACACTTTGCTGCATCTGATATACATTGGTTACTAATGCATTTCGGGTGGATTTTCCTTCTTTCAGATTCCTTTCTTGCCGCCAGGCCCATTAGGTGTTCCAGCAGGAGCAGGGACGAGCCCTTCAGTACCTCCTCGAGCAGCAGAGGGAGCAGGACGAGGGACTAGTTCACAGGGACCTATCTCTGATGATGATGAGTCTGACGAGGAGGCGATGAGTCCACATTCAGAGTCAGAATCAGATGCTGATGGTGGAGATCCTGGACCTTCGTCCAGGAAGAGGACCAGGACGGATTCCCGTACTTGAGACCGCCAGCACTGGTCCAGACATTTTGCTACTTCAGACGATGATCTTCTTTTGTTTTATTTTCCTTTTTACTAGTAGTTTTTGCACATTGTACTGTGTTGGGCAGATTTGTTTAAAACCGAACTCTTTTGTAAAAAGAAACTATGATGGAATGAAAATAGCCTTTTCGTTGGAAAAGTGTTTCGTTTGTACATTCTATGCATCGCATCGCATCGCATTGCATCACTTTACACAACCATGTAAATAAGATTAAAGTTTTGTTTTGAAAACCAAACGCTCAAATTGCACTAATCAGGTAGTGAACCGACTAATAACAAAACAACTCGATAAACAAAGCAAAACTTAACAAATTTACAACTCGATAAGCAGACTGCAATAACTCGATGAATGAAAGGAAGGTAATTACAACCTGACACAGAAAAAGAAAACAATACGTCTTAAACAAGCGACCACGACAAAGCCCAACAGGACAAAACAAGACCTTGAAAGACAGGAATCCACTGCAACAGACAACTGGGCCTTCAGTGAGGGAGCTAATGAGTGAGAATGGAACACCGCCGGCCACCAATGGAGGCCTGCCGGCCATCAGTGTGCCATTGTCGGCCATCGATGGCAGATTCTCCAAAATGATGACACCTGTCCTCCACTCACTACCATATCTTCTATATGAGTTCCAGCTTCGGGATTCTCTTCATTTCAGCTAAAATTTGCACCAAATGGAAGCATTCTCTGCCCAAAACTTCACAAATTGGATTGCTTCTCTAGACGGCTCGGAAAAGTTAAACTTCCGAGGCTTCGGTTTGAACGCACTATTCACGCCAGGCTGTACTCCGCTGCACCTTCCTTTCCTCCATGCCACGGCAAGATTTTGGAATCCGGTAACACACGTCTTTAGCTTCGGCGGGTAGGAGGTATGCCCTACCTTTGAAGATTTCTGCATTTTACTGGAATCTGAGCGTGACAAGGAGATCCTGCCCCATTCTAATTTTGGCCATGCCCAAACCTTAGGGCGAATATGTGGACTTACTATGTGTGACGCTCGGTCAATGATTCATAACGGAATGCTGGACATTCCCAGTTTGATCTATCGGTTTTCTGATGCCGGCAATCGCAACGACCATCATTGGCAAGGCTTCCGGCGACACGCCCTCTGTTTGTGCATGCTATCTCATTTTCTGTTTGTCTCAGGCTCCGAAGGATCTAATGTTCGGTTGATCAAGGTTACCCAGGGCTTGAAAGAGGGCAAGAGTTGCGTTGTAATGACTCTGGCTGAGACGTTGATGGGGTTAGACGCCTTTTATCATCGAGAGACGACCAGATTTGTGGGGAGTCCACTATTGCTGCAGGTAAAGTTTCCCACCCAATCTCACATGTGTACCACTCACGCCATTCGGCCCTCAAACTCGATTTTTCTCTCAAAATCCTTTTCCTTACTTTTCTCTCAACTTGTACATCTCTCTATTCTTTATTCTCTCATTTTTCATCCCTTCTCAGGTGTGGTTGATGGACAAACTGCAAGTTGTGGACCCTTGTCCAGCATACTCAGCTCGCGGCTATCTCTTCCGGTGACGTCTAGTCGATGTTCCAGATGGGGAATGGAGTATTTTGATCCATTCCGATTTGTGCTTCGCACTTGGTTTGACACCTTGTTGTTTGGAGGTTGAGAGAGAGTTTTCGGCCCTTTACAGACAGCTTCAGCTGTGCCCTTTCTGGCAGGTATGTTAACAATGGGGAAAAGACGGAACACCTGACTCAACTGTGCCCCTAGTTCATTACTTTGACCATTTTTTTTTGTTTTGGTTTCCGACGAAAACAGTTTTGACCAAAATGAGAGTTAGATTAACACATTTGTTCGATTTTTGATTTGAAAATCATGCAAGTCAGGCTATAAGTACTGAAAATTTTCCCTTTTGGGTCCCAGAAATGGTCTTAGTTGTAAAAAGGAAATATTTCAAGAAAATAGTCAACCTCAGTAAAAATTTTCAAAAACTATTTTTGCAAACGGCCAATGCTAAACGAGCATAGAACCTACCCTCGAGATACGCAACCCCGGATCGGAGGCAATGGAAAATTGCCCCTTGCTTGGAAGGACTGCACGGAAACGGAAAGTTGCCCCTGGTTTGAACGGCGACTCGTGGCAACTTATGGCAACGGAAAGTTGCCCCTTGTTTGGATGATGCCGCAGCATGCTCTCATCGGTGATGATTGCAAACGAACTCTCGAACACGGAGAAGACGAAGACGGTCAAAACCAATATATGGACACAGTCACTGGGAAAGCTTTGGTGGCTGGACTTCAAGAGGAAGTTAACTTCGTGGTTCCGGTTGTCACAACCGAACTATCGGATTCAGGGGAGGCAAGGGTGATCAACACCATTACATGGACTGAGACGCTATGAAAGCGTTGGGGGCTGGACTTCAGGATGAAGTTGCCTACGTATCCCAAACATGGGAATCAAGCCTTACTTAGTTCGGGTTAAGGTACACTCGGGTATTAACCTTCACTTTTTAGGCTCTAACTTTTGCCAAGGCGCCCGATGTGGGTTTTCGAC
Organism: Camellia lanceoleosa; assembly: GCA_025200525.1. NCBI lineage: Eukaryota > Viridiplantae > Streptophyta > Magnoliopsida > Ericales > Theaceae > Camellia > Camellia lanceoleosa. Next base: position 185,714,654 of record CM045764.1, on the reverse strand, counting down.
CTTGCGAGCTTTGTTTTTCTTTTTCTTTTCATTCTTCAATTCTCTTCATCTTTTCTTTTTCATTTTCTTCATTTTTCTTTTCTCTTTTTTTTTTGTATATATATTTTTTCTTTCTTTTTTGTTGTATTTTTTTGTTTTTTTTTTCTCTTGCTCTAACTTTTGCCTGGGTCGTCCTTCCGGGTTTTCAGCCTAGCGAGCCTCTCAAGGGTAAAAGTGTAACAAGTCCATACCAAATGGTTTTGAGATTGAAGCCCTTTGAATCCAGGAGAATGGCTGTTGTTTTGATTTGCAAAAGGATCCATCTTCGGCTCTACGAGCACATCGGACATTTTTTGCCCCTAGTTGGAGGGGTGTTTTTGTTCTAGCTTCACAAGCTTCTACTGATGAGATTTGATCTGCTTGATCTGACTCTGGTGCCTCTTGTTCGAGGGCCACTTTAAATACGGCTGCATAGGCCTCTCTTGATGGTTGATCATTGAATACGCTGAACCCAAGGTCAAGGTTTTTGAGAATGGAGGGATTGAATCTTGAGGCTGAGAGCGATCCTAAGCTGCACAATCTCAAGAGCGATTCCACACAAGTCTTCGCAGGACTGCGCAAGACATTTTGTTTTTGAAAGTTTTTAAGAAAGCGACAAATAGCTCGCACTGAAGACAGTGTGGAGCCAATCTGGATCAAGCCAGGGTCCTTCTCAGTACTCACACTAACAAGCATGATTTCGATCATTAAGGGCTTAGCACGCCTCTCTTTCTCTCCATTTGATCAAAGTTTTGCAAATCCAGAGGAATTCCTTCCTCTTCGTTTTCATCACCACAGTGTTTAAAAAGGTTTGAAAAACTTAGGCCATTACAATGAGTTTAGAGCACAGAAGAGTAAGTGAGATGCTCCGTCATTTCATTCAAATCCTCTGGCACAACCGGCCCAAAATAGCAATAAGCACGGAAGCATGATAGCCGCAGCTGTTTCATTTAGATTTCTTGGTTGCAACTGGCTCCATAGTAGAGACAGACTCAAGAGAAAGCAAAAGGGGTAATTACAAAACGGTATTCGAGGCAACAACCCCGGAATCACCCGACATTCTATACAAAAGGGACTGACTCGCTACAACAAGACAAACCCTTAAGCAAAAAGGACTGACTCAAGACAATGAGACAGACTCAAAACAGAGCAAAAGACCGACTCGATACCCAAGCCAGAATTTACAAAAACTAGCAATCACAGATGCTCAAAAATGCGTGCCAGACGCCACATCCAAAATACACCGCGGGTCGCCCATAGGTGGATCACTTCCCGATCACATACTCGCAGTATCCTCAAAATGCAAGAACTCTGTAGTGACTGACTTGGCCGAGGTAGGCGGGAGAATGACCTTATCGTCAATCAAATCTTGCACTTCATGACGAAGGCGAAAACAACTGTCGGTGATGTGACCGGTTTGCTGGTGGTACGCGCAGTACAAAGTAGCATCGTGTTTAGCTGGAAGAGGATTCGGGAGAGGCCACGGCTCAAGGGGTGTAAGATGCCCCTTTTTAGCCGAAATTAGAAGTGCCCTAGACAAAGGCATGTAGAGGGGATGAAAGACTCTGCGCCCTAGAGGCAGATACTTTGAAGTCTGGGGATTCTCGCTAGACGCACTAGCAAAAGGGTCGGCAGGTGCGGCCTTGGATTTTTGGTCTTTCCCGGGTGCAGGGTTGGGAACGGAAGGAACTGTTCTGGCATAACAGGGCCTATCCCGATTTTCTGACTGGCTTGTATTGCTCGTGGCTGGAGTGGGGAAAACATCATCCACGATCTTGGTTGTGATCGCAAGCACCTATGTCTTACTCATTCCCCCGGCTTTCAAAGCCTGAACTGCCCACAGCAGTCGTTCAATGGGATCGGTGTCTGCCTTCATTTTGTTCTTACCTCTGGCCTCAGCCTGATCAAGGGCTTGGGTTGGTGTTGATACGTCATGGTTATAATTGGAGGCCATCTCCGGTTGGCTAAGCTCGATCACAATCCGTCCCAATAGCAGGGGCTCCTATGCTACAAAACTTCCGGCATATGGTGCGGCTGGTGGCGAAGTTGACATTCCGTAAGCGAGATCTGCGACGAACCTCTGGAGGTCACCTATCATCCCCATCACCTCGAATGTGGTGGGCTCATGAGCTTGGTACAACTGGGAGATCCAGACCGGGTGCGCCGCAGGTGACCTGGGTAGATGCGGTATATCAACGTCGGTCTCACTTTGCAGTGTGATTCCTTGATCTAACGCGGCTGTCATAACCATGATCTCTTCTGAATTCTGTGTCATGATAAGTCCACTGCTCTAAATGGCAACTGACGAATCAGGTATCTGTCTTGCCTCAGCGAAGGAGAATACTAGCTATTCTGAACTAACTCTCTGAACTGAAAGAGAAAACACACGATTTTTCATGTAAGACACAAGCATAAATTTGAATCATCATCTACTATCGATCAACGTTACGCAAAATCATCGCCTAAAATCGAATCGAATCACAAATATAATCGATTCCTGAATACTTATACTAATGCCCGCAGGCCTAATGCCCAGACTTGCAAACTGGTATATGCGTTCCCTGTAGAGATACACTCTAAAAGCACATAACAGATAATTGAAAGCCAAAACACCCCTATGGAGGGGTAAGGTTTCCCTGTCCTATTTTGTCAGGAGCTAGGGTTTCGCTACGCACGTAGCGGTTTCAAACAACCTATCATCGAGTAAGCAAGCTGTCCTAGTTTGGAATGGTCACTACGGATTCCGAATATGCACTAGGTCGAATGGTCGAAAAGGATGCCCCGGTAAAACCAGGGTTTGTGTTCCCATACAGTCAGAGCCCACAACCGGTCAGCCTTATGGCCATGCCTTGATAAGACAAGCCTCCGGCAAACTGTTCAGGAATGGCAGATGGCAAACACGGTGTCCTAGGCGCACCAATGCACATGCAATGCAAAGGGACACATAAATGAGATCAAAACAGGATATCACGAGTTCGAGTCAAGCTCTCTAATTTCCCAGCAGAGTCGCCAGAAACTGTAGACGTCCCCGAATGCCCTGGGAGGATGAATCCCGTTCTGTTCTTTTGGGTTTACTACAATTCAGACTCAATTTGTCACGGTTCTAAATCTGAACCAAAGAGTCCAAATCCGGCAAATCGTTTTGAGAAAAATAGATTTTTAGAAAAGAAGTGCCAAACATGGACTGCTTTGCCAGATACAGAGTCGCCACCTAAATATTTTATAGTGGGAAAATTTAGGAAACCCTGACTCGGTGCCAAAGGCCACGTATCCGTCATCACCAAAGTTGCCTCGGCTCGGGAACTTGGGTACGATTGGGGAAGGTCAGCTATGAGCACCCCCTCTCGCCCGATCCGAAGATCGACCTCTACTAACCATGATATCTGATTTTGAAAACATTATGTGTTCTTATTCCGGTTATTAGCTAGAATTACTATGTGAAGCGCACAGCAAAACAAGTATAGACTAGATCGCCTAATTTGGAACAAAGCGTTGCATATCCGTTTGTTTGGAAACGTTTTGAAATTTGCTACTCGCAAGTAGGCTAAAATACGGATTTCAATGAATTATCCCAACTCAAACAATCCAACCTTCACCCACAGGCATTCAGACAGTTTATCACATAAGCGTATAGCCACATGGTAAGCATGCTGTCATGTTAACATTCACACTCATGTGAGATGCTAAAGCATAAATACTTACATCGTACTCCGTGCCAAAACAATGAAACTAGTTAGCAAAACATGCATGACCCTAATTCATGTTAAGTGGCTAATGTATTGCATACAGAATGCAACTAAGTAGGCTCGGCTACCAATGACATGGCATGGCACTTACTTCAAAACATGCTTTGAAACACGTATTCAAGAAAGTGTATTGAAAATTGCAATGCAGTTTGAATGATGAACCGAGCCTTCGGTGCATGCAAGACAAATGAATGATGCACATGCGAAGCATAAGAATGCTAATCGAGATATGCCCTAAATCTAACCATTGTAAGTGGTTAAATAAAAGGGAGAAAGAAAGGGGATTGGAAGACATGCACACACGCACGCACCCTTATTACAACATTATGCCCTCATAGGGAGGGTCCGGATAAAAGAGTCTGAATGTCCAAAATAAGTACAGTCCAAAGCAAAATAGACAACTAGCTAATCTAAGCTAATTACTTATTACATCACAAACTAATTTAATTAACCATCTAAGCTAATTAAATAATTACAAAAACAAATGAGCCAATTAACAAATTAATTAATTTCAACTGAGCATGCATCTAGCTAGCTACTGAAGCTAATTAATCTAAGTTATTACATAATTAGAAACCTCAGGACACGAGGGATTCACATGTTTGCTGCCAGCCATCAATGGCAGGCTGCCGGCCACTGGTGTACTGTGACACCAAACTGCAACGAAGCACAAAATAGAGGAAAATGAGGGTTTCCCTAGGACATGTATGCACCATGGCACTCCAAATCACCTCAAAACATCAAGGGAGAGGCCAAGTCGGATCCACGACCATCAATCACGCATCCCGATGCATGATGGCCAAAGATCCAACTTGTGCAAATCAATATAGAAATGAATGCACAAATACAACAAATAAAGCCTAGAACTCTATCATGAATCATCAAGAGCTTCGGCAACCGAGAATTGAGACACATTCCATCACTTGAAGTATGAAATGCCTCTCGTTCCTCGTGCTCAGATTAATACTTAATCCAAGCAATGCAACACATAAGCATGGCCAACATGCAACATGACCTATGTATGCAAACATGCAACCAAACCAAACATGCAATAAGCATATAAGCATGATGTGAGGCAACAACTTATGACAAAATGCAACATGAACATATGAACATGCAAGGCATGTAAAGCTAAGCAAATATGCAACAACATACTACATGTAACAAGCATGCGACAACATGGTAAAATGGGCTTACACCAAAGATGGACAACTCTCAACTAGGTCCAAATTAGTAGCCATTGTAAGGCCCCTGAAATATGTATTTACCCTTAAGACCCTAATGTTGAATTATATTTATTTATTTATTTTTAGCCCCTCGTTTACTTGAATTAATTTGAATCTTGTCGGTTAGCAATTGCTATTTTTATTTTTATCGAAACAGAAATTTCTCTAACCAGATTAGGTTCCCTAACTTAATTTAATTCTACCCAGGTTACATGTATTTAACTTCAAGCCCTCATATTTTCTTTTAAAATTTCAAAACTTGCCCCAAAATAGTACTCATATCTTGTACATTGGTATGCCATCAATCTTGATATATATATACATATACACCTAGGAGAATGTGCCTAGAACTTAAAATAATTAAAAAATTAGTCCCTTCACATCCCTATGGCTAGCCCTTCCTTGGAGAATGTGAGAAACCTATTTCCAAGACACACCATCATGAGATATTCTAGGAAATCCAAACCTAATGACCTAGACCTAGGTTGCAAATCTCAAGACTAGTTACCTTTTAACTAAAAATCAACTAATTGATGCCAAAACCTATGATTTAGCACCTTAGTTACTCCCATCCCTTTTGACACTAACCAAAATCCTAGCTTTCCATCCAATTCCAACAAAAGGGCTTTTATGTCCTTTTATCCCAAATTTGCCTATATATACCACACCCTCCCTAGCTTGCAAACATACACACAACACACTCACCCACACACACACATTTGGCTAGAGAGAAGGAGGAGAGCAAAAGACAGAAGTCTAGAAGAAGAAGAGGAAGAAAGAAGAGAGTCTTCTTGTGCAAAGCTTAGTAGGTAAGCCACCAACACAACCTTCTCTTCATTTCCTTTTCTAATGCATGTTCTAAAGTTTCTGAATAATGTTCCAGATCTGTTATTATCAAGTTCTTATGTGAAAAATGCTAAGGGTTGTGTATTGATTTCATCCCTCTTGTATTTTCCCCATTTTGGCACAAACCATCTTCTTTTTGTACAAATCTCTCAACTTTTCAACGGCACTCTTTCAAACAAAATTTCTGAGTTAAACATGTGATAGTTATCATATTTTCTTCACAAAAGAAATGAAACTTTCCCATGGTGGAACCCTCTTTTTATAAATTTTCTTGTTTTGGGCATTCTACCTTAAAATCTGTTTTTGCAGCCCACTTTCAAAAATTCCAGAAAAATGTAAAAAAATATTCTGGAACTCTATTTTATTTCAAAACCTTCCTTAAGGAGTTAGCTTTCAACTAAAATTGGTTTCATCGAAAAAAATTAAGCGGTTTAAAAGAAAATCAAGTTTTAAATAGCGATTGACGGAGATCTGGACAGATTCTGGACAGCGCTGGACTATTTTCTAAATAACTTAAAATCTGGAAAAGCAAACCCATTTCCGAAAATGTTCTAGAAACTAGATCAAATTCTTTACGAACCATACGAAGACTGAGTTCGGTGGATGATCTAAAGTAGTCCTTTCGTATTAATCTTCACGTGATGTTAAATTTGGAAATTTGTTATGTATGGATGTTTTGTGCCCTTGTATTCATGAAAATGTTTAATGGCTTATGATCATATCTTGGCAAGATGTTGTACATGCATGTTATGTTATTTATCTTTCTTATCTTGACGATGCATGCTTATGTGGATATTATTATATTGTTTAGTTGGACTAACCTTGACTTAAAACACTTAATTCAACGGGAAACCTAATTGGGTGGGTATTGGGTTTTCGAACACTTGAGTTATGAAAAGACGATAATATGTGGTATATGAATTATTAGGATGCGTTTCCTATTTGAAGTTAAAGTCTTGCGCAAGTGGTTTTCGGAACCCTTGAACGGAGCGGTTGTATTCGGACCCTAGGTAGCTTGGTGTGAGGAGGGATTTGGGCAAGGCCCATTATTACCGTCTCTTTTGAGGCCCTGCGGTTGGCGCTACGCGGTATATAACCGTTGGTAGGCATCCGAGGTTAGTTCTGCAACAAAGCAGCAAAAGAGGGGGCATATCGAATAATCCGCGTCCGATTCTTGTGGTCGGGAGGATGGAATCTCTTTGGGAGATTTCTAGTTACTAACATCTGACTCAACTCTTAATGCATTTATTTGTTTATTGGAGTATCATGCTTTACTACTTGGTGCTATAAATGTGATTGTGTATTGGACTGCGAAAAAGGAGTGGGGTGTGTGTGTGTTTACTAGGCATTCAAAGCTCACGGCGTATCATGCCAGGTGACAAAGCGGGACTCGTAGCGGAAGACGACGAGCCGGAAACCTTTGAAGACTTTTGGCTATCCTAGAATATTAGAAGTTTCTTTTTGATAATTTTGTAAGACTCATATGAAGCTAAAAACTTTCTTTTGGGGATGTAATGTAATGAAACAATCTTTTGAATTAAGTATTATGTATTTATATTCTATGTATGGACCTTATCGTTGCTTATGAGACCTTGTGTCAATACCTGGTAAGATCTATCAAAAAGATAGTGCGTTGCCTAAGAAAGCTGGACTTAGAAGGGAGGCTATTTTGACTCCTCCGGCAATCTGGGATCTTACTTGGTTATTGACCATAGGACTCACTAGTGACTCTCCCTTGACAGCAACCTATAGTGTAGAATCGGCGCGTCACAGCCATAGCGATGAATTAAGCCACACAACATACTCAAGCATGCAAAATGCGAAAGGTTCGACGAAGGGGCCTAAAAGGGCAACTCTCAAAAGTGCCTAAGAAGTGACAAATGTGCAAGTGTAACAACACTATATGCACTGAAATGAGATGACAAATGATGCCAAATCATTTAAACAACACAAGTAAAGCATGCAAAGGTCCTAAGTCATGAAAGCTAGCAAAGAGCAATACAAAAAAGGCATACAATACATGGCACAAACACATGAACTAAGCATGGACAGAGTTTAATTAAGCCTAAACAAGGACTTAAACATGCTAGAATGAAGGCTCAAACACCTAGACATGCAAGCATACAAGTTAAGCCTTAAACTAGGCAATAATGCACGACATTCAAAGGCACTTGAAGCATGAATGAAGTGAGAATGTGACAATGGTACATGCTCTGAAATGAAGCATTAAATGATGCCAAATCATCTACATATCTCAAAGATAGCATGCATGCATCACCGAAACACAAAGCTTGCAAGGTCAATTCCACTCCAGCTATACAAAGCATGCATTATTTGACTAGGAAGCATAAATACAGAGGCAAGGCAGCCCCAACACATGAACATTTCGAGTTCAAAGCATGGCCAAAAGATGCTAGCATGATGGACTAACATAACATGCAAGATTGGCTAGTAGGCGTGAGTTGTATGACATGTATATGAAGCATATGAAATCTCACCAAACCAGCCAAAATCAGTGAACTAAACATTTGAAAATACCCCCAAATAATCATGGAAATGCAGCCAATACATGCCAAAATGAGGGGCTTGTTTGAAGGGCCACACAAGGAATTATTAGGCACATGCAAGATGGACATTCAACAAGGCCAAACCAATTTTGGAAATGGCTCAAGAGGGTCCCAAAACCCACTGAAAAGGGCCTGGAACAAGGCCTAGAAGCATGCAAAATGGGGTCTCTTTGGAAGGCCAAAAAGGCCACCAAACAAGACAAGGAGAGAGGGGGTCACCCCTTTCTAATTTTGGCCTTCAAGAACACAACAAGGCCACTGAAAATCCACTGGATTTCAGTGGCTAATAGGCCAAAACAAGGCCAATACAAATACTCACATGTATGGCTCTAAACATGAAGAGATAAAGCATGCATGGGGGAAGATGACCCCAAAAATCAAAGAGACCTCAATGAATCTTAAAGAGGAGGTCAAGAAAAAACTTTTTCCAGTTTATATCAAATCTCAAAAATAATCACAAGTAGGGCTAATCTATCATGCAAAAATGGCCCTAAAAGAAGAGATAAAGCACAAGGGACAATAGATGGCCTCAAACAGAGAAGAGCCTTTCAACAAAGTTGATGAGGGGCTCAAAATAATGCACTTTGTAGTTTGTCTTAGAGCCCAGAAGTGCTCACAAATGAGGCTAATACATCATGCAAAAAAAGGCCTACAAAGAGGGATAAAGCATGCAAGGGGGGGAGGAGACCTCAAACAGCAAAGAGTCCTTGATCAAACATATAGAGGAGCTCAAAATATGACCTTTTTCAGTTCATGACAAAGTCCAAAAATTCTTGCAAGTGAGGATGGCCAATGAACAAATAAAGTGCAAGTTTAGGGGAAATAGAGATTTACCCTAGAAGAGCAGTAAACCAGCAGGTTTTGGTCCAGAATTCTGAGCTTCCAACCTTCTCAAATGGCCTCCAAGGTGCTAGAATGGAGGATGGAGGTGTATATCTAAGTGTTGTAGTGCAAAAGGGCAAGGAAATCCAACTCTAAAGCCTAAAACATACACAATATAGAGAGGAAGAGAGTTTTTCTTCTTCAAAACTCAGAACCCTGGTATAAGGAAGAGGACTCTTCCTTATATAGAACAATGCAAAGCCAAAGCTTCTTGAACAAGCTTTTCAAGGCTTCTATCCCTCCATACACGTGTATGGAGGGGAGCAAATGAAAATCCAGCTGGCTCAAAAGATGCACTGAAACCGGTGAGATAGAGGGGTAGGCCATCCGTAATGGCGTGCCCTTGATGGCGGGGCTTTTATCGATGGCAGCGGGGCAAAGCCATGGCAATGCCATGCCATGGCGGCGGCACCAAGAAACCACTCTGAAAGGACCAAAGCAGGTCCAAAAATGAGGCGAAATGATACAAGGTCGAAACTCGAACCGGTGCCGTTCAGCGTGTGATCGAATCTTTGGGCGAAATCGAACCCGATTGTTGGGTGTACCTACAAGCACAACCAAGTCTTGAGGGCGGTCAAAAATGGGGTGTCTACACTGCATCATTTACTTGAGCAATTCTGAGCATCAAGGGACATCAAACACATATTTCAAAAATACGAGAGGGTTAAGCACGCAAAATGGGCGAACAAAATTTCTGATTTGGGCGCGACGCGGTATGAGCCCCGCGTCTTGTTGTAAGCCCAAGCGTCGGCGATCTAGACGAATCTGAAATTTAACAAATCTCAATTTTTGGTACACTTTTTCAAGGCTCAAAATAGGTTCTTTAATTGTTAGAATATGGTTCAAAATCATGTGTATAAACATTACAACATATATCAATTTCAATATAACTTGGATCTTAGATCTTTAAAACTCATAAACATAACCCAATTCCCTTAACATACAAACAAGACATCTCTTTATAACTTAATTTACCTTCAAAACAACTATATATCAAGAATACTTCTTAACAAGACAATACACACACTTGATGGACATAACAACTCCATAAAAAAATAAGGGAAATTGAAAAGGTGGTTAAAGAGAAGTTGATTCATGCCTACCTTGTCTCAAATCCTCATAATTTCTCTCAATTCCTACTCTTCTTCTTTGAAACCCTTCTTCCCCCTTAGTTCTTCCTCTCAAACTCCTCTCTTAGGATATTTTGTATAAATCTCCAAGTCAAATAGTTAAGATAACATATCTATATATATATATATAAAGAAAATAGGACAAAAATCAATCTATTTAATCATTCTAAATCAAATTCCTACAAAAATGTTTATTATTAATTAAAAATTATGCTAATCTCAAATGTAAGATTAATTTCGGATTATTGATCTCCTAAGGCTTGCAATTCCTGATCCAAAATTGTAATTGTGATAGATATGTTTTCTTATTAAACAGATATGGATCTAAAATCATAAGGTTCAGTTAATTAAACCTAATTTCTCATAAAATTCACAATAAGCATTTAAATGAGCAGAGTAAAAGGACTGAATATATCTCAAAAAAAAAAAAAAAACATGTACGAGGGTCGGGTTATTACACAAAGTCTCATATACACATATGAAACTCAAATAAGAAAACCCATCTTTTATAATTGTCAAATCAAACCCTAACTTTGCCCAAATCTCCCAAACACTACCATCTATACAAATAACCAACATTTATGTCAAAACCCATAATAAGGAGTAGTTTATCCCTACCTTAAATGGAGAGACTCAAAGGAGATGAAGAGAAAACCCAAGATGCTCCAAATCCAAGCTTTTTCGGATCAGAGGATAGCCCACGTAATGCTCGAACTTTTTTACAAAGGGATTAGGGTAGAGACACTCTAGATCAAGTGTATTTGTAGAGAGGAGAGTGTAGAGAGAGAGACATCCGGATCTAGGGTTTGGAGAGAAATGGAGACAAAAAAGTGATATAGAATCACGCTATTGCGAATTGATATGTATAGGGCTCGCTCGAGCGAATGAGTGGTCGCTCGAGAGACCAAACACAAAAGGACCCCGCTCGAGTGCAAGAAGCGTTGCTTGAGCGAACAATGAGAAGCTTCAGGTCTGAACCAACGCAGACGCACACTCGAGTGCAAGAATTCTTGCTTGAGCGAAGGAACCAACAACACAGGGCTCGCTCAAGCAAAGAATGCCATCCTTCAAGTCTAAAAGAGACGCAAACGCATGCTCGAGCGCAAGACTACTCGCTTGAGTGAAGAGGCACACGACACAAGGCTCGCTTGAGCGCAAGAAAGCTCGCTCGAGCAGAAGCTGCGTCTGAAAAAGAAACCTGAAGACCCACAATACTCGCTCGAACAAAGAAGCAAACACCCAAGGCTCGCTTGAGCGCAAAAAGTCTCGCTCGAGCGAGGAAGGAAAAACCTGGGCAGCAACCAATTGTTTCAACTCACAACTAATATACTCGAAACTTAGCCAACACATCCCATAACTCAAATACAAGGAATTAAAGGATGACAACATGACAAAGACAACAACATACAATCACTAAACCCAAGCTCGGAATACAATAAATGACGGGGAAAATTGGGATCGCTATAACCTCTCCCCCTTAAAGAATTTCGTCCTCGAAATTTTATACAAGTTTCAAAATTGTGATTTCTCAATTCTTAACATGATTATAATTCAATCATTCACCATCATGACCCACCATCGGTCATTCCATCTCTTCTCAAGAGAACAAATTACAATATAACTCAACATGTATCATCAACATGCATCCTTTTGAAATTCAACTAACTTCAACACATATATCTCATGCTTTTCAAAACATATTCAATGTTCATAATCATATTTTCATTTCTAAAACATATTTAACATATACAATGTTAAAGTAAACTCTCATTTCCGAAACATATTCAACAATTACAACATTTCCATAGTCCAAAACATATACAATGTTTCTAGAATTCATCAATAAAACAAAATTTCCAATACAAGGTTAAACATTAACAAACAAGTCCGGATATTTCTCTCAGACATCCAATTCGCGTTCCCAAGTGGCGTCCTCAACCTCGTGATGTTTCCAAAATACTTTGACTAAGGGAATCGTCTTGCCTCGCAAGACTTGGTCCTGCATATCCAAGACCCTCACTGGTCTCTCCTCATACGAAGCATCCTCGTCTACCTCTAAGTCGGTCCAATCCAATACATGTGATGGATCCGACTCATATTTCCAAAGCATACTAACATGAAACACGTCATGCACTCCGGACAATTGTAGCGGCAATGCTAAATGATAATCAACCTCACCAATCCTCTCAAGGATCTCGAAAGAGCCAATAAATCGAGAGGACAACTTCTCACTCTTTCCAAACCTCATCAAACCCCGTCTAGGTGATATTTTCAAATAGACATGATCACCCACCTCGAATGATAAAGGTCTCCTCCTACGGTCGACATAACTCTTTTGGCGACTCTGGGCCGTAACCAACCTTTTACAGATACGTGCTACTTTTTTCGTCATTTCTCGCACCAACTCTAGGCCCAACAAACGTGCATCACCCACCTCGGCCCAACACACTGGAGATCTACACGGTCGGCTATACAAGGCCTCAAACAGTGCCATATCAATACTCGATTGGAAACTGTTATTAAGGCAAACTCCACTAAGGGTAAGTGTCTCTTCCACGACCCCTTAAAGTCAAGGACACAGCCTCGAAGCATATCCTCAAGGATCTGAATAGTGCGCTCGGACTGCCCGTCAGTCTGAGGATGGTAAGCCGTGCTAAAACTCAATCTAGTACCCAAGGCACTCTGCAAACTCTGCCATAACCTAGCAGTAAAACACGGATCTCTATCTGAGACAATCGACACTGGGACCCCGTGCAACCTCACTATGTCCCGAATATACAAGTCGGCAAGATGATCTACCGAATCTCTCACGCGCATAGAAATGAAGTGTGCCGACTTAGTCAACCAGTCAACTACCACCCATATGGCATCACTACCCCATTGAGTCCTCGGAAGACCCATGACAAATCCATTGTGACGTGCTCCTATTTTCACTTGGCTATAGGTAAGGGTTGTAACAAACCCGTTGGCCTCTGATGCTCGGCCTTCACTTGTTGACAAGTAAGGCACTTAGATATGAAAACTGCCACATCCTTCTTCATCTCTCTCCACTAAAACTGGCAACTCAAATCATAATACATCTTCGTGCCTCCCGGATACACCGCAAGGTGTAAATGGTGAAACTCTTGGAGTACTTCCTCTTAACAAGACTCCGGTACAAACAAGCAGTCTCGGTACTTCACACTCATGTCAGGATACACAGTCAAACCCTTCTCTACCTTTCCACTAGAGATTTTCTCCCAGAGGGATTCTACCTCAAGGTCACCCTTCTGTGCCTCTAACACTCGATTCACAAGTGTAGGTTGTGCAATTACAGAAAACAAGGCCATAGACTCAATAGACTCACCCAAAAGCAAGTCGAACTCACCAAGAGCACCCAACATCTCCCATTCCCGGATAGCAATACAAGCCACATCGCTAATGGACTTCCTACTTAGGGCATCGGCTACAACATTGGCCTTTCTTGGATAATAGTGCAATTCGAAGTCATAATCCTCTAGGAACTCCATCCACCTTCTCTGCCTCAAATTTAAGTCTCTCTGTGTAAACAGATACTTCAGACCCTTATGATCTAAGAACACCTCGAATCTCTCACCATAAAGATAGTGCCTCCAAATCTTCAAGGAAAATATCACAGTTTCTAACTCTAGGTCATGAGTAGGGTAGTTCCTCTCGTGTGTTTTCAACTGACGTGAGCCATAGGCTACTACTTTCCCCTCCTGCATCAATACTGTGGGGAAGTGGATAAGGAAATACTCTTCAGATCCTAGAAGACGCCAATGATCCTCAGCTAGTCACCTGCAAAGATACAAATACTCGATTAGAGGTGGGAATTAGCACTCCGACGGACAAGTCAGTTCCTCTACTCAAGAAAGCTTGTTCATTAAGTTTTTAGAAGTGATTCTTGCATACCTTTTCTAGTCCATTGCCATTATATTTATACTCGTTTCTTCTGATCCTTGGGGCCAGGGCCTACTTTTTCAATCATTATCTTTTCCACTATTTGGCTCTAGGGATCCTACCCTATTCGGCCTATTTATCCTATTCAGCCCCTTATCCTTGCGAGATATCTGCCGGCTAGCGTCAAGCTTCTGAAATATACCACATTTATCTTCTCCAATTATTCGGCTACCACAATTGCCCTCCGAACTCCCTGTTGACGGCAATTGATCGACGTGTTTGGTTCAGAATTTGAGAAGTTTAGCGTCAGGCGGCTTCGCGTGCCCCAATATGTTAGGAGGCGCACGCCTTTTTGCTCATCATTACGCTTTCCCACTCTATTCATGTGTATCTCAGCATTTATTGCGATTTGAAACTTTGGTCCTTTTGAATTCACATTTCGTCGATTTTCTGAGACTTTTGGATCGCCAGTGCATATCCCTCCGTGACTCGGGTTTTCTACAACTTCTTCCCGTCTTCCCTTGTCTCATCTGCTCTTCGTAAGTCTCCTTCTCCCTTCTTTGTAATCCTATTTTCTGTTTGCGATTTTAGCTTCGACGAATATTTAGTTCTTTGCTAAGATGGCCAAACATTTGAAAGACCTCATTTCTGAGGATCGTATCTCCGGTTTCTGGCAACATTTTTCTATTCCTGACGACGTCCATTTATCCCTTGTAACGGACAACACTCTCGACATGGAGAGGGAAGATCAAAACACGATCGTATTCCCCCTTTTATCCATTGCGGATGGCGGGGTTCGTTTCCCCCTACACCCACTTCTTAGGGCCGTTCTCCGCTATTGGGGTTTGATTCCTTCTCAACCCAATGTAAATTTCTTTCGAATCATCATGGGGGTTGTAGAATTGAATCGACGCCTTAGGATTAACCTTGGGATTCCGGCCATTCGGCATTGTTACGCCTTAGCCAAATCCTCCGGTCGTGTTGGCGATATTTTCTCGGGCCAAAGATACTAACCATCACTTGGTGACTATGCTTGCGATTCGTAAGCGGGTTGGCAACATGATGGTCAGCGTCGAGTAATTGGGAGTTTCTTGAAGGTGGATCACTGGACCCATTCGAGACATAAGGGTGACCCAGGTTGCCACACAATGTCTTATGTCTGTTGGTCTATCTCTTATTCGGCTCTTTTCCCTAAATTGCTTTTTATCTTCTGCAGGTAATAGGTTGAAGAAAATTCTGACTTTGGTTGACGACGTAGTTCTTGGGAAATCAAGCGCACTCACATATTTGGCCGCCCAAACATACAAAAACAAGGAGAGCCGCCCATATTTTCCTTGATGCGAACCCACTTACACTACTTTCTCATTGCAGACAACATTAGATTCCATTCGGCAATCAACGACTCGGCCCTTATCTTTCGGCTTCAAAAACCTTAAGCGGATCGGTCTCGTAACCGATTCGGGGAAGGCGGCAAGCGGTTGTAAGGTGATTCGGATCTGGTGGGAGTCTCTTGAGAAGGTTGTAGAGGCCGTCGGCATTTGAGGCCGCCGAGCCATCCGCCTCAGACGGCGATTTCTCTTCTGAGGATATTTTTGCGAATTTGGGGATCTACGGCGATTTCTTTGAGGGTATGGCGAAGGAAAGCCTAACTTGCAGATGGCGCGTAAAAGAAATGCGGCGGATAGCGCCGAAGAAGAAATTTGAATCGCCGAATCGGATCTAGCTTGATCAAGCCCTTCGTGCCCGTTTACGAGGGGCGGTTGAGGTTCTTGTTTTCGACAGGAAAAGAGGGTGGAGAAACGGGCCAATGAAACGGTGATTGAGCAAGGTCAAAAGCGTGGTGCCGAGGGAGAAGCGAGTTCAGAAGCTGGCCCTGGTAGCACATGGCCTCGGCTTGAAGAATCGGATGTGGTCGCTCCATTCGTTATTCAGCCAAACATCAGGGGTATGCCCATTTTATCAAACGCCGCCATCGAGGATCGGTAGTAGCTCTTTGAGCCTAGCGGCTTCAATTTCTCTGCCGGCTGACAACAAAGCCTTCGGTGCCGTGCCTGATATTATGGTCGTTGCCCTAACTGCTCAATCGGCACTCCTGGTAGGTCACCTTCATTTCGCTCTTGTTTGTTAAAGGCGTCTAATCATACCGAATTGTTTTGCAGACGATTAAAAGGATCGCCAACTTGGGTTGCCGCTTGCGTGATGCTCTCGGGAGAATTGACCATTTGCAAACAGAGGTCGGTCGAAAAAGTAAGGCGAGTTGAAATTATGAGTGAAATGGAAGTCTTGGCCAAGCGGAGAAAGAGAGGGTTAGCGTCGCGAGCAACCGTGTTGATCTTGAGGGTAGGGCAAATCTGGCGAGGAATCGCTCAAACTTTCAAGAAAGCACTTTTTGAAGCGGAAGCTTCAGTTAGAGGAGCTTAAGGCAACGCGAGAAAGCCGTCGGAGGCCTTTGAGGCGGGGAGGCGTCGCTCGGCGGAATATGTTGAAGAAGTGTCCAAATTTGAGAATCGCGGGTTCAAACATGGGTGGCTCAAAGCCCTTGCTGCCGCTGAGGTTACATTGGATTTGCCAATTCCTTATGAGCAGGTGGATGTTGAGCCACTTGAATTCGATACCGACGAGTGATCTGGGAGCCGTTTACTGAGCAGACGTCTTTTTGTTTTTGTTTTTCTTCTTTTGGATAGTGCTTTGTCGGTTCAGGGTAGTTTTCATGTATAAATTGGTTAGCATCTGCGCGCAATTTATTAATGAAAATTTCCTTGTAATTTTTGCTACCACCACACACTTTGTATGAAAGAGTTCTGTGGTTTAATTTTAATGAAAGAGTTCTGTGTTTGTCAATGCATTTGGTAAAATGGAATTGCATATATTGTGGGGAAACCCTGATTTGTGAATCTGCCCTTGCCCCAGGGGGTTCATGAAAAGAATTCTAGCTCTGAATCAATTTGTGAGCCGGCTGGGGTGCTTGGTTCGAATAGATTGATAAATCTGCTCTTGCCAGTCAACTCGTGAGCCGAATGATTTTACTGTGGCACGAATGATTTTATCTAGAACTCTTCTAAACAAACTGTACATACAATATCGTGTGTCCAAACTTTAGTTTGCTCCTTACTTGAATCTGAAGTTTTCATCAACAGTTCTTGTGCGTGCTTCTTTTCTTTTCTTTTTTTTTATGTCGCTAACCACTGAAGGTAGAGAGGAAAAGATTGGTCAATATTTGGGTTCCTGCAGACTCAATACATATCCCATCAAAATCACCATTTGCAATTTCACTGCCTACTGATCTTGGACCCTTAGATTGATGAATCTGCTCTTGCCCCAGGGGGTTCATGATAAGAACTCTAGCTCTGAGGAATCAATTCGTGAGCCGGCTGGGGTACTTGAGCCGAATAGATTGATGAATCTGCTCTTGCCCGAATCAACTTGTAAGCCGGCTGGGGTACTTGAGCCGAATATATTGATGAATCTGCTCTTGCCCTAATCAACTTGTGAGCCAGCTGGGGTACTTGAGCCGAATAGAATATTTGGGTTCCTGCAGACTCAATACATATCCCATCAAAATCACCATTTGTAATTTCACTGCCTACTGATCTTGGACCCTTAGATTGATGAATCTGCCCTTGCCCCAGGGGGTTCATGATAAGAACTCTGGCTCTGAGGAATCAATTAAGTGGCCATTTGGGGTACTAGGCGAATAGATTGATGAATCTGCTCTTGCGAATCAACTTGTGGTATTTGGGGTACTTGAGCCGAATATATTGATGAATCTGCTCTTGCCCTAATCAACTTGTGAGCCGGTTGGGGTACTACGCACTTAGGCTGAAGATCTCGAGCCAAAAGCTTGTCCTGCCGTCAACCTAGTCGGCGTCAGGCGATTGGGTTTCGCGATTAATGAACTTGCCTCGATCGTGCTGCCTCTGCGAGTGTTAAATGATCAAAACCTGACTTTTAAGAGTGCAGTAGGTATCGATTCAAACTCTTGAGAGAAAATCTATTGTGCGAATGTCGAACAAACTCTTCTTTAACAACAAAGGGAAGCCAAGACATTGGGTGAGCTTGCGATGATATGAATTGAAGTGAACAAGTAGTGCGCTCTTGTCTTTGGGAGTAAGAGTTCTATGGGTCGAGAGAGGCGTCAATCTCCTCGATGTCGTAGTAGGTCGCCCAGACGGGATAGGCAATCCTAGGGGTGATCGCCACACGCTCAAGTCTAAAGGAGATCGAGCGAATCCGTGCAGATTAAGTTTTGCGGTATTTGTGAAGAATAGGCCCATGGAAGCGGACTCGATCGTTCGAGATCGAGACGTGGCGATCGAGTTTGCTCGACAAATATTTCCTCGAAGTTCGGCAATCAATGGTGGTCGTCGGGACTCTGAAGTGTTCGCGAGGGCATTCATGGGGCGGTGAAAGGGCTCTATCGGCTTATGAAGTCGGCATGCGATTTGGCGCCGTAGAAATGGAGAAAAATGAAGAGCATATCCGCGGTTTGGAGGCTCGCGTGGAGGCGGTGAGCGTGAGTTAAGAAAGATCAAAAGCGGCTCGGTACAACCCGGAGGCGGTGAATCAATCGTGGAAGAGAGGGTTACGAGTCGACTTATAAGCGCCGCCATTGCCGATCGTGAAGCAGCGAGCATGTTAGCATTGGAGTCCATAAGGGAGGTCTTAAGAAAGGGGTTTTCACGAAGGGCGCTTGGTTGGAATCCAAAAGACCAAGGAGAAGCTTGCCTAAGAAGTTTGGCGATGAGAAAATCGTGGGTTTAGGCATGGTTGGATCAAGGCATCTCAAGTCGCGAATCTCTTAAGCTTGTCGCATCGATTCGGCGTCACCTCTCTACCATAGTAAGGACTTTCCGTTTTCTGCTTTCGAGGTTGAGAAGAGTGAGGATGAGGGCGACGCCGTATGACTTTAATTATTGTAAGGTTTGAACGCTGGTCGCGTTCGCAATTATGTAATTTCTTGGTTTTTTTGAATAAAAGACACTTTATTGAAAATATCAAATTGCCTCCCGCATTCGGCGTGTCCGTGTTTAATTTTATTGCATAAATGTTTGGATAGACGTAAATACATCAATCGGACTCAGCATCTGTTAAATCGATGCGCCGATTCGTTGGCGTGATCGGCCTACATGTAATGGCCGTTTACTTTTGAATAAAGCCATTGCGGCGTGTGTTGTTGAGATTTGAAGAAGCCGTGAGCCAGGGATCGGAGGGGTTACGGCATTTTTGCATTTTTAGACTTAACTCGAATGCCAGATGTCTAGCCGATTGGGCTAGATAATTTTTGCCCTTGCGCAGCCTGTGCGTGTTTTAGCCAACCGTTGGGTTAACTAGGTCATGGAGAATGTTGACCGACGCCTGTCTCGTGGGGTTTAGTGTTGATAAAATCACTTCGGGATTTGGGCCTCGAGATCGCGGCCATTGCTGAGAATGAAAGCGGCAGGCGCCTCATGCAATCAAACATATTTGGCTCACCAGCATTTATTGCGTGGGATGATCAAGAGTTCTCACCATCAGATGGTGATGATAGTTGCAGGAGCTCAAATTCCGGCCGAACTTGGCACTCAGATGGTTTGCGGCGGAGGATTCTCCGGTGTGGGAGGTGGACGTGAAAGGGCGGAAACACGTCGGCCTCAAGTCGTTGAAGCGGATCGCCCGAAAGAACTAGCGACCGCTGCCCTAACCTCCTTGTCTTGGATCTTGGCCTTGACATTGTCGATGGTGTCGAGAGGCTCGGACATGCCGATTCGGGCGGTTAGATCGATGTGTTTTGAGCGATGGTTGTTCAAATGACAAGAGTTGGATCGATCGGTTGATTTGTCTTAGAAGAGATAGATATTATAATGTTGAGCGCGGATTGCATCTATGTAACAACTTTTAATCAAATAAATTGATTTGTCTTAGAAGAGATAGATATTGTAATGTTGAGGCGGATTGCGTCTATGTAACAACTTTTAATCAAATAAAAGTGTTATTTCATATAGTTGAGTCTTACTCGAAAATCTTTTGTTTAGCTATCTTGGGATGAATGTTCTGATCCCAACTTTTAATGGTTAAGCCGCGTCATTTCGTATGGTTTAATGGTTTGCTATTAGTTTGCTATCGGAAAGTTTGCTCTAGGAACTTTTGTGTAGCTTAAATATTTTCTGTATTGAGGATCGGCCCTTGCCTTAGGCGGGATCTTGAGTTTAACTTAATGGAGTCGTACTAAATGGGCAGCTAAAACGCCTTGTCGGCGAACCATATTAGTAATTCGGCTTAATTAGTTGATTAAAAGCAGGCTCGATCCGAAGACTTATTCGGCCCTAAGGTGCCGTGCTGACCAAAGACTCGAATCAGAGACTTAATTTGTGTCGTGATATCCACGAAGGCGCTCGAATCTGGAGACTTATTCGGCCCTAAGGTGTCATGCATCAAAGGGAGCTCGAATCAGGAGACTTAATTTAATCAATCAATATATCACGAAGGCGCTCGAATCCGGAGACTTATTGCCCTAAGGTGTCATGCACCAAAGGGGCTCCGAATCCGGAGACTTATTTTGGCCAATCGTGACATCCACGAAGGGCGCTCCGAATCCGGAGACTTATTCGGCCCTAAGGTGTCATGCACCAAAGGGGGCTCCGAATCCGGAGACTTATTTTGGCCAATCGTGACATCCACGAAGGGCACTCCGAATCCAGAGGCTTATTCGGCCCTATGGTGTCATGCACCAAAGGGGGCTCCGAATCCAGAGACTTATTCGGCCCTAAGGTGTCATGCACCAAAGGGGGCTCCGAATCCGGAGACTTATTTTGGCCAATCGTGACATCCACGAAGGGCGCTCCGAATCCGGAGGCTTATTCGGCCCTAAGGTGTCATGCACCAAAGGGAGCTCCGAATCCGGAGACTTAATTTGGCCAATCGTGATATCCACGAAGGACACTTCGAATCCGGAGACTTATTCGGCCCTAAGGTGTCATGCACCAAAAGGCGCTCCGAATCCGGAGACTTATTTTGGCCAATCGTGACATCCACGAAGGGCGCTCCGAATCCGGAGACTTATTCGGCCCTAAGGTGTCATGCACCAAAGGGGGCTCTGAATCCGGAGACTTATTTTGGCCAATCGTGACATCCACGAAGGGCGCTCCGAATCCGGAGGCTTATTCGGCCCTAAGGTGTCATGCACCAAAGGGAGCTCTGAATCCGGAGACTTAATTTGTGTCGTGATATCCACGAAGGCGCTCGAATCAGGAGACTCATTCGGCCCTAAGGTGTCATGCACCAAAGGGCTCGAATCAGGAGACTTAATTTGTGTCGTGATATCCACGAAGGCGCTCGAATCCGGAGACTTATTCGGCCCTAAGGTGTCATGCACCAAAGGGGCTCGAATCAGGAGACTTATTTTGGTCGTGACATCCACGAAGGCGCTCGAATCGGAGGCTTATTGACCCTAAGGTGTCATACACCAAAGGGAGCTCGAATCGAAGACTTAATTTGTGTCGTGATATCCACGAAGGCGCTCGAATCCGGAGACTTATTGACCCTAAGGTGTCATGCACCATAGGGGGCTCCGAATCTGGAGACTTATTTTGGCCAATCGTGATATCCACGAAAGGCGCTCCGAATCCGGAGACTTATTCGGCCCCAAGAGTCTTGAAGGAGAGTTTGCCAAGAAAATCGATTTTCATTAAAACGTGGTACCAGTACAAGCATCAGATCCCACAAGTCAGATTACGTAAATGGATCTTCATAAAGTCTCGTTAGCGGATTGTGGTGAGCCACGGATCTCTTCAATGCCACGATCTGTTGGGAAGCGCATAAGGCGATGGTAGGTGCTTGGGGCGGCCTTCATGACATGCAACGGGCGCCCCATGATGGCATTATCACGGCGACGGAAGCTTCACAAACAAAATTCCATGTCAACGTTTTGAGCCGCTCGGCGGGTATACGATCCTCCCCAGCGGGTATTGCGGATTTGTGTTGAAGCCGAGCGATTGTTTGAGGCAGCGGTGATAGGTCCGACTTCGTTAAGGGAGTTCAACAAAAGTTACGTAGTATAAGATTTCGAAGTGCTTCCTTGGTCTATGAGAATCGTTCAGCGGCGAACCGGCGTCTGCGTAATTTGGCGACCAAAGGATCGGCGTGGTAGCCTTTGTTAAACGAGTCGGAGTCATCGAACAATTGTCGGAGCTTCTCTGGGCTTAGTTGACATGCTATGTTTTTGGGGAATTGGGTGCGATTGAATCGTATGCGATCGGGGATCTTGGCGGACCGTAGATTATGTAGATCACACCAAGCGGAGGTGCACACTGTCTCAAGGCTAATGCCTTGGTTGGCCTTCTCTTGCTCACGTATTCTTTGCGATCGACCATCTTGCACCAGTTCCTCCAGATGATCCTTTAGCGCATAACAGCTCTCGATTTCGTGGCCGTGATCTTTGTGGTATTCGCATCGTCTGTCCCTCCTCCGTGTGTCGGGAGGCCCCACCATCTTCAACGGCCACTTGAAAAATGGAAGGTGCTGGACTTTAGTCATTATTGCCGCGATCGGCTCTGTCAACTCCGTATACTTCTTGTCGGTTCGCCTTGAGCGTCTGCTGTCGACTTGTAGTTGTTCGTTCGTTCGGTGGGAGCACTAATCGCTTGATCGGCGGGAGTCCCGCTTTTTGTCTCGCTTGGTTCGTTGCCGGGGCTCAGGGCTTGGTGGCGGCACGGAGCTTATTGGTCGAGCAATTTCGTGGGGGGCCGTTTTGCTGGAGATTTGTCCGGCTTTTATCCTCAGGGCATCATCTTCGACTTTACAATATTCTTCAACTTTCTTCATCAACGCCCGGTGTTTTGGGGGCCTTACGTCGAGGAAGCTTGAACCTTTGTCGGGATGTAAGCCCATTTTGAAGGCGGTGATGGCCATGGAGTCGTTGCAAGCGTCGTCAACAAGGTTGAAGCACTCCCAATATCGTGCGAAATGCGCTCTGGCGTCTCTCCCGGATCTGCATAGCCCAAAAGTCGGCTGTTCGGTTGTACCTCGTTGGTGATGAACACGGCCTGAAGGATTTCTGCGGTTGGCGGAAGCTTTTAATCGGCGGCTCAACTTGTAATACCACTGACGGCTAGTGGACCTAAACGCTAGGGAATATTCGGCATGAGGGCTTCATTGTCTGCGTCTGACGTCATGGCTTGTTTGTAATAGCGGATATGATCGATGGGGTCGATTTTCCATCGTAAGAGTAAATGGCCAGACTTTGAATTTCTTGGCGGGGCGCCCTTGCGATCCGTCAAGCGAAAGGATCGTCTTTGGTCTTCCTCGTTTGATTGCTTCTCTGCGCTTGATCCTTGTTCGAGATCCTTTTGAGGATGGAGGTTTGGATCGTCCCTTGCGTCGAGCTCCATGGATAATGAGTTGGAGTTGCTATCGGTATCCTTTGGTCGAGCAGAGGTCTTTGCGTCGCCCTCGGAGGTCGCTCTGGTTCCTGGTGCATGGCCTCTCTAGATTTTGCTACCTCTAGGGCCAACTCTTGACGGAGTCGTTTGTTCTCAGCGATCATGTTCTCGAGCATTTGTTCGTTCTACTTTGCTTGTTCCATGATAGCCTGCATTGTTTCTTGTGCTGAAGTTGTTGGCGAATCGAAGTTCAAGACGCGTCGTGCCGCGATAGTTTCTTTTCCGAGCATATTAGCTGGGGTGAGGTCGTCTCGCTATGTGATCTCGTCGGTGGCTATCGGAGGATCTTCGATCACGCCTTCCATGGATGTATTTGAGTATTCCCACAGACGGCGCCAATTGTGGGGAAGTGGATAAGGAAATACTCTTCAGATCCTAGAAGACGCCAATGATCCTCAGCTAGTCACCTGCAAAGATACAAATACTCCGGTCGGGGGTGCCGGAATTAGCACTCCGACGGACAAGTCAGTTCCTCTACTCAAGAAAGCTTGTTCATTAAGTTTTTAGAAGTGATTCTTGCATACCTTTTCTAGTCCATTGCCATTATAGTTATACTCGTTTCTTCTGATCCTTGGGGCCAGGGTCTACTTTTTCAATCATTATCTTTTCCACTATTTGGCTTTAGGGATCCTACCCTATTCGGCCTATTTATCCTATTCGGCCCCTTATCCTTGCGGGATATTTGCCGGCTAGCGTCAAGCTTCTGAAATATACCTCCTTTATCTTCGCCAATTATTCGGCTACCACAAATACACATCCCAAACCCGCTCGTGAGGCATCACAATACACTGCATAACCCAAAGCTCTCTCCAGAATAATCAAGACTAGGGCAGTTGTAAGTCTAACTTTAAGCTCTTGGAACGACTTTTCATAAGTCTCACTCCACACAAATTTGACCCCTTTCCGCGTCAATCTAGTCAAAGACGAAGCTAGCCTGGAGAAATCCTTCACAAACTGACGGTAATACCCGGCCAATTCCAAAAAACTACGGACCTCAAAGGTACTCTTAGGTTGTGCCCAATCTTGCACTGCCTCTATCTTGGATGAATCTACAGTCACCCATTCCCTGAATACCACATGGCCTAGGAATTTAACCTCTCTTAGCCAGAACTCACACTTCTCAAACTTAGCGTACAACTTATGGGCTCTAAACAACTCAAGCACCACTTATAAGTGTTTCTCGTGCTCCTCCTTAAAAGGTGAACAAATCAGAATGTCGTCCACAAAAACGACCACGAAGCGGTCTAAGAACTCACAGAAAATTCGGTTTATCAAGTCCATGAACACAGCTGGTGCATTGGTGAGCCCAAAAGGCATCACCAGAAACTCATAATGGCCATACCGCGTACGGAATGCCATCTTCGGGATATCTTCCTCCCTGACCCTCAACTGATGGTAACCCGATCTCAAGTCTATCTTAGAAAAACAACGAGATCCTTTCAACTGATCAAACAAATCATCTATACGAGGCATAGGGTACTTATTTTTTTAGTAACTTTGGTTCAACTTCGATAATCAATGCAAATTCTCAAAGCCCCATCTTTTTTTTTAGCAAAGAGGCCCGGTGCTTCCCATGGCGAAGTACTAGGGCGAATAAAACCCTTATCTAGCAACTCTTAGAGTTGAATCTTCAACTCACTCAATTAATGGGGAAAGCGATATGGTGTCATGGAAATCGGTGTCGTGCCAGGCACTAAATCAATAGAGAACTCGATCTCTCGATGGGGTGGTAAACTAACGAGATCCTCAGGAAAAACGTCCGAGTACTCACAAACCACTCTTGGCAACTCAGTCTGGGTCTCATCACACTCACTACTCATAAAGCTAGCAAGAAGACAACTAAGCTCACTTCGTCCTCGTGGATCATATACCAGTGGTAAGACTCTACCAACCCGATCTCTCAAGAAATGAAAACAATCGCTGCTCAAGGTACATACAATAACTCTCTGGCGATAGCAGTCTATAACAGCTCGGTATGACGATAACCAGTCCATACCCGAAATCACATCAAACCCAGACATATCCATCACTACAAAAGAAAATGGAAGCTGGCGATCGGCGACCTCTATATCACAGCCCCGACACCCTTGTTTCAAAACCATCTCGCCCCCAATGGGTGATACAACACAAATATAAGATGCTAACTGCGCCAACTCCAACCCCAAAATAGATGCAAATGCAGAAGATATAAAGGAATGGGATGCACCCGTATCAATCAACACATTAGCAACCGAGTTGCAAAACAAAAAGGTACCTCTCACTACTGATGGAGCTGGTACAAGATCCTGTGCTATAACAGCATACACGTGCCCCGAAGGTCTTTGATCTACCTACTCAACTCTAGGAGCATAAGACTGCTGCACAAACTGAGTCGAAAAGGCTCCCTGATTGGCCCTCGAGGCCTAAACTGACTGAGTTGGCTGATAACTCTATGTCTGTCTCGAACCAGACGCACCAGATGTGCCACTTAACTGTGGGCAAAACCTCTTCAGGTGCCCCGCCTGCCCACGCTGATAATAAGTGAGCGGTTGGCCTCTGCCCTGACTCTGGCCCTAAGAACGGGCCGAAGATGGTGCTGCTCGCTGCCCCCCTCCTCCTCTCTGCGGGCAAGCTGGAGACTTGTGGCCCAGCTGACCACATTTTTAACAGGTGATGTCTCCCTGACCACCTCTCCCAGAACCCGAACTCGGTACTGGAAAGGTAGATCTAGAATGTGCTCCCTGGGACTACTGAGGGTTAGAACCCTTCTGCCTCTTACCGTCCCCCTAGCCTTCCTGACTCTTCCTAGAGCCCCTCATCATCTCCTCCTCTGCATGCATAATGGTCTCAAGATGGGTTGCAACCTCCACAAGGCGCCCATAGTCTCCTCTAATCATGGACCTGGCAACTTGAAACATGAGTTCGGTCCTCAATTTCTTCTAGAACTCTAAACACCTACGCTCCTTGGTCGCCACCAACTCCGGTGCAAACCTAGACAAGCTAGTAAAAGTGGCCTCAAACTCCACCATTGGTGTATTCAACTGCTTCAGCTGAGAAAACTGATCCCTTAACTTTTCCCTCACTGTAGCCGACAAATACTTGTCCTGGAAGGCTTCAACAAAGGCCTCCCAAGTCCCACCAATGCGCCCGCGCACATACTTTCACCACTGACCTGCGTCTCCCTTCAGCTAGAAAGATGCCAAAGTCACTCGCAAACCCCCGTCTTCGATGCCAAGCATCTCAAACGTCTTCGTCATCTGCTCTAGCCACTCACCAGCCTTCAGTGGCTCTTTAGGATCTCCCAAAAACTCATCCGGATTCGACCAGAAAAACTCTCTCTTCAGAAAGGACGACCCTACCTCAACTACTTGGGCTTGGACTTGATTCTCAACCTTGAGAATGTCCATGGATTCCCTCAATGCTCCTGCCATTTCGTGGGCTAAGGCATCCATGGCCTGCAAACCAACCAGTTCGGCCACATTGGCCTGACCAACACCCTCCTCCTGTGCTGGAATCTCATCTGGTATAGGCACCTCCTACCTCCTAGGCCTACCACGCCTACCACTACGACCTCGTCCTGACATCCTAATAAAGGTAACAAAGACATTAGCACATTCACAATTTTGCCAAAGCTATTTCACTCACGTCCTAATACAATGGACAATTGTAATTCACTCCACTTAAGCACGTAATCACATAAACACATACGAATTTCATTTCCGGATAATGACTGTCCTGTGGCGTTGCTAGAGTTCCAATTAGAAATGACAGTGATCAAGTGCCTTTCTAACAGGACTCCCAGAAACCCATAGACCCGATCAACATCCTAGAAACTAAATCTCATACCCATATAGTCACATAAACATGTTATCACATAAGCATATAACATTACATTTAACTCTCTAACAAGCAAGACAAACCCATTGTGGTACTAACCACTTCCCACGTACCCAAAGTATTCAAACCCAGTACGTTCTGATACCAAGTTGTAATGCCCTCAAAATACAGTATAAGACAACCATTCACATAATCCATAAACATAAGAGACATAATATATTTTCATTCATCAGAGTCTTCTTTACAACAGTTGTCACATGCATTATATTTTCATTGAGATTCATCTTGAAACTATAGCATGTAATTTTAACTTCTAATAACAAAAGAAATGTCCTACGGGCTTACATCTTTCCAAGCTATCGCTTAGGTACAACAAAAGAAAAGTTCTAACTCTATTACAAATAAAGCCCTCGGCTTGAGTTTACATTTATCACCAAAAATAAATCAACAAAATGGAGCCTTAAACTCCCAAACCTTCCAAGCGAAGACCTTGGAGGCGGTATGTCACTTGTACCTGAAAATGGTGTCCCAAGAGGGTGAGCCAAAGCCCAGCAGAGATATGCTAAACCAAATATGAGAAATAACTAAAACATTAGTATTCGATAAATGGTCAACACTTGTAAGTTAACATATCTCCTTTTCAATATCAATCAACATTTACAACCGTACTTCAATCCACTTCCACTTATTTATCCAAATTAATTCATAGACATGATTCATTATTTATCCAAAGAATTCAAAATGAGACTACAACTCACATTATCAACACTTCAATAATCAATGTCATTCAAACGTAAATAAGGTTTCGGAACTTTCACCCTGGACACTCCGGCCAACTTAATTATCAATGGAGTCCATCCCCTATCTCTTCCCAAACAATGGAGTACATCCCCTATCTCCTACCAAACAATATACATATACAATGTATTTAAACAAGTTGTCATATACAATGACCAATTCAGTTACATATTCAATGTTATTATCTTTTCGTCATATTCAATGACATATTCCAATTGATTAGTTTCAATTTACCTAATCATCATGCAATTCTACAACACTCATGGCTATCCTCCACCGATAGCCCAAAACAATTATTTCTAAATAGATAATTAAATTTATCAAACATATAATTTATCACATTTTCCATAGGCGAGTGATTTATCAATCCAACTACACCATTTAATCACAATTTCTTCCAATTTCATGTTTCCATATCCAATTTCATAATTCCATAATAGTTTCGTCATTTACACAAATAATATATGTGATTCAAATTAGGGCATTTTTCCCTTTTCTCAAATATTGCTCCCAGGGGCCATATTCCACCCATTATATACAATTTACTCATTTCCAAAGTCTCATATACACATATGAAGCCCAAATAAGAAAACCCCTCTTTTATAATTTTCAAATCAAACCCTAACTTTACCCAAATCTCCCAAACACTACCATCTATACAAATAACCAACATTTATGTCAAAACCCATAATAAGGAGTAGTTTATCCCTACCTCAAATGGAGAGACTCAAAAGAGATGAAGAGAAAAACCCAAGATGCTCCAAATCCAAGCTTTTTCGAATCAAATGATAGCCTACGTAATGCTCTACCTTTTTTACAAAGGGTAAAGACACTCTAGATCAAGTGTATTTGTAGAGACAAGGAGAGTGTAAAGAAAGAGCACCGGATCTAGGGTTTGGAGAGAAATGGAGATGAAAAAGTGATGTAGAATCACGATCTTTGTGGCTGATATGTATAGGGCTCACTCAAGCGAAGGAGTGGTTGCTCGTGCGAACAATGAGAAGCTTCAGGTCTGAACCAATGCAGATGCACGCTCGAGCGCAAGAGTTCTCGCTCGAGCGAAGGAACCAACAACATAGGGCTCGCTCGAGCGTAAGAAAACTCACTTAAGTGAAGAATACCATCCTTCAAGTCTAAAAGAGCGCAAAGCCGCTTAAGCGCCAAGGCGCTTTCGCTCGAGCGAAGAGACACACGACACAAAGCTCGCTCGAGCGCAAGAAAGCTTGCTCAAGCAGAAGCTGCATCTGAAAAAGAAACCTGAAGACCCACAATACTCGCTTGAGCGCACAAACCCTCGCTCGAGCGAAGAAGCAAACACCCAAGGCTTGCTCAAGCGCAAAAATCCTCGCTCGAGCGAGGAAGGAAAAACCTGGGCAGCAACCAATTATTTTAACTCACAACCAACCTATTCCAAACTTAGCCAACACATCCCACAACTCAAATACAAGGAATTAAAGGATGAAAACACGACAAAGACAACAACATACAATCACTAAACACGAGTCCAGAATACAATAAATGACGGAGAAAACCGGGATCGCTATAGTTGCTAAAGAGCTTGATCGTATTCAAGCTTCCTTATTATGGAGAGGGTTTTGATCTTAAGAAAAAGATGCATATAGTTAAGTGGTCTAAAGTTACTACAGATTTGAGATTTGGTGGTCATGGTATTAAAAGAATTAGAGATATGAATCTGTGTCTTTTGGCTAAGTAGTGGTGGAGGTTTGGGTGTACAGAGAAGGCTCTTTGGAAAAACATTATTTGCAGTAAATATAAGTATGCTTGGTTGCCTCCAATTGATCTTTACATTAGTGGTTCTAGAGTTTGGACTGACTTACTGTTAGTAGTTGTTTCTAGGCCTCTCTTCTTTGATTTCATGTACTCTAATATTAGTATTGTTTTAGGGGATGGTAAAAGATGCTCTTTCTGGAATGATTCATGGGTTGGTGATGGTTGTTTGAAGTTGGTTTTCCCTAGACTATTTATGCTTTCACAAGATAAAAAAGCCTCTGTTTTTGATATTTTGAGTAAAGGGGTCTTCATCTAATGGGTAGGTCTTTAATTTTAGAAGAAACCTTTATTCCTGGGAATCTGAAGATTTCTCTACTCTTGTTCATTTGCTCAATTTTGTCCCTAAGTTAAGATCAGGTGTGAAGGATAAATTAGTGTGGACTTTTGGTGCCTCAAGGCTCTATTCAGTGAAATCAGCTTATGAGTGACTTCCCTTCAATGACGGTTCAAGTCTAGTGGTGCCTAGTTTGCTATGGAAGGGTGGCTCTCTACCAAAAATGCAATTCACATGTTGGTTGGCATGGAGAGGTAGGAATAAAACATCTGTGCTTTTTCAAAAAATTTGTGCCCTGGATCCCAGTGGAACCTTTCCGTGCTGTTTTTGTAATTCTTGCGTTGAAAATGTGAGTCATGTTCTCCTTCATTGTCATTTTGCCTGGCATAGCTAGTCTAATTTGGTAAAGTGGTAGAGTTTGGTGTGGGTTGTGCCTGAAAATATTAATCAGCTGCTGGATTAGTGGAGTGGCTTTAAATTTAAGAAAATGCTCAAGTGTATGTGGGATGCCTTACCATCTGTGGTTATGTGGTTTGTGTGGAAGGCTAAGAATGAAATCAAATTTGCTAGTTCAGTGGTTAACTGGTGTGAAGTTTGTGAGTCCATTAAGTTGCACATTGCTTTTTTAGTGAAGTTTCATACTAAAGGAGTGGATTTTTCAGTCAATGATTTGCTTTATAATTTGAAGTCTATCAAAGGGCTTTGAGTTGTGGTTGTTGCTGCTTATTTCTTTACTTTGGGTTATAGTGGTATAATTGTGTTTGCTGCTGCTGTTGCTGTTTTGCTCTGCTGGTGGGTTTTTTCTCTGCTGGTTGAGTTCTCATCAACTAGCTTTTAGCAAGTGTTAGCACATGATTGAGTGGTTTTTCTTGTGCCAACCTAATTGGGATGAGTAAGATCCATTATGATGCTATTAGCACTACTTTTGTCAATCTTTATTGGTGTAAGATGTAAGGATTTATCCTTGGTTCTAATTTAATAAAATTTATCTTTGCTAATCATAAATAAATAAATAAATAAATAAGTAAATTTCACACTCAAATTATAATTCTAAAATTAAATTAAGCGAGCATGCAATTGACATTTTACAATTTTATGGTGATGATGTAAACAAAACCGGATAGTTGACCTAATGGTGGACTAACAAATGGGGAAAATTGTAATGCGATTTAAAATTTCAAATGGTAGGATATAATTTTCACAATTATATAGGTTATTTATATTTTATGTACACTGAAGAGGTTATTTGTAATTTGCTCATAAAATAATTCAATAATATACAATAGCTCTTTTTATTTATTTATTCATAATAGAGGAATATGAGAGTAAGAGAACTGTATAATATAGTGAAAAACCTAAGTGATTCGTGATTAGATCAAGATTTAATTGTATCAATTCCCAAACAATTAAAACTAACAATCTAAATCATCAAGCACGTACGAAAGTGATTTAGATTGTTGTTTCAAGAACAATAAATTGACACAAACGATTTTTACATGGAAAAAATCATTATTGGAGCACCTCTAATTATGATTAAAAAATCATGGGCGAAACGCCACAAATTAATCCACTATGAAGGAAAGAAAGAACACAAAATACCAAAACTCTGTCAATTTGTCTTCAACGATTTGTATATCTTCCATCACAACCTTCGTCTTAGAATTGATTAGATTGATGTTGATTCCACAACATTCACGTCGACTCGACCACCGTGCACAGTTTTGAACACCTTTGAATACTCCACGCTTGAATCTTTGGATTCCACTGAAGAAAAACACATTTGAAGATGATCACTCAAACAACCGTTTAATGTGAATTATCAAACCATGCGAGTTTAATACTCAAGCAAACATCAAAGGAAAACTAGGAAAATAGCCCCAAAAGAAAACCCTAGAGCCCTCAAAACAGATCTAGAAGCGTTAAACCTAAAAACGGACTTAAACACATATATATAAAAATCAGGGGCTGTGAACCCCGCTTGAGCACAGGAATTGCTGCTCGAGCGGAGTCACTAAAACGCGTGCGATAAAATAGGTCTACACTCGAGCGCTAGAACTCACGCTCGAGCGCAAAAACACGCCTCCCAGTATGTTTATAGACAAGCCAAACTACTAAGAAGGTGCAAACTCCGTTCGAGCGCAACTTTGGCCTCTCGAGCGGGAAGATCAAAAAACAAGGAAAAATTACAACTCAATTAAACTAAGCTTGTTCGCGGAATTGGCAACAAGTAAGGACCTAACAATCTCCCCCTTTGTCAATTCCCAAACAAAACTTTTCTAACAATTTTTCCTAACAACACACGCACTAGACACACTCACTAACACAACCAAAAGATCTGACCTATCAGACACAAAAAAAACTACAAAAACATAAATACCGATTTGATAGAGAAACACTGAGAAACATGTTGAACAATCCACCTGCGGAAATGACCAAATACCAAAAACCAAAATTGTGGAACGAAATAAGACCCAAATAGAAATAATGCATGAATGTCACAAACAAAAACAACCCACAACCATCACATTTCCAAGATATCACATAATGCAATAGTTTTTGATGTGTTTGTGTTTTGTGTCTAGCATGTACAAACCAATAAGCAAAAATATCCAAAAACTACTCCCTCTTTTTGTTCGAGAGACAATAAGACAAAACAAGAGAAACCAGCCAAAACAGGAGAACAATAGGAGAGATAAGGAAAAATAAGAATAAACTATCCAAAAATAAACTGGCCAAAAAAAACAAACTCAATGATCTGGGGGCAGTGGATGTGGTGACTGTAATTGAAACAATGAAAGAATCTGATCCAGTTGTAGAGTGGTCTGGGCAGCTGACTGCTCAAGATGGCCAAGCTGACCATCGAAAGCATCCAAACGAGCATCCATGTGAACCAATCGCTCTGTCATGGACTGCTCAAATCGGTGAAACTGATCATGCATAGTCCGGGGAGGTACATCTGGCTCCTCTGCTCCTACTGCGGCGGCATCAAACTCGGCCTCCTTGGCCATAAGATCATCATCACCTATAGAAGATGGACCTGCCCTAGAAAACTCCCCCTTAACATGTGCCCGACTTTAAGAGACGGTCTTTTTAGTGAAAGGTTTGATAGGGAAGGCAAACTCATCATCCTCAAGAACCGAGACTTCGAATTTGGACAAGAAATGGTTGAGGAGACAGCCATAAGGTAGCCCTAAAGACTTTCTCTCAAACGCGACGATCATTTTTGAAAGAATGAGAGTGGCAAGGTCGATGGAACGATGGCGATCAATGTAAAAGATAGCAAAGCCTTGGTCCTGATTGATTTCAGAACTATGGGTTGTGACGATGACATTGGCACAGATGATTAGGTTGAGCAAACAGAACAAGGGAAGAAGCTTATGTTGTTTGATCAAAGCTCCCTTAACCCAAGTACGAGGTGTACTGCACAATGCAGCGGCCATCTCGTTGAAATCACAAGTTGGGCAAACTGGGAAGGGATAGTGGATTGGAAAGACATGGTCTATGTCTAACAACTCTCGGATAAGATCTGGGGTAATAGAAATGGACTTAGACTGAACCCAGGTCTGAAACGAAGGACCAATATCATCAACGCCCTCAATATTACAATAAAACTCTCGGACCCAGTCAAGGTTTTGACAGTCGGTGAAAGAGAGCATAAAATCACCCCTCAACGGATCGAACAAGGGATGTATAGGTAAAGACTCAAAAGTATTGGGTTGGACATAGATGGACGGTTCTAGAAGCGTAAGCCTCTCTAAAGGACTTGGCTTTTTCGGCGGATGGAAAACGGTCGGGGTTATAAGATGGGCGAGTGGCAGTGGACTTCCTACGTTTGGCAATGGACATAGCTAACCCAAGGACACCCAAACCAAGTTAGACAAACCCCCCAAAACCATATTTTAAAAAAATAAAACAATAAGAGCAAAAAAAAAAAAAAAAAACATTAGTAACACAAATGAGTAGGAACAAAACCAATACTAACAAAAACCAAACAATGCATAATCCATTAGTAAACCAGCCATAGGACAAATGCCAGAGCAAAATTACACAGTAGCAACAATGGAGCATACGGATAAAAAAAACTGGACAGAGAGACAAGTGTGTGAACAGCTTAACATGGATCAAAAACATGCCAATCGCACCAATATAGCATAGACAAGCTCAAAAACCTACTGTGTAAAAGTGTGAACAAGTGAACAAACCACAAACTAAGCACAAAACAAACCAAAGCACAAAAACCAAACAAACCTCAAATCATACCAAAAGAGAGGGAGAGCAAAGGAAATAACAAAAAAATTTGGGGTGAGAAACTTACCAAAGGTGAATCAGAGGAGGAAAAAAGAAGAGGGATGATCAAAACACAGCCCAAGTGAGTCGCAATCGAAACCCTAGGGAAGAGAGAGAGAGAGAGAGACAATCGCGAAAAAAGGAAAAAAAATGAGACTGAAAGGACGGGTTACAGAATATATACGAGGGCTTACCGCTTGAGCATGAGACTCAACGCTCGAGCGAACTCACTTATGCGTGTCTCTCCACTCGGCGAAGAAAAGGGCGCTCGGCGTAAAAACCTACACTCGAGAATCTCGTGCACTCTACAAAAGGATTAGATGAAGGTAAAAAATGCTCGAGTGCTAAATTATGCTTTCAGTGGATAAGAAAAATCACCAAAGGCAAAACAACACCCTTCTAAGTAGATAAAACCAACTCACACTGCCAAGTGGGACCTGAAACAATTAAAGGTGAGCACAATAGCCAGAATATGACACCTCGTTTAGAAACCATCCCGTTTAGCCAAAAAGCCAACAACCCATACCAAAAAGTCAAATATTCTCTTTTCTCTCTACTTTTTGCACATCTTTTCATAAAAAGCCAAAAAGTCATCCCAAACATACTAGTTTTTTTTAGCTCATATTTTAGCCAAATAGCCAAAAAGTTACTAAATTAACATGTTCCTAAACGAGGCCTAATAAGATGTGATAATCCACAAACCATGAAGCCCATAACCTCGCAATTTTGACATTATGAACCACAATATCATGAGCAAATCAAATAAAAATTAATCAATGAACATAAGCTACATGGGAATGCATAACTCAAAGACAAACATGAGAGCTCACAAAAAAAAGGTGTGTGTGTGTATGCAATCCTTAAGAGGCCACAAAGCTAGAGTTAATCCTCACAGTGATCAGATGGCTGAAGCTCCGGCAAGAGTAACTAAACGTCACTGAGAAAAGTCAAACCACCAGAAGTCAAGGGGTATTTGTTGAGTAAAAACGGATGCTAACCCTCAATCAATGAGTCTTTTTTTTTTTTTTAATCTTTTCTTGCTTGTGGGCACTCACTGGTGGCATGCACGCTCAAGAGTATGGAGACCAAACCAAAGAAGCATGAAATCAATAAGGATGGCCTGGTTGGTGCCTCTGAGGTAGCCTTTTCCTAATGTCCGGACTTTAATGAACTGAGAGAGGAACCGTGGAAGTGAAAAACGATGGTAGATGGTTAAAAGACTCAACATCACCCATGATATCCCAATATAGGTCAATTCCTCTGAAAATGTATAAGCGACACTGTTAGTGGTCCATAGAGAACTTTGATCAGTTGTGCAGAAACCCTTGCAATAGCTTATGTCAAGAATGTGTACAAAATGAGATCATGAAGTCAATAAGCATAGGCATTCAGAATGAGCTATAAACAAAGAAGAATGAAATCTTGCAAGCAACATGAGAGGTGTTCATATGAGTCTAAATGCAGAGATGACAGAATCAATGACAATGAGATTATAGCATCCAAGCACACATAAAGCCGATCACTCTCACCCACTCTAGTAACAGGTCACACCCTAGTGACTAAGCACAACACCCAAGGTCTTTCTAAGGAACTCAAACCTAAGAAGATCAAGGGGTTTTGTAAAAATATCAGCCTTTTGATGCTCAATGGGTACATGTTCAAGAACAACAAGACCCTCTTCTACTAACCCTCGAATAAAATGATGACGAATGTTAATGTGTTTGGTGCGAAAGTGTTGGACTGGATTTTTAGAAATATTGATGGCACTAGTATTATCATAGAAGAAGGTGACAGTGTTTTGGTTTATACCATAATCATGAAGCATTTGCTTTATCCACAACATTTGGGCACAACAACTCCCTGCAGCAATGTACTCAGCCTCAGCGGTTGAAAGAGATATGGCATTTTGCTTTTTGCTTTGCCAGGCAACCAAATTATTCCAAAGGTAAAAACACCCTCCGGATGTGCTCTTACGGTCATCAGCATACCCTGCCCAATCAGCGTCAAAAAAACCAATGATTTCAACTGCAGTGTCGGTTGAGAACCAAATCCCATAACCCAATGTCCCATTAACATACTTAATGATGCGTTTGACTGCAAGAAGATGAGACTCTTTAGGACAGGCTTGGTAACGGGCACAAACACCTACACTAAATGCAATGTCAGGATGACTGGCTGTGAGGTACAAGAGACTCCCTATCATACTCCTATAAAGGGTAGGATCAACATATCAGTACCAGAGGAATCTTTGGAAATGTGAAGACTAGTGCTCATAGAAGTGCGTGCATGCTTGGCCAACTCGAGACTGAACTTAGATACAAGATTTTTGGCATACTTGGTCTGAGATACAAACATACCCGAAGGAGACTGTTTAATTTGAAGACCCAAGAAATAAGACAACTCTCTCATCATGCTCATCTCAAGCTCATGTGTCATGCAATCCAAAAAACATTTCACAAGATGATCAGCAGTGGATCCAAACACAATATCATCAACATAAATCTGAGCAACAAGTATATGAGATTTAGTATGTTTCACAAATAAAGTCTTGTCCACACTACCCTTTTGAAAATCATTATCAAGAAGAAAGGTAGTAAGACAATCATACCAAGCCCGAGGGGCTTGTTTCAACCCATACAATGCCTTGTCTAACTTGTAGACATGGTTTGGATATTTTAGGTCCTCAAACCCTTTTGGTTGCTCAACATAAGCCTCTTCTTTCAAGTACCCATTCAAAAAGGCACTTTTCACATCCATTTGAAACAATTTGAACCCAAGAAAGCATGCAACACCAAGTAAAATACGAATAGATTTGAGACGTGCAACTAGGGAAAACGTCTCATCATAGTCAGCACTCTCTACTTGAGTATAGCCTTGAGCAACCAACCTAGCTTTATTTCTAACTACAGTACCATTCTCATCAAATTTATTCTTAAAGATCTACTTGGTACCTATCACATTCATGTCTCTAGGTCTGGGGACAAGAGTCCAAACATTGTTACATTCAAATTGACCCAATTCTTCATGCATAGCATTGACCCAACTATCATCTAGTAAGGCCTCTTTTATATTCTTAGGTTCAATTAATGAAACATAACACATATGAGATACCTCATCCCGAATTTGTCTTTGGGTTTTCATTCGATCTGAGACACTTCCAATCACCTATTGAGCCGGATGATTCAGTTTCACCCTTGCTGATAGTTTGAATTCTGGACTTGTCGTAACAGGAGCATCAGTAGTGGTGTTTCTTTGTGCACTCTTTGGACTCAGACTTACCTTAGAAATTGGTGTTGGCTCACCTTCTTAAGCTTGGTCCTCTGCTTCTTCTTGACTTTGTGGTTCAGTAGTCAGGATTGGAGACTCACCATTTTCTTCCTCATTTAATGCTGAAGTAAGAGAACATGTGTCATCTATAACCACATTGATCGATTCCATTAAAGACAAAGTACGTAGGTTATAGACACGAAAAGCTCTACTAGAGGTTGAATCTCTATCTTTGAAAATGTAACATTTACTCCTAAAAGTTTTGAAGTATTTTACATTAGGTTTCAATCCCTTCCACAATTCATAAAGAGTTTGTAAAGTGCTGGGTCTTAAATACACACGATTTACAACATAAACAGCGGTATTTAAGGCTTCAGAGCAAAACTTTGGAGGAACTTTCTTACTAAGGAACATGACCCTAGCCATCTCTTAAACAACCCTGTTCTTCCTCTCAACAACTCCATTTTGCTCTGAGTGTCGATGCAAAAATTCATGCTTAATTCCATGCATATCACAAAAATCCAGCGAACTATTTTCAAACTCACAACCATGATCAGTTCGGATTCTTATAATACGCCCAATAGAAACACCCTGTTTATTTTGGATTTTAAAGATTAAGGCCTGGAAAACATCAAACGTATCAGATTTTTCTCTTAAAAAATTTACCCATGAAAAGCAAGTATAATCATCAACGATTAAAAAAATGTATCTTTTACCTCCAATGCTTTCAGTACGAGTGGGTCCCATAAGATCCATATAAACCAATTCAAGAGGACATTTGGTTGTGAAACTATTCACCTTTTTATGAGGAGCACGAGCTTGCTTCCCAAGTTGACACGGACCACACACATGGTTCACATTCTTACCCATTTTGGGTACTCCTCTCACAAGCTCTTTGTTAGCAATCTTAGTTAGGTCTTTGAAATTCATGTGACCTAATCTTTAATGTCACAGGTCAATATTACTTATGATAGCTGAGTGACAAGTAAGATCATTAGTGGTAACAATCTCATAGCAATTATCAGATGTGTGAACCCCATGTATGATAGTATTTCTTTTCTTATCCAAAATTTCACATTTATTTTTTGAAAATAATACTTCATGATGGGAATCACGCATTTGACTAATGCTCAACAGATTAGCTTTAAGATCGTCAACAAGCAAAACATTTTCAAGTTTAAGAAGACCAGCGACACTTATAGAGCCCTTACCAATGCGTCTAGAAGTTCTACCATCTCCAAAGGTAACAATTCCTCCTTCATATTTATCAAGAGATGTGAAGTAGGATTTGTCACCAAACATGTGACGAGAGCACCCACTATCAAGATACCACATGTGTGAGTCACGAGCTTTCAATGCAGTGTGAACAACGAAACACGTTAAGTCGCTCTTTCTAACCCATATCTTTTTGGTCTTAATGGAAACAGGACTGGCAGTTTTGATAGACGTCTTAGTGTTGTGAACACCTTCATGAATCTTGGTGTTCCGCCTAGACATGTAAGGTTGTCTCCTAACCTAAGAAGTATTAGAATTTCTACCCCTTTTAGACACTTTACCAAACAATTCAAAACAATAAGGACGAATGTGGCCATACCTCCTACAATGATGACAAACAAACACAGGTTTTACCTCCAGTTTGTCGATCTTACCCTCTTTGCGTTGATAAAGAGAAGTATCACCCTTGAGCTTTCCCTTTGCTTGAGTCTTTAGGTCATGTGATGTAGAGGCCTGTCCCTTTTGAAGTGTCATAGCAGTATAACCTATCCCACTTTTATCACCACTCATTTGTTGAGACCCGATGATGCCTTCAAGTGTCTTTGACCCTTTGTTCCACATATCAATTGTGGCTCTAGCAACTTTGAGTTCTTCCTCTTTCTGACCAATCAGCTCTTCCAACGTGGCTTATGACATCTCAAGGATTCCAATCTTCTTTTCAAATGTGGCTTAGATGCTCAGAAGTCCATTCCTTTTGGTTTCACAAGCTAGAAGCTTCCTGCAAAGGTCTTGCCTGTCATTTGAGATCTTGATGACATCCCTTTTTGCAGCTTCAATCTCTCCCTTTAGCTTGACATTCTTGCTTTCACATGCTTTGAGCTTGAGAGTGAGTTTGTCATTGATCTTAGACAAATTCAAAGATTCATCGTAAAGCTTTTCATAAGCTTGTTGCAGATCATCACCATCAATCTCATCATTGTCTTTCGAGGTTTCCTCATCTTCTTTTTGCTCCTCTTTCTTCTGGACCTCATCCAGTCGAGCAACTAAGGCAAGAAAAGTTGGTAGATGGTGGTGAAGATGACTCTCATCTTTCATGAAATTGACTCAGAATATCCCATGCATCTTTGGCCTTTGTGCAGTGAGCAATCCGTTGTTGTTCTTCATCAGAAATTACTTCACAAATAGTAGTCAGAACTCTTTGATTGCTCGGATTGTCAGCGATTTCAACATCCTCTTCAATGGCTTGCTAGCCCTTAGGGTCGTGAGCTCTCAGAAACATCCTCATTCTTAACTTCTAGAACATGTAATTACTTACATCAAAGGTAGGAGCACAGTGCAAATTCTGACCACAAGCAAATTCCACTGGCTTTGGAGAAGGTTGAGTGACAGTAGATCAGAATGCCATGTAAGTACTATCTCCATCTTCACTGATTCAGTTTCTTCGAGTTCTTGCTCTGATCCGCTTTTATCATCCCAAGTCATTGTATAGACTTTCTTTTGGTTCTTTTTCGATGGACATTCAAGAGCAATATGTCCAAACCCTTGACATTCGTAACACTTGACACCTTGCCTCTTCACAATCTTCTTTTCAGTTTTTGGAGCAATTTTTGATGGAAAAGTTTTGGGTTTTTCATTACTCTTATCTTTTTGAAATAGAGTCCTTGAAATTAGACTTTTTTTCTTTAAATCTTTTTAAAACTATTTAGTAAACATAACTGTCATTTCGGACTCTAGATCAAACTCAATCTCAGAGGTCTTTGTAGTCTCATGAGCAATAGTAAATGCCACACTATCTTTTTGTTTTTTTCTTAGAAATCTGTTGGGCTTCATAAGTCTGCAAGTTTCAAACCAACTGATCAAGCTTGAGGGTATCAACATTCTGAGCCTTCTCAATAGCTGTAACTTTTAATTGGAACCTCTCGGATAAAGATCTCAAAATTTTTCCAACAATCTTAACTTTAAGGATTTTTTCACCGTGTGTGAAACAAGAATTTACGATGTCACTGAGTTTAGCATAAAAATCATCAAACGTCTCATCATCACGCATAAAAAGAGTTTCAAAAGAAGATGTGAGATGTTGAAGTTTTGACTTTTTAACAGAAGTAGTACCCTCGTGAATAGTTTCAAAAATGTCCCAAGCCTCTTTTGCTACCTCACACGTACAAATACGACGAAACTCTTCAGGTGCGACGGAGCAAAAGAGGGAATTGAGAGCCTTACTGTTCCAACTCGAGTTTTGATAGTCGAATGCATTCCATTTATCAAGAGGTTTGGGAATATCAACACCATTAATGGTGACAACAGGTTCACTCCACCCATAGATCACACAATGCCAAACTTTCTCATCGATAGATTTTAAAAACGCTCTCATACGAGCTTTCCAATAAAAATAGTTTGTTCCATCAAGTAACGGAGGTCTATAGGTCGAGTTACCTTCGCGAATTGAATCCAGATCACCAATCACACAAAATCACACTCCTATAGTTTTGATAAAAACAAAGAGTGACCTGCTCTGATACCAATTGAAAAACCTAAGTGATTCATGATTAGATCAAGATTTAATTGTACCAATTCCCAAATAATTAAAACTAACAATCTAATCATCAAGCACGTACGAAAGTGATTTAGATTGTTGTTTCAAGAACAACAAATTGACACAAATGATTTTTACGTAGAAAAAATCACTATTGGAGTACCTCCAATTGTGATTAAAAATCACGGGCGAAACGCCACAAATTAATCCACTATGAAGAAAAGAAATAATACAAAGTACCCAAAGAAATTATCCAAACTCTGTCAATGTGTCTTTAACGATTTGTATATCTTCCACGCAACCTTCATCTCAAAATTGATTAGATTGATGTTGATTCCACAACATCCACGTCGACTCAATGACCGCGCACAGTTTCAAACACCTTCGAACACTCCACGCTTGAATCTCTAAATTCTACCAAAAAAGAACACACTTGAAGATGATCACTCAAACAACCCTTTGATGTAAATTATCAAACCATGTGAGTTTAATACTCAAGCAAACATCAAAGGAAAACTAGCAAAATAGCCCCAAAAGAAAATCCTAGAGCCCTCAAAACAGATCTGGAAGCGTTAAACCAAAAAACAGACTTAATCACATATATACAGAAAATAGGGGCCGCGAACCTCGCTCGAGCTCAAGCACAGGACTTGCCGCTCAAGTGGAGTCACTAAAACGCGTACGATAAGACAGGTCTACGCTCAAGCGCTGGAACTCACGCTCGAGCGCAAAAACACGCCTCCTAGTATGTTTGCAGACAAGCCAAACTACTGAGAATGTGCAAACTCCGCCCGAGCGCAACTTTGGCCGCTCGAGCGGGAAGACCAAAAAACAAGGAACAATTACAACTCAATTAAACTAAGCTTATTCATGGAATTGGCAATAAGTAGGGACCTAACATATAGTAATAAAATTCAAATAGACATCACACTTGAAGTCAACCATTTGCCTCTTTTACTTGTAATGTGGAAGGGACAAAAAAATAATTACATAATTATATTCATATTTGTAATTATTTTTGAAAAAAATGTACTATGCCATTTTTGCAATTATTTCATTTGCTTTCCATTTATATATATATATATATATGTATGTGTATATATATATATTTCTGAGAACAAACGTTAACAACAACCTTCTATATGAAAATGTTTGACTGAAACTTAACCCATATTGAATCTTTTTTTGGTAGTTAATGCAATTGAATCTAAACATCAATAAAATGCATTTCTTGATAGCCCTTTCCTTTCGAGTAGCAAATGTATATTTTTGTTGGATGATAAGAATATTTAAATTTTTATCACTTTCTTGTAATTTTTTTAATAAAATAATATGAGGTGTTGTTAAGATGCATACGTAAAGCAAATTTAAGAAAGTTTTTACCTTTTTAATTATACTAACTTTTAGTAGAAAATGAAATTATATATAAGATATATATATGTTTTTTTTTTAAATTTACCTGATTTATGTCTAGATAATCGTTTCTACTAAACAACCACAGTCAATAGATCATATAACCAGCAAAAGAAAGTGGCCGCATGGAATGGAAGGTCGTGGAGTGGAGACCTCCAAACCGACGTACCAGTGTCAAGATATTTTCCTCTCGAAAGCATATGCTTTTTTTTTTTTTTTTCTTTCTGGAGAGCATTAAAGTGCTACAAAATTAATTTGATAGAACCTCAAACCTCGTAGCAAGAATTAATAGATTGCAGAATCTAATAAAAATTAGTAATTAGTGGTAGTACTGGCACTGTTGTAGCATCATTTTTACTATTTGAGTGCAAATCAATCAAATTTGAAATATACATATATATATATATATATGGAATTAAAATAGAAGAAAAATGGAAAGAGGAGGAGGAGGAGCGGAAAGAACAAGGCGAATTAAGGAACACGGTAGAATATATTTTTCTCAACAATGAAATGAAATTGGAATGAGTCTAATAATAAGTAATAGTAGTAGCCGTCGTCATCGTCGTCGCCTAAGGATTGACATAGTTGCAGTTAAGCCGAACTTCGCCTGCAGTACGAACTTGGACATTGCCGAGCTTGATCATGGAGACTGCGAATTGGTTAAAGAAGAGAGAGGGTTGAGATGCCAAGGCAGCAACAAGGGGTGAAGTTCTTGCATCCGAGTAGAGCAACTGATCCGTCTGTAGAAGTCCCTTCTTCTTCTCAAGATTTGTGTAGTAAATCTCGTCGAACGTCTTGGGAGTGGTAGCATCCAGATCAACAAAACGATTAAGATTAATATTAATATTACTGTTGTTGCATTGCCTCCTGAGAGAATTCAGATATTTAAGATCGATGTTATCGGTGGAGAGCCTCTGTCGAATGGAATAGCAGGTAGACCTTCCGATGGTGTGGGAGCCAGAGAGGATAACCAAGTCAAGAATGTTGAGTCCGCGTGCTTGGAAGAATTCAATCAAAGCAGTGACATTTTCGTTGCCCTGGGGAACGGAGTTGGCTTCGTTGGCGAGGGAAACTCGGCCGTCTTTCCTACCGAAGGGGACTTCCCAGAATGGACCACCAGCCATGACGGTGGCATCTCTAGCTGCAGCAGTCAGGATGTCAGCGCAAGACACTGTCTTAGGAGGACAACTCTTCTCCACCTCCGCCTTTATCTCATCTATCAATTCGAACCCTCTCAGCGTCTTGCTTGCCAAAGCTCTCCTCTCGCTCCCTGCATGGTTTAGCAATATTGAAGCATCGCATCCCTGCAAATTTAATTTAAACCACGTAAGTATTTACATACATACATATATGTTTTATTAGATAGATAGTTTTCCGATTAAATAAATCAAGAATCAAGAATCAAAGGGAATCAGATTGATTGATTGATTGATTTACACCCACCCTAACAGCGCAGTCGTGAAAGTGCAGGCGGATGATGCTTGCAGCCATGGTGTAATCCCTCTTAACCCAAGCATTGACTTTCTGTTGGATGATGGCTTCAAGATTGGGGCATGATTTGAGATAGTGAGTGGGTGACAGGTAAGCTAATTCCGTAGGAGTAGGAGGAATGATTTTTGGCCTTGGCCGTGCCACCGGAACCCGCCGCTTGGGAGAAATGGTTTTCTTCATGGTCGTCGGAACAAGTGGTGGTGTTACATCTTTGGCTGAGAGGGCCATGGCCAACTCC
Organism: Camellia lanceoleosa; assembly: GCA_025200525.1. Taxonomy (NCBI): domain Eukaryota; kingdom Viridiplantae; phylum Streptophyta; class Magnoliopsida; order Ericales; family Theaceae; genus Camellia; species Camellia lanceoleosa. The sequence continues at coordinate 185,669,800 of CM045764.1, read as the reverse complement.
ATCTCCATGTGATGAACAAGGAGGACTAAGACGATTGAAAAGCACCACCTCCACTTCATCCCTTTTTCTCTCTTCTGCTTTTTCTTCCTTCAAATATATATATATATATATAACTTCAATTAGTAGTAGTCTCTGTAGCGAATAGCCACACGCACACACACCCAAAGCGTTAGGCTCACAAAACAAAAGATAAATTATTTATGTGTTCCTGTTTTGTTTTTGAAACTTCTGCCTTTCCTTCTTTATATACACATGACAGCAGCAGCACTACTGACACGATTATGTGGTTCCTTGTGGAGAATACGTGACATGCACTTTCTTATATTTACCCTGACTTGCCAACATGTCTTGAGTTAGTTGTTGGACGGAGTTTTTATTTTATTTATTTATTTATTTATTTTTGGGTGTTTTGACAAGCTGATGAAAAGTCAGTTTTTTGACTTTTTAATTTTTTTTAAGTCACATTATATTTTTATTTTTTACATAAAAAAGTCAAAAAAGTCTTAAAAAAACTAAAATGTTAATTTTTTACTAATTTTTCAAAACACCACTTTAAATCAAAAGTTGGCATTATTTTAAATGCATATACAATTTAAATAAATAAAAATAATAATAAAATTAATATTATAATATATACATATTTTAAGTGGTATGAGTCTTTTTATTTGAAATTTATGATCATACGTTTAAATCTTACCAACCTCTTTGTGTAACTTTTTTTCTTTGTTTTTTTTCTTTTAAATAAAAAACACTACCACGTGGCATGAGAAGAGCAAGACTTTACTACACCAATTGAGGCATTCACTTAATAATAATATAGAAGATAGATAGATATAACTTTTATACAGGAAGCTTATTGGTGGTTTTTTTTTTTTTTTAATTTTATAAATTATGAACTGAAGTTTAGAAAATATATATATATATATACATATATATTTAAATAGAATAATACTCTATATAAGCAGATTTCTTATTATATGTCCTATTACTAAGGCAATGGGGTTTCATTAATAAATATGTATGATCCATTACTTTTGTAGCTAGCTAAACTCAATTATAAATTCTGTTTATGTATAGTATTTTAATTCTTATAATTTTAATTGGATCCATTTTGACTACTAATTTTAGATTTTGTGTCAAATTGGTCCAATTAATAACATCATTAAGGTTTTTGGCGCAAAATTTTCATTGAATGAAACATGCCTGCTCACATGCACATTTGTCATAAAAAAAATGCTAACAATTGGAAGAAATTGGACCAATTTGACAAAATAAAAAATTCAAGATCAAAATTCAATTAAAATTATAAGGATCAAAATGATATAAAGACTAAAGTATAAGGGCTAACAGTATAATTTGTCCCAAAAAAAAATGGTGTTAGTAATTATATTGACCTCCCTTGTATTGTTTTAGTAAATTACACTAACTCTTTAGAGATTTATATAACTTTAGAGATCTTCCCTATATTTTAAATATTACATGACTTTCTTTACTTTTAAAACTATTGTCAATATTCTCACTTTTGTCATCTATCCCTTAGAATACCTAACAGAACGTATTAAAATGTCAAAAGTGCCCTTAATCATCTCTTTTTAGCAATGACCTCCCTTGAGGTTTTACATAATTACAAAGACGTCCCTCAACTACTATAATCCTATGGGCACAATTACATTGAATCATGACCCATATCATTTTCTTCCTTCAATAAATTGACCCTCTCTCTATTGTTTCTCCGTCTTTCTCTTTCATTTTCCCTCTCATTTTCATCTTTCTTTTCATAGCTTTTATTTCACATTTCCCTTATTTTTTTCTTCTTCTACTTCTCAATTCCAACAAAACTCACATTGTCCCTCTAAAAATTAAAAAAGAAATAAAAAACAATGTCCATTTCTTTTGCTCTCTCTAATACACAGAGTGTTTAGCCATATAATTCTGAGAACATATGAATAAGTACATGAATACATGTGAAAATTGTATCCATCTACCGTTGAAATACCTGTGGTGCAATATTTAATCCAAAAGGCATAACATTCCAGTGGTAATGTCCCCTAGATGTACTGAAAGCTGTCAATTTTTTTGACTCTTCAGTCAATTGGATTTGCCAAAATTCACTTTTACAATCAAATTTGCGAAAGATTTTTGATCCTTTGGTTAAGTTAATCAAAACATCTTTTCGTGGAATATAATATCCATCAAATTCTAAATTTTCATTTAGCTGTTTATAGTTGACTACCATTCGGGCTTTTCCTCTTTTAATTTCAGCATGGTTTCTTACCATAAAAACTGGACTAGAGTGAGGGCTTTTGGTTTCTTCAATTAACTTTTTGTCTAAAAGTTCTTGGAGTTGAATATCAAATTCATCTATATCTTGTCTAGTATAGATCATTGGTCGTACTCTAATGATAACATTAGGGTCTTTCAATTTTAAACTACAATAACGTGGACTACGTTGTCATAGTTTTAATGGATGTTCACTAAAAATTTCTTCTAAAATTTTATAAATCCAGTGTGATTCATCAATGGTTTTGATGATGGGAGTTAAATCACCACGCGGCACGAGCGCAAACTCTTTATCACAAATGTATTTATGTTGTTCTAACAAAGGAATATAAATTAAGACATTGTTTATGTTTAATGAAATAGCCTTTTCTTGTATTTGCATTGGAAGATATTTATATATAAAATTATTGCCAAGAAGGAAATCTCCATGCATATACGGAAAACATAAGATTTTTGGTATAATAAACTTGCTATCATTTAACCAAATAGCTATATTTTTGGCCTTGAATTGTATGGAAGTATGGTTGCCATCTATTCCAGTAACTAAAATTGGATGTTTCATTAATATCCATTTTTCTTTTGGTATGGCATTCCATTTACATGAGCTGACTGTAGCTCCTGTATCTATGAGAACACTGAGGCTATAGGGTTTATAACCTGCAAAATTAAATGTTCCCAATACATATGTATATCTTCTTTTTCCTTGGCTAGGAGAAAAAATAATATCATCATTTTTTGTTTGAAAATGATACATATATGCAGATTTAATATGTTCAAGTTTTCTTGTTCCTGGAAAAATAGGAATCTGAACATTATTTGAAGTAATAGATTCTTGATTAGAATTATTACTTGATTCTCCAATACTTAACTTTGAAAATGATTTGTTAGTAAAATCTTTTTCAAATACAGAAGTTGATCTTTTAATTTTTGGAATTGTATTTTCAATATATAAATTTTTTCCTGATGCCTGCATTTGTAATTGTGCAGGTTTTTTAGAAGATTCTCCTTGTCCCACTAAGTCTTGGATTAACCATTGTCAAGGAACTTCTAAATCACTCCAATTCATTAGACGAGGTTGTATTACCGTGTCAAATGGTCTTGGTTCAAAGATTTCAACGATTTTATTATCGTTTGATTTTGTTTTAGTTTCAGGAAATTTGGTTAATTCGTGAATTATTTTCCACCGAATAGCCAAATCATGAGAATTTGATTTCATTCCTAATCCTTGTGTTTTAATTCTTATCCTGACTGTATCTTCAAGATTAGGATCATTTATGGAAATAAAGAAATTTGGTTTAACATTAAACCAAACTACTCCATTAGCCAAATTAGACTGAATTCCTCCAATGATTACTTTCATTGGGTCGGAAAATCTTTTGTCAAAAATTACTGCCAAAATAGGAGTATCTATCCCTTGGCGAAATAAGGTTGTTATGGTTACTTGAATTAATCCAATATGAATATATTGAATTTCAGGATATTTCTTTTTCCATCTTGCAACCTTTTTCTTATCAAAAAAAGGAATATCAATATTTCCTTCTTCTGACCATTTTGCTTGAGTGTTACCACTGTATTGTTCAAACACTCTTGCTGAAAAGAAGTTGAATTTCGAAAGTTTATAAATTCTGGAACAGCAACTTCTTGCATTTTTTCGAATTTTGCTAATTCTTCGTCGGTAAAAGTTTTTTCTTCCCCGATTACATCTCCAAGTCGAATAGCTTGTAATTCTTCTTGAGATATTTCTTGACTATTAGTAGTCATCATGAAAATTAGTTCTTCATCTGAACTTTCTTCATCACTAGAAATTTCGTATAAGATTTCTTCTTCGTCAGAAATTTCTTCGCCATATATTATTTCAAAATCTTGTTCTTCAAGGATTTTGATCATTTTCTTTGCACTTTTTTCCCTTTTTGGGCATTCGGGTGCATAGTGACCTTCTTCGTTACAAATGTAACATTTACAAGTTTTCTTTTTTGAAACACTTGTTGGTTTTTTTTTTCGAATATACTTTTTCTTTTTTGAAAAAGTTTTGTTCGTTTTCCAAGGTTTCCATTTATATTTTCTGCATTTTTTGGAAAATCATTTTCTTTTAGGAAATGTTTTACAACCAATTTTTCAATTTTCTTTTAAAATTTTATCACAACATTTTTGTCCGTATTGTGAGTTGGAAATTTGATTTTTTATTTGTTTTTTCGCCTTTACTTCTAGACACCGATTTGCTATCTCTCTTAGAACAAAATTAATGCGAAAACCAAGATTATCATTTTCTTCCTTTCCTATTTTTTTGAAAAAAGCAAGATAGTTTTTAATACATAACTCATCCCATAGACTAGGGAGTTTATGAAAAAATTGATCTAACCAGGGTTGATTTGCTGGTGGATCAATAAGATAATAATATTTTTTAAAAGTTTGAACATAGTCTTCAAAAAAACAACTATTACATAATTCTAATTTAGTCAAAATATAATTTGCATCTGCTTGCAAATTAGTATCTCCATAAAACCCACATAAATTTTCTTTTATGAGTTTTGCAAATTCAGCTAAAATTGTGTCAAGTGAGAGAAAATTTGTTAATAAAGCTTTTTTTTGACTTTTTCCAATTTCAGATTTTTCCCACTGTCTTAACCATTGCAACACATCTCCCTGGAGAGTTGCTGCAATATAATCAAGGAATTTTTCCTTTGACCAACTATTTTTATAATTGATAATAATGATGGACAAGGATTGTGCCCAATCATCTATGTTGGCAGTAATTTTTGACAAAAGATTTTCCGACCCAATGAAAGCAATCATTGGAGGAATTCAGTCTAATTTGGCTAATGGAGTAGTTTGGTTTAATGTTAAACCAAATTTCTTTATTTCCATAAATGATCCTAATCTTGAAGATACAATCAGGATAAGAATTAAAACACAAGGATTAGGAATGAAATCAAATTCTCATGATTTGGCTATTCGGTGGAAAACAATTCACGAATTAACTAAATTTCCTGAAACTAAAACAAAATCAAACGATAATAAAATCGTTGAAATCTTTGAACCAAGACCATTTGACACGGTAATACAACCTCGTCTAATGAATTGGAGTGATTTAGAAGTCCCTCGACAATGGTTAATCCAAGACTTAGTGGGACAAGGAGAATCTTCTAAAAAACCTGCACAATTACAAATGCAGGCATCAGGAAAAAATTTATATATTGAAAATACAATTTCAAAAATTAAAAGATCAACTTCTGTATTTGAAAAAGATTTTACTAACAAATCATTTTCAAACTTAAGTATTGGAGAATCAAGTAATAATTCTAATCAAGAATCTATTACTTCAAATAATATTCAGATTCCTATTTTTCCAGGAACAAGAAAACTTGAACATATTAAATCTGCATATATGTATCATTTTCAAACAAAAAATGATGATATTATTTTTTCTCCTAGCCAAGGAAAAAGAAGATATACATATGTATTAGGAACATTTAATTTTACAGGTTATAAACCCTATAGCCTCAGTGTTCTCATAGATACAGGAGCTACAGTCAGCTCATGTAAATGGAATGCCATACCAAAAGAAAAATGGACATTAATGAAACATCCAATTTTAGTTACTGGAATAGATGACAACCATACTTTCATACAATTCAAGGCCAAAAATATAGCTATTTGGTTAAATGATAGCAAGTTCATTATACCAAAAATCTTATGTTTTCCATATATGCATGGAGATTTCCTTCTTGGCAATAATTTTATATATAAATATCTTCCAATGCAAATACAAGAAAAGGCTATTTCATTAAGCATAAACAATGTCTTAATTCATATTCCTTTGTTAGAACAACATAAATACATTTGTGATAAAGAGTTTGCGCCCGTGCCGCGTGGTGATTTAACTCCCATCATCAAAACCATTGATGAATCACACTGGATTTATAAAATTTTAGAAGAAAAATTTAGTGAACATCCATTAAAACTATGGCAACATAGTCCACGTTATTGTAGTTTAAAATTAAAAGACCCTAATGTTATCATTAGAGTACGACCAATGATCTATATTAGACAAGATATAGATGAATTTGATATTCAACTCCAAGAACTTTTAGACAAAAAGTTAATTGAAGAAACCAAAAGCCCTCACTCTAGTCCAGCTTTTATGGTAAGAAATCATGCTGAAATTAAAAGAGAAAAAGCCCGAATGGTAGTCAACTATAAACGGCTAAATGAAAATTTAGAATTTGATGGATATTTTATTCCACGAAAAGATGTTTTGATTAACTTAACCAAATGATCAAAAATCTTTAGCAAATTTGATTGTAAAAGTGGATTTTGGCAAATCCAATTGACTGAAGAGTCAAAAAAATTGATGGTTCAAGACACCTAGAGGACGTTACCACTGAAATGTTATGCCTTTTGGATTAAATATTGCACCACAGGTATTTCAACGGTGGATGGATACAATTTTTAAAGACCTTAAAGATTGTTGTGTAGTTTATATTGATGATATACTTATTTTCTCTAAAACCAAGGAGGAACATAAGAAACATTTAAAATTAATTTATGAAAAATTTCAAAAACATGGAATTATTTTGTCTCCAAAAAAAGATTGAACTAGAAAAAGAATCAATTGAATTTTTGGGAATAATTTTAGACCAGAAAGGTTTAAAATTATAAGAACATATTTTGTCCAAAGTACGAGATTTTCCTGATACTCTTGAAAATATAACACAATTACAGAGTTTATTAGGCATTTTAAATTATTGACGAAATTTTATAAAAAATCTTTCAAAAATAGAAATTCCTTGGTTAACCAAATTAAGGAAAAATGTTATTTTTGAATGGACAACAGAAGATGTTGCTTTAATTAAACAAATTAAAGAACATGTTAAAACTTTACCAGATATTTATCTTCCTAGAACAGGTGATAAATTAATTTTAAAAACAGATGCCTCAGAAGCATGTTGGGGATGTGTTTTTAAAGCTATACCGTGTAATTTATGGCATGATAAAGAGATACATTTATCAAAAAATGGGATTAGACCAAGAAAAAATCCAATACCCATAAAATTACAAAAAGAAGAATTAATTTGCGGATATAATTTTGAAACATTTAAACCAAATAAACAGAAATATATTATTTTTAAAAATTATATACAATTATATACCTACAAAGGCAAATATATTATGTGCACATACTCATAATTGCGGAAAATTTGATGGAGACATGTGAAACGTGGTGGACATCATAACTTGTAGCTTTATTATAGACCTAGGTAAATTTTAGGTGAATTCCATATGTTTAGGCCTTCAGTTTCATAATTTTGCCTTTTTTAAAAAAAGTTTTGATTTATCCAGTCTACATGAATATTTATTTTTCTTTCTTTTCTTTTTGGTAATTTTCTTATTTTATTTAATTCCTCTGTGTTAATTAAGGAACTACCTTATTTGGTTGTTTCCTAACTGGTTTAAGGTCATATCATAAAAAATGATTGTAAGTCTTATGACTACTTAATTTTTGATAACTAATTTATAGTCTCGTTGAAAGAATTCTCTTATTTTTCTTATAATTTTGATAGTTTTTAAATTTAACAGATTTATAGAAGAGTTTTCATACTCTTGTTGCTACATATTTTATCTTCACATTTTTGCGATGCATCAAACTCTTTTTCTCTCTCAAATCAGTTTCCATTACCCATTCCTCTTTCCAATTTATGTCTTTCATTTTCTTTCCTTCTTTCTTTTTCTTCTCTCATGGATTTCCTCCATGGTTACCGCTACAATTAACAATGCCATATATTTGTTTTGTTTCTCTTCCCTCTATTTTCTCCTTCATTTTTCTCTTCCATCACTGCTAGCCCCATCATCCAACACCATGGCAACTCACTAAACACACATATATTTGTTTTGAAATATATATGTACATCAAAAATAGTTTTTTTTAATAGCAAAATTAAATATAAAAACATTTCATATTTATAGAAAAACATGAACATGTAAATATTACCAAATGCTACATTATAAATATCATGTGTTACTTTTTTCTTTTTTCTTTTTCTTTTTTTTAACTTGCTTATTTATACATATAGGTAAATTATCATTTTATCTGTTCACAATCCAATGTTTTTCTCAAATTTAGTTTTTCTATTTGAGTCCTTAAATCTATCACTGATGTGTGATAAAAAAAAAAAAAAATGGCCAGACAATATTCTCCAATTTTAAAAAAAAATGGAACCCCCCCCCCCCCCCCAAAAAAAAAAAAAAAAAAAAAAGTGGAACATAATCCTATTACAACAATTAAAAATAGTTAACATGGAATAAGAGTCAATAAATTATTTGAAAATAATAAACTATTCAGACAATTTGTCATTTATTATTAAAATTGAACTTTAGTTGAAATAGTTAGCTTCCTCTGTTTATCTTTGTTTCTTTCGTTTAAACTTTTTTTTTTTTTCTCAATTCAAATCTTAAAATTAATTCAAACAATATGTATATTCGTTCTCCAAAAAAAAAACAATATGGATATTTTTTCCCACCTTCAATAATGATTGACCTTGTATAAAAGTTTATGAACTTTATATAAGAATTGAAAGACATCACATATATTTTGGAAAAGTTTAAGAAACAAAATGATAATTTATACTTGCAAAATTATATTAGGGAAAATTCCACTATCACCTCACAAGATTTTGGGCCATGTTAATGGAAATGGGAAATTATGATAATGTTAGAAAAAGTAAAAGAGGTCAATGTAATTTCAAAAACTATAAGAAAAGTTCCTGTAACCATGCAACACCTCAAGCACAGAGCGTGTACTTCACCTTCTTCAAAAATAAATAAATAAAAATTGCAAGTTTTTCCTATACTTAATTTTCACAGATCCGTCTCCTGTCCAGCCATGCCTTGCACTCTCCAGCAGATGAAGACATGTGGCAACCAGGGATCCAAAGGTGAGGAAAAAGTCACGTTTTGTGCATGTCTATTAATTACCCAAACCCAAACAACCAGTATAACACTTGTCTACCGCGATTGTCACTTTATTGACCGTGGCTATCACCATATTTGCCGGATTACCAGCAACTGAGTGCAAGACAATCATGTTTGATTCACAAGATTAATAGTGAAGTATTAATTATCCTATTAAATTAGTGTAGTATTCACTATCCAATTGGATTAATATTCATTGGATTAATAATCCCACCCCTACCCCATTACTAATAATCCTACAAATTTGTTGGATTAATAATCCATTAGATTAATAATCCTAAATCAAAATGTTAAAACAAACATAGGATAATTGGGCCCACGGATTAATAATCCCAATCCCATGTCTTAATCCACCCAATCAAACATGCTCTGAGTGGATTGAATAGTGCTGCAGAGGAGGTGATCCAATTTTCACGCCAGGAAGCACCTATTGCTGCATGCCTATTACCATCAGCATAGCCAGGCAATGGCGAACAGCGAAGAGATAACCCTGACGATCTTTCTGACACGTCATCACGCTCGTATTTTCAATTAATTTTTAGTTTCTTGACGTTCTCATCAAAATAACAGTGGCAATTGAAGTGTTCATCCACAAAATCTGCATAAGAATTTTGAAAAAACAAATGTATATAACATAAAAGTCCACCTTTTAGTGCATCTACTGCAATAACATCAAAAGAGTCAGAAATTCCCCAGGTAGCTGCTTAAGGTCATTCTGTACAAGAAGAAAATGTAAGAATGGATTGCACCGCGAAGAGCACAGAGACACATACAGGTATAAATTCATTCAACTAACTAATGATGTGCACCAACTTCCCCAAAAAAAACCCTTAGCCCGCCTGTCCACCAGAGGACTGTCCACGTCCACCACGAGCACCACGCCCACGAGCTGCTCTTCCACGACCTCTACCCACTGAGGAAGAAATCACTCCTGCCTGCCTTAATAGTGACCTTTGCTTTGCCCTTTCTTGCAGATTAATAGTAGTTGAGCTTGAGCTCTGTCCTACAGGGGATACCTGTTTTACTTCTTGCGTTTCTGCTGAGACACTTGGGCTACTTTGTTTTGACATGCCAATTTCTACAGTACCTGTTTTAGTTCTCACCCCAGTAGTAGTTTCTAAGGCAGCAGCAGCTTCAGGGTTCTGATCTGCTTCCATTGCTACCTCCTGGTGGTTGTTACCATCATTCAAATTGTCTGCACCCTCAGCATTCACTTCCTCTGTATCCCCTTCATCATTCAGAACTTGGGGAGAACTAGTTTCTCCAAAATCGACTGTAGCAGTAGCAGCAGCAGTAGCAGCAGCAGCAACTAGAGTTTCCTCATCACCCACAGGTGAACTCACAGGAGGAGGAGCTAGTGCTGCAGCCTCAGGCTGATTTTCCCCAATTTCTTGGCTCTCCACCACCATCCCAGACATATTGCCACCACTTTCAACATCAGCGACATCAAGGACCAACTCTCCCTCTTCCCGCTCACTTCCAGACTCCACCACTGACTGCTGGAAATCCTGCTCAGCAAGAACCTTCGACCCTTCATCAAAGACCCCCTCTGATTCATTTTGCTTATACAGTATCTCCTCCAAAACATCATTGCTCTCGCTCTGCAACTCAACTTGATTATTATCACCACCCACCTTTGGCTCCTCATCCTGCTCCCCACTAGTCTCTACATCATCCTTCTCAGCATCAATGGCTTCCTCATTGGAACCTTGGGGCAAATCACCAATAGCATCTGAAGGTTCTTCCACAGCAGGTAGAGTTTCCAAATTTTCCAAAACAGCAGCAGTTTGTCCTTCAGCACCATCTTGTGGAAAATCTGAGCCTTTGGATTTCTTCGGCACAGGTGCTTCCACATCGGAGCTAGTGCCACGTTGAACAAGTGACTCTTCTTGTAACTCAGAAGAGGTTGAAGAAGCAAGGCGTTTGCGAACAGTTGTATGGGTCAGTAGCGTTAGGCTTCCTCGAGTTTCTAAGTTATGAGAGGACACAGACTTTCCATCATTGTTGGATCCCTCAATTTCTGGCATCTCTGTATCTCCCTGAGGCTCTTCAGGCTTTATAATACGAGGTCGAACTAACTTCCTTCCCGTTTTACGGGCTTCAACATTCGATTTTGGCAAAGTAGATCTCTTCTCTCTTTCTTCTGTCGGTTTAGCTGATGGCAAACTTGTTGTGGAGCCAATTGCAGGTACGATACTCGGCACCTGAGAAGGAACTGACTGACCTGCAGAGGAATAAACGTACTCGAATTAACATTTCTGGGAAAAATAAAAAAGGGAAGGAGAAAAGTAAGGATCCAATCATCTACAAGGCATCTTAAAAGATTAAAATAGTAAAGAAGAGACCTATAGCAAGTCCTGAAGATGAAGCATCCACTGCTGGAGAAATGTCTGCCAGAGGAGCTCCAAGTTCACTGGAAACTAAATGAGCAACACGTTCAAAATTTTCCACAGCCAGAAAATAGGCAGCAGAAAGGTCATCCAAGAGAGTCCCAGAAAGAATCTGAACCACTGTTGTACCCTGAAAATAATTAAAGCCAGTGTCAAAATCAAGATGCAGTTATCAAAAAGAATATTTACAAAGAACAAGAAGGTAACAAAATGGCAATCTGGTTATATAGGCATCAAAGCTGTTTCTTAGAGAGGATTGTGCTTCGAATACATTAAAAGACTAAGTAAAGCAAATAATGTTAACATCCACCTTTTTACGTCATGAGAAGCCATTCTAAGCAATTTCAGGAACAAGATATGAATGGAATTGCAATGCCCTACTTTACAAGAGGAATCAGTTGGGGGGTTGTTAAAAAACAAAAATTAAACATAATCAGAGAAAAAGAGCAGCATCAGAAACTGCAGACACAAAGGTGCTAATACAAGAGGTGTATGAAAAGAAAAGAATCAAAAAGCACTAGTCAAAAATGAAAAAATCAAACAGCAACCAGTGTAAGAAGACAGACCACTCTACTAGTCAAAATTCCACATTATTCACAGAAAGGCATGCAATTGATATGCAGTAGAATAACAGCATTACCTCTGGAAGACTGGTTTTGGCATGCTTAAGCTTCTCAAATTCCTCTGACAACCTCTTTAGGGCCTGCTTATGCTTCTCAAGCCCATCTACCAGCTTGTTTCTTTCCTAAATTGACGTAAGGTATAATAAGAAATACATATCCCTATAAATGTTATATATTCGAGAAAAGAATGTTTTGCCAGAAAGCAGAGCAAGCACAATCTCAACTTCAGGAATTGAATGCAAAGCATTACACAGTCTCCGTGTAAAATTGCATAAATAGCAAAATTTGCAAATTAAAGTAATAATAATAATAAAAGAAGATAACTAACATCTTATTTTCCAGTATCAAATCAGTAGCTCAAGTGAAACTTAGGGTCGTTTGGGAACATGTTTTTTTAGTGACTTTTTTATTTTTTGGCTAAAATATGAGATGAAAAAAACTAATATGATTGGAATGACTTTTTGGTTTTTTATGAAAAGCTGTGCAAAAAGTAGAGTGAATGGAAAGGAGTCTTTGACTTTTTGGTATTTGTTGGTGGCTTTTTTAGTGACTTTTTGACTTTTAGGCTAAAATGTGAACTTGATCAAAGACAAGGACAAGGACAGGGACAGGCACCTGATTGACAGACTTTATAGAATCCATTATTGTCCTCTCTGTCTTCAGACGCTTTGCTTTCTCTGTCTTATGGTCATCCTTCTCCTTCTTCAACTCCTCTCTCTGCCTCTCTACAGTTTTCTCTAGAATCTTCGTATGCACAAGTAATGCAAGAAGTGAGCACAAAGGAAAAAGGGGGAGATCAGGGGATAAAAATTAAAATAAAAAAATAGAAGAGTGATGATATATAAACAGAAAATTCATACAGAATTTTCATACACAATGATGTGGCTTAATGATGACCTTTCAATTTAAAACAAAATACCCATAAAGATGCCTCATATTTACAAAATTGCCACTGCCATATCATTCATGTGGTGTTTATTGTATAAATTTTATGTATGGATAGAGTTTTCCAAAACAAAAAACTTAGGAAGAAAGAAATCTCTAACAATTCTTGTCACACAAACCTGTATTCTTGTGTCTTTCTCCTTCTCTTTTTCCTTCATTGCATGTTCAGCTAACGCATCCCCTACCGCCCCCCTCCCTACCAATTGGGAACTAAAGAATGAAACCAAGAATTTGATAGCAAGATAATGCCATGCATTTACAGCTGAAAAGAAAATGATTACCTTGTTTATAGTCCTCTAACTGTTTGGAAAGAACTTGGTTCTCCTTGCTCAGCTCCTCCTTTTCCTTCGACAAGTTTTCCAGCTTCTTCTGCAGAATGAAGAAAAATTTAATAAACAATTTAAAAATAAAAATAAAAAACCAAATACTATCAGAAGAATATATTTGAAGTATGAAACAAAAATTTTGAATTCAAATGAATAATGTATGTATCATAACCACCTTTAATTGAGCTACCAACTTCTTTTGCCTCTCGACCTCATATTTCAGAGAAACCTGAAAGACAATGACAATGAAGAGACATTTGATTTTTACAGGTCACCAGAATTATAACTATATGCAAGCCACAATAACTTGACTACTGCACAAACAATTGAGCCCAAGTACCTCAACTTGCAAACTTTCGTTAATCCTTCGCTCCCTCTCATTTAGTTCGATTCTGCTCTTTGCAATGTCCTGCTCCAATTCTGATATTACAACCTGTTTTTCGGAAAGAAGTTTCTTATTTTCCTCCAGCTGCGCAACCTTCTCACTCAGATTTGTCTGCATAAAGAAAATAATTTAATAAAATATGAATTCAATAACCAAATGCCAGAGTACACTAAATCGATTTAAAGAAGCTTTTCCCAAAAAGCTATCTTATATAAGCACAACAGAATGAATCCCATATTAACACAATGGTCACTAACACAAGGGTGACCAAAATTTTAGAGGCTGCTTTGCAGTTCCAGACAGAAAAACGTCTCTCCAGTGCCAAGGAATGGTAAGATGATTACACCAGCTAGGCATGTTTAATATATACTTCAACCCTAATCTTTTTGTCCCTAAATTATAATGACCCTAAAGATACTACCTTGTTGAAAAGTCAATTGAGTATTTACTACTTCATTTCCAACCATACCCTTTTGCCGTAAATTAATGAATGCCTGACTAAAAAATAATAAGAAATCACTTGGGACAAAACTGAAATCCCACATCATTATGTGCATTCCTACAGCACTGTGTCTTCAAAGTGGGGACAATAAGTAGGCAGAGGGAGTATATGCTAATGACAGCCAGGTCTTCTTTTAAACCCTGTGTAACACTAAACATGATATTAGTGGCAGTAACTTTAGTCTTCCGTTCTACAATGTAAGGCATACCATATCCAGTAAGTGAATAAACTAGCAGCCAATGCACATACAATGGTTTCCATGACACTAAAAAGATATAATTTTGTTTTTCCTGTAAAGAATGGTAAGATATAAACCATCAACATTGTATCTGAATTTCCAAGAATACAGTAACTTTTTTTGTTTTTTTTTTGACAAGTAAACAGAGAAAATAAAAATATGTTACCTGCATCTGTTTAATATCTTCTCTCATGCGTCCATAATCTTCCACATCAATGTTCTTGCAGCTCACAAGCAACTTCAAATGATTATAGAAATTAGAATGATAAAAAAAAAAAAGAAAACAATATAGAAAAAAGATTAAACAAGCAACACCTCATCAACCCTCCTTTCCAAATGCTCTTTCTCTATTTTCTGCATTTCAATTTCTTTCTTCCAAGCTTCCACCTCAGTTTGACACTCTCTCAGTGAAGTCTCCAGTTGCTCGGTTTCCATCCTTGCTTTATGGGCAACTTCACGTAATTTCTACGAGCAAGTTCAAATTTTTCTGGTTACTAACTGGCACCATTATCGTCACCAACAAACCAAAAACCACAACCATAAAACCATGAAAATGATGAATAATCACTCCAAACCTGGCATTCCTCAAAATTATACTTGTTTTCCTCTCTGAGTTGCATGTTGCTTTCACGAAGCAAGTTCACTTCTCTAACCTGCAAGGGTATCAAAAAAAAAAAAAAATTCAAATATTACAGTATGAACACATATATTGGGATTAAGTGATAACATTTTCTATGCTAACAAGAAATATCTAGAAACTGATCTGTTAATCCCAATAGTTTCTGTCATTCCCTTTCAGGATGTCTCAAAATAGTGTCCAGCAAGTCTAATACCCAAAAACATTTAACTTCCAATTTTACTATGTTGGAGTTGCAGCATTTCATCTTGAAACCAATTCCACTCACCAGCCACCAAAATGTAGAGAAATATTTATGTACTTATATTGAGGCACTTTATGCACAAAAAGTCTAACCAATCCAAGTATTTTTTAAAATGTAAGCCGTTGATACTTTTCCAATATCATAGAAGAATGAAAAGCATGATACAAAAGGAGAGGGAAGTTAGTGACATAGACCAGTAGTGCATCAATGGTAGAACAAGGAAGACTGGTTTCATGCCACTGTATCAGCTTCTGACATCAAAACTATACTGGTATGATTTTTAAACACTACAGGAAATAAAAACCAGCTTGAAATATTACTTTAGAACTCATGGGACTTCTAAGTTAACACAAATTGTATGCAATTAGGAAGATTCTAGGACAAGTCAAATTCAATTATGATAGAACATGCCTTTTTTCTACCTTGCATTTGGAGTTTGGAGATACAACTGAAATTTCCATGCAAAATGATAAACCCACTTTTGGCAGATTATTAGAAAACTAATCACAGATAAATTGCTAATTATTTGGTTAGCAATGGATGCCAAAGTTTAGCCATATCAGTAGATTTGTCATTGCGCTTGATGAGTAACAGTGCAGAATCTTTAGACCAGCAATGTATCACCCAAAAGGAGTCAACCTATGAGGACCCGTTGACAATGAGAAGAAATGAACCTTGCCCTACATATACACTGCTGATAAACTTTTTTCAGTATGCCGGAAAGTAGTTAATAATTGTATGAGATTTAGGTAATATTACAGTTGTCATTTTAATGAGTCCATACACCGAATTAGGTTAAGGACCAGCCTGTAAACTGTAAGTTAGGCAGTTTGCACAAGGCTCAAGAAATGCAAAGAAATTGAAATGATTTCAATAAGAAACCAACAGAAGTTCACAAACGTATGTAGACTCCATGAAAAAAAACTTGGGGGCAAAATCTACTTTCCTACTTGAGGTATGGCCAAAGAACCCCCATATGTGGTTTTGAAGTAATCTGCAACCGTTACATTTTCCTTCCAAGTTGATGGAAATTGTGTCGCATGTGCCAAGTTTGAGAGTTGGCAAGAAAAAAGTTAAGTTGGAGTCAAATTCTAATGCAAAAAGATTATATTGCCCTTGTCTTCATCTTCCTCCTCTAACCTATGTGAAAACCCTAACCCTAAGCCAGCCACTTCCCTCGCCACCTTCCCCCCACATATTGAGAACACCTTAGAAGCACGGACACAGACACGACATGGACACGCGGGCACGTAAATTTTCAAAAAATGCAAGACACGACACGTTGGGGCCACATTCAAAACATATATTTTTATTATATGTATATTTTTAAATATTTAATATATATTTTATGTCAAATATTTAATTTTACCAAATTTATCAACTTTAGGTATGCTATTTTAGTAAAAAAATTAAAAATATATAATTTTTCTTGAAAAAAATAGTACTTAGTGTGTCCCAAGCGTGTCCTCAACGTGTCCCTTGCATGTCCAAAGTGTCCCAACGTGTCCAACACGTGTCCAGATTGTGTCTGTGTCAGACACGTGTTGGACACCTATATGCGACCTCCAGAGAAGTGTCCGTGCTTCATAGAACACCATTGCCTTGGTAAGACACGTTCACTTAATTACAGTGACACAAACTTCGATACAAAAATCCCAGTCTATTGAGGCTGAAATGCTTTTGGATAGGCACAAAAACCTAGAACCAAAATTTTAGTGTGGGAACCGTCTTATGTCAATGACCCTAATATTTCATGAAAATGACAGCACCACAGGTTTTTGTTTGGGCCGCCAATCATACTAGTCCCAGCACCACACAGTTTACTCTTACAAACAGTGCATCTAGATTCCAAATACTGGCTTCCTTGTGTTACTGACTTATAAGAACATCAAGTCATCCACAATTAAATATATTCAGTTCGCATCCTTCATTTGAAAATAACAAGGTATTGTCACAGCAGAGCTAGAGTCTCTGGAAGGGGCAAAACTTCGAGGTCCACCCATTAATACAAAGAAAGAAATTATGCTAAACGAATAACAGCAAACAGAAAATATGTTTAAAGCTAATACATTGATTAGTAGTAAAATTAACCTGAAGTTGTAGGGATTTAAATTCTTCCTCTGTGAACAACATTGCTCTTGAAGTTGCTCGCTCAGCATGAAGTGATGCTTGCGTAGTCTCTGATGCCTTCAGAGCACTCTCAAGCTACAAAGAAACCAAAAGAGCTTTGAATATACAAAGAGTTCAGTTTAGAGCACTCTATTTTTGCCACCACAAGCAGAAGTTCATCCATAACCAAATGCAAAGATAATAGAGCATCTCAAACATCTCCTAACAAATATGACATCACTTTTTCCTAATTCTTTAATTTGCAGCGTAATTCCAAACATTAATTTTCCATGCAGACCTATCCAATGTATAAGAAATTTTATCAATTACACAAAGACAATATCCATAATAAGCAGGCCAAATAAATCTAGTGATGTGGAGAGCATCTACTAACAAATATATTACATTAAAAATGAAAATTTTAAGCCTCAATACTCATAGTGGCTCATAAATGATGTGCAGAAGTAATATATTATCAAAGTTCACAACTACCTTGGGACCAGTCATATAAAATTGACCCGGTCTACTCTTTAAACTTATCTTAGCGCAAATGTTATATCAAGTATTTTATTTGCTTAAAGATAACCAAATATAAAAAAACCAAATCAACTCCATTTCAGCCAAGTACAGCAAGATTAAAAGTTGCAACAAAATTTAGAACTAATTTGGGGTAACTGTAGCATATGCAAAAATGGTTTTTCTAGAATAGTTTTCCAATTAAATGGAGAGCTAGAAGAATTTCGTTAGCTCACAAAAATGATTAACAATAATGCTGTTAACTGATTAAATATGTTGAACAGGTACGTTTACTCTTATTGGTAAATAATTACAAATCTATTAAAGGTAGGTTTACACATACATCTAACAACTAATAGACAATATGAACATAAATACTCCAATATGCATGCGCATGAATCCATGCATATTCGCCATTTTTCACATATTTGTTTGTGTGTTTGTGAATTCATTTGAGTGGTGTAAATATTAAAGAATGTTTCCTTTTACCAAATCATTTGCAAAGACGCTATATACTCGATAGTTTTAGTATATATGTAAAATCAGTTAACTATTTAATAAAGAGCAACATGATCTACAGGTTAAAAAAACCTAAGGCCAAGAGAGAAAATAAAAACAAAAAAATGAGAATAAACTAAAACATAGAAACAGATATGGAGTCCTACATAAGTAGGTGCACAAGGAAAGATTGCTAGCACCAAAGGGAACCAGATGCCGAGTGAGCCAGACATCACTTGGTCCAAGTGATTGAGTGAGAGGGGAACAAGTTGAATATAATTGACTGAAAGCAAAATAGGGGTAAAAGTTAAAAAGCATCATTACAGATATGAAAATGGCCAAAAGATATCCTTGTGTAGGTATAAGCTAAGTACAGATTTCCACAATTTTACTGCATCTCTAATAGCCAAATGCCACCTAAAACCCACAACAGCCTATGTTATACGGACTCGGGTACGGATATCGGGTGCGGGTGAGTATTTAGGGGTTAGACACTAAAAATTAAAAATTGAGAATACATACATATGGATTCAAATTTGGATATGAATACGGGAATACGTTAAATAGTTATATTTTAAATATATTTATTATATGAAGATGAGTTAAAAAAAGCCAAGGAATAACAGATTTGTTAAAAAAAATAACAAATAAAAATTATTTTAGACATAAAATAAATTATATTATTTATGGTATATTATATTAAACAATATTTTTTTGAGTGAATAATATTATATATTATTATATTAATATAATTTATATTATATAATATAAATCTAATTTAAAAGAAGAGAAAGAGAACAGAGAGAAGAGAAGACGAAAAGAAGAGAGAGAGAGAAGAATGCAAACAAACTGAGATCAAGAAAGAGAACAGAGAGAAGAGAGAGAGAGAGACCGAGACCACAGGGGAATCGAAGCCTTAGGGTCATTTTCTGAGTGGAATCAACTTCGCGATGATCTCCTTCAATTCAGTCGAGCTCACGACCAGGGTTCACGTTTCAATCTTGCTTTGCGACTCGACTTGCTTCGCAAAGGTGAGTTTCAACCCTCTCTCTCTCTCTCTCCATCTCTAAGTTTCAACCGTATCCGTTTGTATCTAACCGTATCCGGCCAGATTCGCACCCGCACCCATGTCGGTAATAGGTGTCGCGGTCGTGGTCGCGTGTCAACACGGGTACCTCTCACAAAACAGAGAGTCCATGTAACGTAGGCAACAACACCCATAAATAGGGCCTTTGAAAATCTTAGGACATATTTGGTATCGTTTTCGTTTTCTGAAAACCTATTTTTAGAAAACACTTATAAGTAGTTTTTTGAATTCTAAAAAATCATTTTTGTACAAAAAATGAAAACGGGAAGTATTTTAGAACCTCTGATTATTTTTGTTCCAAAAAACATGAAAAACAAAAACCAATATTTTAAAAACAATATCACATAGGGCCAAACAATTTAGTTTACACATAGGACCTTGGAAAACTAATAATAAATTTGGGTAAATTACACTTACACCCCCTGAGGTTTTTGTTTAATACAAATCCCTCCTCACATTTGAAAAATTACATTCCCCTCCCTGAAGTTTATAATCTCATTACAAATTGCCCCTGCTTTGTTAATGTCATGCCCTAAAATTTTCTAAATGACCATCTTGCCCTTTTTTCTACCATTTCTTCTTCCTATCATCATGACTACATGCTACAACTTTCTATCATTAAATTTTACCTGAACATATTCTTATTGAATGATGATACACAAAGATTAACTTTATAGAGAATTTTCAAACACAATGATATAGTTTAATGGTGACCTTTGACTTTAAAACAAAACACCCATAAATATGATTTTTATTTACAATAATATCACTATCACAACAATTTTTATGATATTTTTGTATAAATTCTTATATATGAATATAATTTTTCATTTTTATTTCCACCATTATTTCTAGATTAGATCAATTTAATCTAGATATATTTAAAAAGTACAAAATTTGTAAAAAAAAACTTTTAAAAAATCCATTGAATACAATAAAATAAGATAATGTATTGAATTTTTATATTTTTATATTTTTTTGTACTTGGTGAATTTTAAAAAAAAAAAAAAATCACAAAATATTATACTTCTTAAGTGTATCTAAAAAATTAAAAAAAAAAATTACTTAAAATATTAAAAAAAAATCAATAAAAATAAAAACAACTCAATTTTTTGTGAGTTAAACCAAAGAAAATGATTGTTATTCCCCTTGAAATGACATGAACAAAATATCTGCATTATTTTATTATTTTATGTGTATAAAGATTAAGGAACAAATATGTTATTTTAATGTAACAGGAGGTAAGCGTAATTTTTCAAATGTGAAAAGAGATTTGTATTAAATGTAAACCTCGGGGTGTCGCTGCAATTTACCCAATTTATTTTATAACTCCAATTAATATATTTCAAACATCAACTTTCCAATTTCGCTATATCTATACATGGAATTTCTAAAAATTTAGTGTACGAATAGGACCTTAGAAAACTTCAAATTTATTTAAAAACTCAAATCAATATATTTCAACCCATCAACTCCCCAATTTCCTATACTTAGCAAGTAAATGGAATTTCTAAAAGGTTACTCTACTCCATTATAAAGCAAACACCGTCTCTGATATGGAAGACTGTAAACAAAATTTAAAATTTGAGAGAGAGAGAGAGAGACAACTCAAATCAGTTTTGGTATGGGAACCTGTGACTTGGCAGAACTTTAAAAAATATATAAGAGATACTGCATAGGTAGTGCACTTTAACTAAATGTTAAAAACGTCTCACAGCCCACATGCATTGCAGTTGCCCCCCAACTAAAGACATCTATAAAACAACAAGACGTCCGTATTTGAAAGCATGCCCCAAATCATTCTTTGAAAATCATCAAATCTAAATAACCTCAAATCTCAAATACAGCAGTGCACATTATACTAGCATTACAAAAAAAAAATGGAGTTTGTGAAATGAATGATGACCACAACCTAAAGTCTAACAAGTGACATTTTACAAGAAAGTTGCAACTGCGTAGGTCCCAATTAATAAATCACAATCCACAAGTGCAATTAATAAATCACAATCCACAAGTGTTATGAATGGGATGCTGGGAAATGCAGAAAAACCAATTGAGAAATTAGCATCGAGAAATTAGCATCGCAACAGAAATTGACATTATGTGAGACATTGAACAATTTCTGATAACACACTGGAAAAATCACTTTCATAAAGACAGAAAAAGAACAAAAAAAAAAAGTAAAGAATAATTTCCTCATAACGTAGCTTGTAAATTTGTATTCTAACTTTCATCCAAAGAGGCAGCTCACAAAGTATAGCAAGTCATACATCTTAATCCTACCAGAAACTTTGTTTTCCCCACAAATTTTAATGAATTGTTAAAATGGCAAACAAGTGTCTGCCAGATAATCCCCAACCACATAAGGACAATTGCAAATGTGTGTGTGTGTGTGTGTGTGTGTGTGTGTGTGTGTGTGTGTGAGAGAGAGAGAGAGAGAGAAAGAGAGTAATAGTCAAGTTATATGCAAAAAATTACACTTGAAACATTTGTAAAAATTGGCTACCTGTGATTGCAATCGAAGCTTTTCCTGCTTTAGCAAAGATATCTCAGTTTCTGCCTGTAAAAGTAGCAATTAAATTAGAACATTACAATAGCCAAAACTGAAATCAAAAATTAAAAATCTTCAGAGGGTGAGATACACATACAATTTCCTTTGACCGGCGGAGATAATTTACCACATTGTGTAACCCAGTGTCAAGTAGTGGATCCTGAATAGAGTTTCCAGAGGATATCCCAGCAGAATCACGATCATTTTCAGCTAATTTAATGTGCAAAGCCTCGAGCCTATTGTGCAGTATCTTGTTCTGAGGAAAGTTGGAGTCCGGATGAGGGAAAGGCCATAACAATTGCCAACAAAACACATTACCAATGATTTGATGCAAACACATGAAGACTAAACCCATAGAATGGGTTCATGCATAATATAAAATGTAACAATTTTAACAATAGAAGTCTTTTAGAAAGTGGTATAGTTCAAGAAATGTTGCAAAATACAAGCAAAGAAATAGAATATTTGACAACCTGACCAAATCAAGGAAAAGTTAAAAACATAAAATGAAAGATTTATTTATTATTCACCACAGCTAATTAGTTTCAGTCTCTTTTTCCCCTATCATTTTTTACTGCATATCTGATTCAGAACCCCGAAATCCATACTACTACATAAAGAGAAAACAAACTCTTGCAGGTCCCTCCTATTTTAAGTTCTGTAAGTCCCAGCCCCCTCTCCTTCTACCCTATCATAGAGAATAACAACAGAAACAAAAAAAAAAAAGAAAAAAAATGTTTGACATACAACCCAAAATTGTACACTCTTGCTACGCAAGAAAGACAGTTACCAATGGAAGAGACAAATGGCGAGGGAAAGGGTTGCCTTTCATGACCCACTTTAATGGGGAGAGACAATGAACTTTGCGAGAGGTAAGGGAATTACAAAAATAGAATTAAAATGGGTTCTCAAAGACCTCTCTCTCTCTCTCTCTCTCTCTGTGACTTCCCACTTAATTTATTTGTTATCTTCTTCCTCTCTCAATGTGAGTTACGAATGTGACTTACAAATTATAATGACATGCATTGCTCTTGCACAACTTCTAGCAAAATGAAGAGGAGTTTGGATACATTTTCACACTTATTTTAATTGATTTATGGCATTGACTAAATATACATGCATACAGTTATGTACATAAATATGTGATATGTGATGTGCACAAAAGAGTCTACTGGACATCATAAGCATATTCAGGAAGCAAATCAATCAATGACCTGTTCATTAATTTCATTGTACTTATTCTCAGCTACATTCTTTGATTCTTCTAGCATTGACTTGTCTACATCCCACCTGGCCTTGAGCTCATTCTGTTAAAATGCATAAAGATATAACAAATTAGAACATAATGTTGATGAAATGTGAAAAAATCACTTAACAAATGGATTCTTTTATGTAATTATGCCACCACAGACTGCATCATGAAAACATTTAAAATAAAATAAAACAAAACAGGAGTTTATGCTTTGGGCCCAGAAAGAAAACAGAGAAATAGAAGAACTAAACTAACATAAGGAATGAAAACAAAATATCCTGCATAAAAGAAATCATTGCAAATAAATTGAATGAGAATCAATCACATTGTCTGGATAATGAACAATGTCAACTTCACTACCCTTTTGTACTCATCTCCTCGCCTTAAAAAAAGAGCCTAGAGGTAAATCCAAACAAGTTGAAGGCAAGCATTCCACTTCAAAACCCAAAATGGAGGATAAAGCCACATCCATTAGGCATATCAAAGTCAATTTTCTTAGTTTCACCTTGAGATCATGCCTCAAAACAAGGAAGCACACAACGGAGGTGGCCTGACTGCTTTGCATTCGCCTCACAAAAAATAATAGTATCATTAGTATAAAGCAATTGGGACATTGATAATAAAAATATATAAAACCAAATATATTCCCTCGATTTGCCCAAAATCCATCCTTTCCAACGAGTAAAGAAGCCACATCATCACCTCCACTGCTAGTTGTAGTCCTTTTGAAATTCAAATGTAGCGGCCTCTTCCTGCTTTGCCACGAAACTCCTATCCAAGCAAGCCAAATCTCCTTATATTACAGACTTAACCCTGATGCAATGCACATGTCCACATCAACTTCCTGTCCAATGACCTAGCATGCCCTTGGTCACAACATAAACTCCCCCCGATAGCAAAAAAGACCACATCCCACAGATGAACGGGGAGACCCACCACCCTATTTACCTCATTTCTATAAGACAATATAGAGATCTAAAGCAAAACATTCCCAAAATCCCATTCCTTATCCATGATACTTTGAACCTCTTGTTTCGAATGGAAGACAAAAAGGTAGTAAGCTCCACTAATGTCCAATCAACCCTTCTTGTAACTTGCCACATCTGAGCAACACAATCTTGAATGAACTTGGCCTCCAAAACTAGTGGATCCAAACCCCATATGAGCCCCACCAAGCAAAGATTCAAATAAGCCACCAAATCATCACAGCATGCAGGTTCTACTTCCACATCAGAGTCCCTCTATTTTTTTTTTTTTGATCAGCAACAAAAATATAAATTTTATTAAGGCCCAAGGCCAAAAAGAGGAGAGGATAAGGCATCCTCCACAATGAAAAAGAAAAAAAAAAATACATCCAAAAAGACAAACCACACCAAAAGACAACCAAAACTACACAACTATACAGCACAAACCGACACCCAATTTGAAGCAATCAAAAAAAGAGGAATCCCTCAAAACACAGGACTTGCCGAGGCCCAAAAAGACGCCAAATAACACTCTCTATCCCATAAATAATCTATATCCCTAGATCCCCCTTCAAAAATACACCCATTCCTCTCCAACCAAATGACCCAGGAAATTGCAAAGACTACACTACTCCAAAGAGCTTTAGCCCTCTTTGACCTTCCAAAGACTTGAGAATCACATAATAGCATTTGAGCAACACCTCTAGGAGCCACCCACTGTACATTGCCCAAACCAAACACCCGATTCCATAAAAGACCCGCCACCGAACAATGCAAAAAAAGATGATCCAAAGATTCTCCTCTTTTACAGCACATTATACACCATTGAGGATTAAGATACCATGAAGGTCTCCTCCTTTGCAATGAATCATTTGTCAAAGTTTCCCCATGAACCAAAATCCACATGAAAACCTTCACCTTAAGAGGAGCACATGCCTTCCAGATCCTTTTGTGAAACAAAAACTAAGGTACATGCGGGATATCAATGATTTTTTCTAGAAAGGATTTACAAGTAAAAGAGCCCGACGAATGAATATTCCAAAACCAACGATCCTCCAAGATTGGAGACAAAGAAATATTTTCAAGCCTTGACAATAAAGATATCAACTCGGGAACTTCCCTATCATGAAGATTTCGGCAAAAATTAAAATTCCATGAACAAGGAGCCAACGAAGAGACAGCCACGGACGCAATAGAACAATTATGAGATTGAGAAACTCTATACAAAAGAGGATAAGACTCAGCAAAGGACGAAGAACCCACCCAAACATCCTCCCAAAACCTTACCATGCCCTCCCTCCCCACTCTCACAGAAATAAATTGGGACCAAATTGAATAAATTTGAGAAATTGACTTCCACGGAGCACGTCCATTACCCCTAGAAACCACCTGAGAGTCCCTACCATTAACATGCAACCCATATTTACTTTTGATAACTGCACGCCATAATGAACCACACTCCATTGGGAATCTCCATAACCACTTGCCCAGCAAAGCCATGTTTCTAGCCAATATGTTACCAACTGCCAAGCCCCCTTTTTCCTTTGGTAATGACACCGTTTCCCATCTCACCAAATGATCTTTTCTTCCTTCTTCCTTGCCTTCCCACAGAAAATCTCTCATTAGCTTTTCTATGGATTTTGCTACCTTGACCGGAATCTTAAACACAGACATGAAATAAATAGGGATCCCACTCAGCACTATCTTAACCAAAGTGTATCTACCCCCGCGGGACAGAAGAGCCCTACTCCACCCATCTAACCTCTTACCTATCCGTTCCACCACTGGATTCCAAAACATTTCACTTCTTGGGTTACCTCCCAGTGGGAGGCCTAAATACTTCATAGGAAATGTCTCAATCCCACAACCAAGTAATTCAGCCACCCTTTGAATCAAACTTGAATCAGCATTAATACCCGCTACCCTACTCTTTTCTAAATTAACCTTAAGCCCTGAAATTGCCCCAAAAAGCCTAACTACTGAAAAAAGGTTTGCCATTTGGCACTCATCCCCCAAAGAGAAGAAAATAGTGTCATCCGCAAATTGCAAATGCGACACACTAACCCTATCTCTACCAACCTGTAAACCTTCAAACAGGCCTGCCTCTTTAGCTTTGTCAACCATCCTACCTAACACGTCAACAACCAAAATGAATAGAAAAGGAGATAACGGGTCTCCCTGTCTCAAACCTCGCGAAACCTTAAAACAATTCCCTGGTTTACCATTAACTATCACCGACATATTACAAGACGCCAAACAACCCTTAATCCAAGCTCTTCATCTCGCAGCATACCCTTTCTTGTTCATCACGAAATCCAAAAAGCGCCAATCTACATGATCATACGCCTTCTCAAAATCTGCCTTAAACACAATACCTACCTTTCCCGACTTCCGACACTCCTCTACCACCTCATTTGCCACTAGAACCACATCTAAGATCTGCCTACCTTGCACAAAAGCCCCTTGTGACTGGGCGATTGTATCTCCTAAAGAACATCTCAACCTTTTTGACAAAACCTTACCCAAAATCTTGTAAAGTGATGTAATCAAACTAATGGGTCTAAAATCTCCCATTCTAATGGCTCCATCCCTCTTAGGAATCAAACAGATAAAGGTGGTATTTGTACATAAATTGACCACCCCTGTCTCATAGAATTCCATGAAAACTCTAACCAGATCCTCTTTCACCACCTCCCAACAATCTTGAAAAACAGCCATAGAAAAACCGTCTGGACCCGGAGCCTTGTCCCTATCACACTCAAAAACTGCTTCCCGAATCTCAAATTCCTCAAAAGGTCGCTCTAACCACATCGCACTCTCTTGATCTATAGGTTGCCATTGAAGACCATCTATCCCAGGCCTGACAAAATCATCCGCCGAAAACAAGTTAGAATAAAAATCAAAAACCCCCTGAACAATTTGCTCCTCTCTATCCACTACTACACCTGGCCTTACTTCCAATCGCTTAATGAATTTCTTCTTCCTTTTCCCATCCGCAATTCTATGAAAAAACTTTGAACTAACATCCACTTCTTTTAGCCATTTCACCTTCGCCTTTTGTGCCCAAAAAATCTGCTCCCTAAGAGTCAATTCTTCCAATTTCAAACCTAACTCCCTCCTCTCTCCCCTCAATGCCTCAATTTCGTTCCCTTGCATGTCCAAAGTATCTATCTCCTCAATCCTTCGCAAAACCTGACTTTTAGATGAGTCTAAATTCCCGAAAATCTCCCTATTCCACTGTTTCACTTTCTCTTTAATCGTTTTCAACTTTCTCATGAATTTATAACCCTCCCACCCCTGATATGTAGTAGCATTCCACCACTCCTCAAAGATCTCTTTAAAAGAAGGATGTTCCAACCACATATTCTCAAATCTAAATGGAGTCAAACCCCATCTAAAAGGACAACTCTCACACATCACTGGACAATGATCAGATACCAATCTTGGTAATGCCTCCTGCCTAACATTGGGGAAAATCCCCTCCCACCCCAAAGAAAATAAAAATCTGTCCAATCGACAACAGACCCGCCTTTCTCTTAAATTTGACCATGTAAATCTGGCATTAAAAAGAGGAGGATCAACCAACTCGCATCCTCTAATGAAACCATCAAAATCTCTCATGCTTCTATTGATTCCGTTCCCATTAAGCTTTTCTGAAACCTTCCTAACCACATTGAAATCCCCTCCTAAACACCAATTAGGATAGCATAACCCAAATAAACCATAAAACTCATTCCACCATTCCTTTCTCGTATAAGGGCAATTTGGACCATATACCCCCGACAACCACCACTCACTAAGATCTAGATTCCTAAACCTAATTGACAGTGAAAACTCACCAACTACTGTTTCACATTCCAACACAACCCTCTCATCCCAAATAGTTAAAATACCTCCTGACCTTCCCACTGATGGTACAAAGGCCCACCTTTTATGCCTAGCTCCCCAAATACTCTTAATAAGAAACCTATCACAAGCCTCTACTTTAGTTTCTTGAAAAATGACAATGTCAGGTTGATGTTTCCCCAAAAAATCCCTAATGATCCCCCTCTTCTTCCGGGATCCCAACCCTCTGACATTCCAGCTAACAATCTTCATTGATAATCATTGTCACCCCTAACCTCCCCATGCCTAGTATCATAATTAATTGTGCTCATCAAGTTTCTTAACTCCCTGGCCCCCTTTCTAACCGAAGCCCCCCCCCTTCCCCTTTCTCGCCTAATACTCTCCCCCCTAATGACACTATTAACCACTCCACTAACATCACCCTCCCCATTTAAACTAACTAGGGACAGCCCCACAGAGTCCCTCTATTAATCTCATTGAAGAACCCGAATGGTCATCTAAGGCCATTTTAGAATAAAATCGGCGTGTTCGGGTGAGCTGCCTTCATCATGCCACCACCCAAATAGAACTCTTGTAGAATCCTAGTCAAACCAGCCCACCCATTCCTAAAATCAAACACTATAAAACATACCTTTGTGCAACCTCTCAAGGTAGAAACAACCAATTCAAAAAACCTCCCTTCACTTTGTCGACACAGACCCTTCACCATTTTATCGCCTTCTCATACTTACCCAAGAACCACTCCCCATCCTGCCCTTAAGACACCTCGTTTATTTTTTTACGAAGACATTGAACCTCAAAACCAAGAAGCACAAGAGAACGTTGATGACCTTTACCACGATCCACCACCACCATACAATTCCTTTCTTCACATGCATCTACAAAGTCAAAGGTCTTTGAACTTTATTGAGCTATTTTTCTCATTATTTCTTTTCCTATAGTGTGTTCACAATTATTTGATGCTTCAACTTATAGACAATAAAGGTTGAAGTCAACCTTATTTCCCAAAGTTCATAGTACCAAGACCGTCATCCTCGAGCTTTGATCACAGATCTTAACGCAAGATGATCTTAAAAATCTAAGACTTGTTCCCAAAGTTGTTTTTAGAGGTGAAAGCCATCCAAGCAAGTACCCAAAGGTAACTAGGGGTGTAAACGAGATGAAACAAGCCAAGGATGAAGGTGATTGAGCTCATCTTGACTAATCTCGACTCAACAATGTAAGCAAGCTTCTTTGCACAAATCACCATGGTAGTTGGCTTGAGAAAAAGTGCTGGTTGAAAGAGAGATATAATTTCGTAATAAAGCACAACATAGTGGGTGTATAATGTTTATAATGGAATTTGAATGGAAAATGCAATTTTTATACTACACTGATCCACCCTGTGACAGGAGTCCAGGCATTTTCTATCATCTTGCAAAGTAGAGGTTCACAAGGGGCAGTACTGTAACTATATTTGCAAGCCTACCCTTCTCGCTTCCCTAGTTATCATTACAAAAGTAACACTACAAGGCAATTTGCTCTCCAACCAAGACTTTTCAATTGTGGGGTTAGTCGAGAACATCTAAATAATAAATGAATTTGGAAATAACATCAAGCTGCACCACGACACAGCAAGCCTGAACAAGTCTTTAACAAGCTGAACTTAAGCCAGGATCGAGTAGCTCTCATTTCAGCTTTACAACTTATATTAAGCATAATGCAAGTTGAGGTGAAGTTTTATCTAACATAGGATCACTGAGGTAGCAGGAGCAGAACTTCCCATATTCAGTGAAGAATGACACAGACAACCATACTGCCAATGACCTTAAATCCTTATGAAATTCAATGTTAAAAGGGGAAAGAAAGAATCATTAAAAAAAACTAGAAAAACAACAAAATAACAGAGAAATACTTTACTAATTACTATACTAATGATAAAAAGACAAACTAATTTTACCCATATTGAAAACTTGAATACTGCTGAAACAAATTAGCTGTGCTAACAAGACAAATGAGAAAACAGGAAAAATTTTAAGTGCAAAATAAAGAAATTACATTTTCAGTTTTAAGTGCATCAACCAATTTATGCAGCTCAGATGCCTCGTATTGCAAAGCAGCCATAGCTTGAGATGTTTTCGTCAACTCTTGAATTGTCTCTGACTGTAGTATAACCTGCAGAAATTAAAACAAAATATCAAAATTTCCCGAACAACTCTTGAGATGTTCACTAATAAACAGTACAATGATAGCAATATCCAGGTTATATAATTTTTTTCAAATTGTTGAACACATGGTGAAAGAAAACTAATTTCCTGTAATTTCCTCAAGCCTTCATAGAACAGAGTTAAATTCATAAATAACAATTGTCACATGTATTTGATATGAGACTCTTCTAACAATAGTTCAACTGTGTGAATCAGAAAAGATTTTCTTATCATAGCTGTAAATAGAGCCTTCAATCATGACTAACAAACCAAACCAAACAAAACCTTGTGTCCCAATCAGGTGTTTCAGCTACATGAACCATTTTTCACCATTCTGCACTGTCAAGAGCTATATGCTCACTTAAATTAGAAAAATTCATACTAGTTTTTTTAACTATTATCACATGCCATGCCACTCTTCTGTTCCTTTCATGTCAATACCCTACCCGTGACATTTCAGTGATTAGCTCTTCCTCTCCTCCTACCATTTCCATTTACGGTAATCAGAACAAGAACCGCATTTAAAGCATCCCATCCTGAATCTGCCCAGATAGCTCTATATATTTTCAGAAATACACGCTTTTTATTTTATGCTTTTCTATACAGTAGTCTCTTTCAACCTCAAAAACTCCATCCTGCATTTATCTATGTAACATTCTATTCTCACCTACCATTCTTGTGTTTTTTTCCAGAATGTGTCTCACCATATTTGTTTTTTTCCACTCTTTAATTTTCAATGTAATTATTTTGCTATTTTCCTGGAGGACCTCTTGTTCTCATTGAACTCTGATGTAGTTCTTTATTTTCTTTTCAATAATATTTCTTTGTTGCCGATCCCAAAAAATAAATAAATAAATCCTCTAGACACCAACTGCTGCCCATTGTCGCTGCCGCTGGCACTAGTTCAAGCCAACTACATAATATCATCTTCTACACCGACTGTTCTCTCATCTCTACATCACATGTGCAGTTTGTGTACATATATAAATGTGATTGGAGTTGAGCAGGGGTCAAGTTAAGCAGGTCAAAAATGATCAGGATGGGGTTTTCAATCCCAACCTGTCTCAGGTCTGGACGGTGAGGGGAGGGTCTTTCTTTGTGGGGTAGGGTTGTGGCAAACAGATCCCTAAACCCCCCCCCCCCCCCCCAAATAGGCTAAACCGCCTGTTCTATTAACTTAAATTTTCTATAAACATGTCTTGATCTTCACATGGATATAATGGCGTATTGAAAAGTATGATTAAAGCCATTAAATGTGCACATTAGTAGAGAAGAGAAGAGAAAAAGCACTGAAGGATTTCATCAAGTCCCAGCAAACAGAAATTAAGAAGTCCCAATAGTGAAGGAGCAATAAAATTATTGTAAAGAGTTCTAATTTTTTTACTAGTTCTTACAAGACTTGCTTCTACCCTTAAAAACACTCGATACGAAAGGCTTACAAACACTTAATAAACATATACTTACTAATTGTCTGCATAAGAATTAGCTATAATCCCAACAAGAGAAGGAATTGATAAAACTTCAATAAACACATAATACTCAGCACGAGCTTAAAAAAAAAAATTAAAAATAATAAAAAATAAAAACCTACGAACTGAATTCTATTTGCTTTCCACAAATGCCAAAAAACACAATTTGTATTTAGAAAGATTCTTGCCAGCTTAAGCAAATCTAACTCATGGTGGTGCCAGATGTGAACAATCTGACCACTGCCATAGACAATAATATCACACATACACACTCCAAATGAAGGCAGACTACTCTTGCCATGAATCAAATGATAGTCTGTTCCCTATAGCAACTAGATATTACTATGAAATTTTGAGCACAAAAGCGATCACTTTTTTTTCTTTCAATATTTAAAAGCAAAGCACCAATTTTTTTTTTTTTATGGAAATATTATGTTAATTATATTAGACTGATTGTGAGAATATTATGTTAATTATGGAAATATATTAGACTGATTGTATATTTTAGATTGATTGTATAGGGTTGTTCTTATTTCCTATTTTAGATTAGGTCTAGGATTACTATATATATCGGTTGTACTCTTTGTATCATTGACAATTAAATATACAGATTATTCAGAATTCTTACATGGTATCAGAGTTTTGCGATTCCTGACTTCGTGGTAGCTAGGGTTACGAACGAACTGGTCTAACTTGCTCGTGATTCATCCGATTGATCGAGCTCTCTCTTCTCGACTTGTCTGATACACGATCGAACTACTTTGGTTTGATCTCTGGTTCTGGTTCACGCTCACGAGGCCCTCTCTGGTTCTAGTTCGTGACATCTCCTCTC
The DNA here is from genome assembly GCA_025200525.1 of Camellia lanceoleosa. Lineage (NCBI taxonomy): Eukaryota > Viridiplantae > Streptophyta > Magnoliopsida > Ericales > Theaceae > Camellia > Camellia lanceoleosa. Next base: position 185,636,950 of record CM045764.1, on the reverse strand, counting down.
TGGTTTTGACTTGCGACTCTGGCTCGACTCTAGTCTGGGTCTAATCGTGAGGGTTCTCGTTGACTTGTGAAGTTGGGTCATCACCATCGTTGTCTCGTACAATTGGTTTTTGCTACTCATCCGTTCACTTCTCTCACCTCTGGTTCATGATTCATCTCATGTGGTGCGCCAAAAAGCTTATTGCCTCTCTCGACGCCAAGGTTTTCTTCACTGTGTTCTCTTTCTGAATTGGTTTTCTCGGCTTATCTCGTTTCATTGATATTTGTAGGTCTTGGAGGAATTGATTATTATACATCTAGACCCAGCACTTGGATATTACACTGTGGTTTTGGATTTGGGGTTTATTCCACTTAAACCCCTTATCTCTCTGATTATAATGATATCTCCAGATTTTGATGAGTGTGCCTTCTACCAACAGCGAGGCCATTGGAAGTATCATTGTCCCAAGAAGGGACATCTATCTGTCTCGTCCTTTCAGCAGTCTCAGACTCGGTTCTACGCTCCTTCTCAGAGTGCTTTTCAGACTCCAACTATTTATATTGCATCTGCTCCGGCCCCTAATCCTGACTTGACTTTCTCGAGTGCTCAAATTAGTCAACTTCAGCATATACTATCTACCTCCCAACCATCCCCATCTGCCTCCATTGTTTCCTCTCTTCATTCGGGTTTGCTTAGGTCTTCTTCAGGTATCTCTTTGTCTGTTTGGATTTTTTATTCTGATGCCTCTCATCATATGGCTCCCCATCTCTCCTTACTTCAAAATTGTACTCCCTCTGTCTTTCCTATTACTGTTAGTGCTGCTAATGGGTCTGGTATGTCTGTTATATCTGTTGGGTCTGGCTTACTGTCTGTTGTTTCTATTCCATCTATCCTTTATGTTCCTCAGTGATCTGTCAGTTTATTATCTATCAGTCAGCTTGATGCCTTCGATTTTGATGTTATCTTTTCTTCTTCTATCTGTTCTGTGCAGGATCGGATGTCCATGCAGCAAATTGGGACTGGTCGTAAAGTTGGAGACCTCTATGTGGTGAAGAGCCTACATCTGCCTATAACTACCTCTCCGACTGTTTTTTCCTCTTTTCAGTTAGATTCTTTGTTAAGTCCTTTCTATTTGTAGCATTCCAGATTAAGGTATTTGTCTGTTAACCGCTTACAGTCCTTAGCTCAGTCAGGTATATTGGGTCAAATTTCTCCTAATCAACTTACTGAGTGTCGAGGGTGTAAACTTGCCAAAATGATAGCCTTACTTTTCGTAAAAGTACCTTTATATCTAATACACGGTTTTCTTTAGTTCAAACTGATGTCTGGGGTCCTTTTCATGTTCTTACTAAAGGAGGTTCTGCATACTAAGTTTCATTTGTTGATGACTGCACCCGTTACACTTGAGTTTATCTTATGACTCAAAAGTCTGACTTTTACCAGATATACCGTACTTTTTAATCTATAGTCACTATACAGTTTGAGTCTACCATTAAATTGTTGCGATCTGACTTAGGCAGGGAATACTTTAAAACTAAATTCTGTGAATATTTGGCCAATTTAAGTACCATTCACCAAACTTCCTGTACTGATACACCTGCCCAAAATATTCGAGTTGAGCGTAAACATCGTCATCTCCTTGAGACAACGAGGTCTCTCCTCTCTGCCTCCGTTCCGGCTCCGTTTTAAGGTGGTCATTCTCCTTATGAGGCTCTATTTTTTCAACTTCCTAATTACTCCCTCTTTCATGTGTTTGGGTCTGTTTGTTTTGTCCTTTTATCCCACAAAGATAGGACAAAACTTAGTACCCGGTCTGTCCTATGTGTCTTCTTGGATTACAGTCTCACTCAAAAAGGTTATCGTTGTTATAACCCTATTTCCCGTCGCCTTTATGTCTCCTGACATGTTGCATTTCTTGAACGTCTACCTTACTTTCAGCTTCCTCCTCTCACAGCCCCGTTTCCATAGAGAATTTGGTTCATATTGATCTATTTCTTTTTGAGGTCCCTCCTGATGAGTACATCTCTATTGATCCCCATGAGCTTATTCCCTCTTCTCCTTGTACCACCCCTCCTACCGAGTCCCTCTCCACTGACCCCCATAAGTCTGTTCCCTCCTCTCCTCCTTCCCTACCTACTCCTTCGTCTCCTCCGATGTTAGTCTATTCTCGTCACAAGACTCTCCCTCCACTAGTTGTCTCTGCCCCTACTGTTAATCCTCCTACTTCTGACGACTCTAATCTTGCTAACCGTAAGTATCCCCTTCGCATCCATAGACAGGTATTCAAATTTAATTTTGCTAAAACATGTTTTTCTCCTTCATACGGTACATTTTTATCTGCTATTCACTCTTTTTCAGAACCTCAGTCTTATAAGGAAGCCTGTCAGGATCTTCATTGGATTCAAGCTATGGAGGATAAGTTGTCTGTTTCAGAGAAAGCTAGTACTTGGGAGTTAGTTCCTTTGCCTGCTGGTAAGAATCTGGTTGGTTACCAATGGGTCTACAAAGTCAAGACTCATTCTGATGATTCTCTTGAGCGCTACAAGGCTCGACTGGTTGCCAAGAGTTTTTCACAGGAGTATGGTATTGATTATGAGGAGACATTTGTCCCTGTTGCCAAAATGACTATTGTCCGTACTTTGATATTTATTTTTGTTATTCGTCATTGGCCTCTTTATCAGATGAATGTTAAGAATGCTTTTCTTAATAGTCATCTCGTTGAGAAGGTTTACATGCATTCTCCCCGCGGCCTTTACCATTTCTCTAGACGGGTTTGTCGTCTTCAGCGTGCTCTGTATGGTCTGAAGCAATCTCCTCATGCTTAGTATAATCGCTTTCAAACTACTGTTACTAAGCTTAGGTTTCGTCTATATGCCCAAGACTCTACTTTGTTTATCCTCCACATCTCTGCTAGTTTTGTTGCCTTATTACTATATGTGAATGACATGATTATTACTGGCTCTGATTGTTCTTGCTATCTCTGATGTCAAGCAGCATCTCTTTCACACCTTCGAAATGAAGGATTTGAACCCATTGCAGTATTTCTTGATATTGAGGTGGCTTCTTCTCGAAGAGCTACTTTCTGTCTCAAGCCAAATATGTTAATGAAGTTATTCACTGTGCTGGCCTTACTGACACTAAGATTATTGATACCCCAGCTTAATGTGAAACTTAACACTACCGATGGTGTTCCTCTGCCTTGATCCTACTTTATATGAAGAGCTCGTGGGTTGCTTAGTCTATCTGATGATTACTAGATTCAGATGATATTCTATTCCCTATAGCAACTAGATATTACTATGAAATTTTGGGCAAAAAAGCGATCACTTTTTTTCTTTCAATATTTAAAAGCAAAGCCCCAGATTTTTTTTCTTTTCTTTTACCCCAAAGAATTACAAATTCTCATTTACGAAACAGTTTCAACTACAAGATGTACTTTTCTAATCATAAAGAGACAATTTTTTCCCAGTTTAATATTCAACAACTGCATGCAGCCAGGGTTTCTCTCACGCAACTCCCCTTAACAAAAAAGGTGAAGAATAAAATTTTTCTAACAATTTTTATTTATCATCAATTAAAAATGTTTATACTTCAATCGTAAGATTTAAGAACTGAGATGACTATAAACTGAAACTACACAAATGGGAAGCTAATATACATAAGAACTGAGATGACTATAAACTGAAACTACACAAATGGGAAGTTAATATATACCAGAAAACAGAACGATTACCAAACTCAAAATAATACTATATAATTACAACTCAATATCTGTTAAAGTATAAACATGTATGCAAGTATCATTCATTTATTAATCAGATTACAAAGTATGATCAGTCAATGTTTCAAAAAAAACCTGTCTTTCATAGTTGGTTTGAGCATCACGCCATCTCTGATGCTCCTTCTCCAAATCTTCCTTCAAAGCAGAAATTTGGATATCCATTGTAGCAATTTGGGACCTAAATGTGCACAAAGTATATGAGAAAGAAACAGAAGATTTACAATCAGATGACAAATAGCAAAAGAACAGGAAGCCCCACATCTTTACAGAACTTTCTTGCTTAAGTCGGTCAATTTCTGACAAAGCAGAAGCAAGAGCTGCTTCTCTCTCTGCAGCTGAAGATGATGCTTCTTTGGACTTCGAACTACATTCTCTTTCAAGTTCTTTAACCTGCTCCCTAGCTGACAGAAGTTCAGCTTCAAGTGACATCCTCATTTTATCTGCCTGATAAACATTTAAAATAAACGCAAAATTTAACCACATTATCGAACAACATATGATATATAATCCACTGAATAAAGTCGCATCAGGAATACCTCGATTTTGAAGTTCTCATGAGCAAATTCCATCTGTTTCAATGCAGTCTCATTCACCTGTGCAATGCTCTTATACTGACCAAAAAAATGCATTTTAGCCAAGAAACTTTGTAAGGAATAACACAACAAAAACAATTCTATACGAGGTACATACCTGCAGCATGTGGGTCTTAATAACTTGTGTTTCCTCTCTCAGTTTTTCAATCTCCTCTCTTGCAACACACAAGTCGGAAATAGCCTGCAGAAAGTTATGACAAAAATGGTCAAATTTTTTGTGATAACCACAATTGAGAGGGAAAAAATAAGAACGCTCCTATTCAATAAAAATAAAATAAAAATTGAGGGGAAAAAAGAAGAAAAATAGAAGTAAAAATAGACTCTTGCGCAGCTGATCTGAGGGGTTAGAATGTCGATAAACCAGATCGCAGAACACGCATAGTATTGTCCGCTTTTTTCCCTTTAAGCTGAAAAGTTAGTTTTTATATATTGACCACTCACTAGAAAATTTCAAAACTTATAAAAGGAACCCCATTATGTCCATGAGATGTTCTGAAAAACATATCTGCATGTCTAGCTAAAATAGAAAAACAGCACACGAACATACACTTGTCTGAAGTGTTGGACATGTGTATGTTCCTTGGAAGATGTGTCCATGCTTCACAGGAAAGAAGAAAGGGAAGAGACAAGTACAAGTCATATTATAGGGTGTTGAAATTATGTCAACATTAAGCGCATTCGTCTTTTGCCCCAATTACTAGATAAATTTACCAGACAAATAAAATTAATGAAAACTACTCAGCTAAAGATGTTGAAGACGGTGGTATCATATACTCATAATGCCTTTGTGGAGGAGCGACTAAATTTCGAATGTGGTAGTGGCTAATGAGTAGGTTGACTCTAGCTTGAGAAGTGGTAAGGCAGAGGTGATTTGCAAGGTGGACATTGAAAAGGCATATGATAAAGGAGAAGCAATGTCAGAACTTAAGGGGATTGAGGCAAGGGAAGCATTTATCTCCCTCTCTTTTCATTTTGGTTATGAAGCTCCAAAGTCAGATGATTAGTAGGATGGTGCAAGGGGGTTTTGGAGGGGTATAGAGTGGGTATGTTGGAGAGGGTGCTCCAATGGAGTTTTCTCATCTGTTATATGTTGATAATATGATGATTTACTGTGGTCAAGGGCAGATGACTATGTGGAACATTCTTTTGCGGCATGATGTGCAGGATTGGAAGGTGGGCCAATTGGTTGATCTTCTGGGATTCTTGTATCAGGTGCAATGTGGGGAAGCTGGGGGGGATTCACTGGTGTGGGCATGTCTAAAGTCCAAAGGTTTTTTTTCGGTAGTTTCATATTATCGTGAACTTGTGGGAGGGACAGCGGTGGTGTTTCCTTTGCGGAGTGTTTGGGTCACAAGGTCTCCTCCTAAGGTTGCCTTTTTTGTATGGACAGCAGCTTTAGGGCGTATTTCACTATTGATAATTTGATTCGACTTAAGCATTTTTTGGTCAATTGGTGTTACATGTGTTATGGAGATGCCGAGTCAATGAATCATTTGCTTATCCATTGCTTGGTAGCAACACGGCTTTGGTTGCTTCATGTTGGTTTGTTTGGGTTGGTTTGGGTTCAGTCAGGTTCAGTTGTGGGGGTTCTTCAGAGTTAGAGGGGGGCGAGAGTTGGGAGGTGTCGCCGGAGGCAGTGGTTGCTTGGTGCTCATTGCTTGATGTGACTGATTTGGTTGGAGCATAACAGATGAATTTTTCAAGGGATCTATCATCCAGTGTCTTGGTTGGAGAGCAGGTTGTTTGTGGTTCTTCATAGTTGGGTTACCCTGTCGGTGAACCCGGATGTCTTGGCCTTTGTAAATTTTGTGGATGATTTGATTTCTTAGGTTTTTTTGTTCTGGCCTCTTGTGGGCAGTAATTTTGTATTCTTTGCATTACCTTGATACTTTTTAATAATCCTGATTTTATTTATCAAAAAAAAAAAATATACGATGATTTACTGTGGGGTAAATCTTGTCCAATTTGGTTATCTCTAGTATGTCCTTTTTTTTGTTTTGAGCTCATTACAAGCCTAGTGATGAACTTGAGAAAGATTAAGTTGATTCTGGCGAGAGACGCCCCACATGTTGAGGCTTTTGCTTCCATTCATTGTTCCAGTAACATACCATGGTTTTGTTGTGGTATCGTCATTTAAGGCCATTATTGTTTGGGATGGAGAGAAGATTGGCAAGTTAGAAGAGAGTATCAGTGAAAGGGCGGTCCATTCAATCTTGTTAAAAGCACTTTTGAAGATCTATTGGCCTATTTCATATTGCTTCACACTACTCCAGTCTCAGATGCGAATAAGTTAGGAAATTTACCTTGTGACTTTAGATGGGGTAGTGTAGGAGAGGACTTTTAAGTACCATATCATGGTTTAGATGTGGTATCGTTATTTAAGGCAAAGGTTGTCAGGGATGGAGCGGATACTGGCAAGTTAGAAGAGAGTATCACTCTAAGTGCAGTCAATTCAATCTTGTAAAAAGCACTTTCACAAGTCTATTGACCTAATTCATATCAGTTCACACTATTCAGTCTCAGATGTGAATAAATGTCAAAAGTTATTGTGTGACTTCATATGTGGAGTGTAGGAGAGGACTTTAAGTAACCATCTTGTTGTTTCAAAAAAGCCCTCATGGATAAATGATTGTGGGGATTTTCTTGGAAGAGGGACAGATACTGGAAAAGAGTGGTGGTGGTAACAAAATATGGTAGATGGTGGGGTAATTGGAAATTGTTCGAAGTGAATTTGTTATAGAGGGGGGCCCTGGAGCGGCTTCTTTGGGCCTTCGTCAAAGCTAAAGCACATCAACTTTTTGTTTGATGAACTTGGCAGCAACCCTACTGATGATTTTCTAACTAGTCATAATGTGTCACTCATTTAAAATGTTAAATAAAATCCAGAGGAATCTGGATACTGATAATTGGAGTGCCCAAATGCCAAAGTTTTACAGGAGCTGTTAGGAGCTAGGATGTGATTATATACAAACATGTAGCAGACACAGGACACAAAATACTAGAGCACAAACATTCATATAGATCTTGTTCAAGGAAGAAATACACTCACATCATTGGTTGAGGGAGACGAAATTCCGCATTCACTGTCATTCCCAACAATCTGCATTGAAGGAATGGGGGCAGGAGGGAAGAGTTGCATGGACGGGAATTAATTTAAATTTCTAAACCTTATACCGCTCAATAAATACCAGGTCTAATGAAAAACAAAACACCAAGAAGAAACAAATTTCTCAAATGAGAAACAAAGCTTTCACATGGACTTCAAGGTTCAGCTTATACCAAGACATCTTTGACAAAAAGAGAGAAAGATGTTCAGCTAGCAACTTCTGTAGACATAGTACAGAAGATGCTTGACCAAAGACAACAAGATGTGTACTTTAGAGTAAAATTTTCTGAAACAACACTACTACAAAGTTAATTCAAATTATTAGAAGTACCTTAGTTTCTGGAGATTTGATCTTCTTCTCCATATCAGAATATCGGGCCTGAGATTTACCAATATTACAACAACTATCAAACTTCTTTTCATCGTCAAGAAATGACTAAAAAGAGCATTAATGAAAACTAGATAAATTTATTTTTCTCCAGGAAGACTTGTTGGTTGAACAGGTAATTAAATTTGTAGTTAGAGACCTCAGCAACAGCTGCCTTAGCCTCAGCTGCAGCAACAGCATTCAAGGCATTAGCTAATTCTTTCCCCATTTCCTCAACTTGTCTCATAGCATTCTTCATTGTCTCTTCTCGATCAAGTGTGAGCCGCCGAACATTATCACGCTCTTCATGAAGCTCTTTCTTAGCCTCGGCCCATTCCTTCTGCAAGCATATTAGACCACAAATATCAATGCCCCAGCATAAAATATGATCAAGTGAAAGGTGATAACAACCCAAAAAAAGGTTTGAAAGGGAATGAGAGGTCTTCAGTATGACATCCAACAAGTCACACACCTCAATCTGTCTAATGTACTCCTCTTGTTTTCTCCTCTCCGCCCTTCTCGCTTCCTACAGTACCATATAGAAGTGAACATGGTAAGGTTGTACATTTACAAGTAAAAATACACATTAATATTATATCAATTAGCTACCTCACAAACTTCCTCTGCACTCTGGATAGTGTCTAAACTAGCCTGCACACAAGCATACAAACATATGCCAAAGAAAAAAGAGAATATAACATATTATTCCATGTCCAAACTGCAACCAACTTAAGTATTCCAAAGAAATTTTTAAAAACCTGCAAACGATGAACCCTCTCAGACAAGCTACGAACTTCATCACAAGCTCTCTTTTCTGAGTTCAACAACATCTCTTTTTCATGCTTCAAGACAGAGACCTGTGAAGCAATACGAAATTTGATGAATAAGTTCAACATAAATCCTTGGCAACCATTCAATCAAACAACAGTATTCACCTCCATCGATAACTTTCGTGGGAGCTCCTCAGCAACACGCAAAGACTCAGAACCTTCACGTAGCTTTCGTTGGTAGTCAATTATTAACTGTGAGAATTCAACATTTCTGGATATAACAGCATTGGTTTCATCTCTCTGACATGTTATCCACCGTAGAAAGGTAAGAAAAAACCAATACAGGCAACAATGCTCAAGTCTACCATAACCATAAATAAATAAAATAATAAATTGTACAGAGAGAGAGAGAAACAGAGAGAACAGTAGGTAGTAGTGAAGATGCCTAAATTAACCTGATGCTCAAACTCTTTCATAAATCTGTCAAGTTTCTCACGTGCAAAATTTGCTTCTAGAGACAACTTGTCACGTTCTAATCGTAGTGATATCATCTCACTCCTGATGCAAAAATGAAAAATTGAAGGAAAAAAAAAGGCTTTCCATGTAAGTGATACCATTGCTTGTGAATTTGACAGCAAATAAAAATATACTTATAAAGAAAATAATAGAGGCGAAGATGATAAATTGCGTGTTCAATTAACCCAGACCAAAAGCAACAAAAACAAATCAAGGTGAAGAAAATGCCTACCAAGAGAGGGATAAAAGTAATGGAACTTCGGGCCAATATTATCATTAATATTTACCGCCTCTAGAATGGGATTTCCTTGATTGTCTTTTATTGTTATCATTTCTTGGAGATTGAAGATTAGGGTTATTATAAGTTTAAGGCCATATAAATTGGAGAGTGAAGATTAGGGTTATTACAAGTTGTACCCTATCTATAAATTACAGTACTTTAGAGTTGTACCACCACTTAGATATTGTGCTTCAGAGTGGTAAACTCACTCAAATTAAAGTGGGATTGTTTTTCTGTGGGTTTGAAGAAGTTGCAAAGCTGCTACGTACTCTCCGCTTCCTCATTCTCTTTTGCTTTCTCCCAATTCACTGGTTCTTCCTTCTTTTCTTATTTAAATCTTATTGAGCAATGAGGACAAATATGACACCACCTGCGACTTTTATGCACAACGTGTATGCTGTATGTTGTTCAAGAGGATTGAATAACTTGGTGCACCTTCCCTCTTGCTGAGTTGTACAACCTCCCTTTTCCAATCCATCCATTCATCATTGTTTTCCGTTTATTCCTTTGCAGTCAAACTCAATTATTCCACCCGACATTCTTGTTTCCCCGTGAGTGGACCATTCACTGTTATTAACTCTAAGGGATAACCACATGTTGGAAGCCTCTAGTTATTCAACCTTAATTTTTATATGGCCTCAAGATATGATGTTTCTTATTTCATTTGGTTTTCCTGATACAAATTGTGGACAGTTACACCATCAGAAATTGTGGACAGTTACACCATCAGAAAATTGATCTATAAACTTGTAGAAAAATTTAGCTTCTTTGCTCTGATTTGATGATGATTATTAACTGTCACATGTTTGTGATGATTGATAGTTGAATTGCTTGTTAAGGACCTCATTCACACATTTTTGTTTTCCAAAAACAGAATTATGACTCTATAAAACCTTATGTTGCGTCGAAATACAAAATACAGAAACTTAACAGTAATGATCGAATATAAACATCATAAAGCATAAAGTTCTCCAATAAAAAAAGGGGGCAAATCCATTTTACTCCGTTGTGGTTTGCCCTTGAAGCACTTCACCCCCTGACATTTAAACAGGGCTAATTCACCTTCACAACGTTTTGGACTAATCTGCAACCGTTACACTTATCATCAAAATAACAGAAAGTGTAAGCCACACCTATTTAGCAATTGTGACATGAAAATCAGCATTTCCCTCCAAATGCATCAATGAACTTCTTTTTTATCATCAAGTAATGCCACCACATACGCAACACACTAGAACTTGATTGATCACCTTTAGCAATGACAAATTTGGTTTGCACCCTCTTAATGCCTCTTTACTATGCTAATTTGTAAGGAATTGAGAACGCGATAATTGTATTCTTCTTAATTGAGGTATAAATACATCTTACAACATAAAGAAATTATGCCTAAATCTAAACATAAACATACGCAAAAAAAAAAAAAGCAAATATTCAAAAGGTCAAGGGACACCAAATTAGGGGGATTGTCTAACATTCCCCTGCCACTCAACAATCTAGGGAGGATGAGCTCAGACCGCAAAAGCTCAAAGCAATGTTTGTGTGGCCTCTCAGTAAAGATATTGCAGTTTGGTCTGCAGAAGGAACGAACTAAACTCGATGGCTTCTAGAGAGAACAATCTTCCAAATGAAATGATAGTCAAACTTAATAAGCTTGGTTCGAGCATGGAAGACAGGGTTGGAAGCCATGGAAATCATATTAAGGTTGTCACAGACACAGTAGAGCATGACAAGAGTGGAAAGAGGCACATGAAACTCAAGCAGAAGATTGCCTAATCAAAACAAAGACCTGAGCACTAGAACAAGATACCATAGGTTGTTTCTTAGCACTTGAAGAAATGAGATTCAGACCCAAGAAGACACACTACCAAAAGTAGAACATCTCGTATGCAGGCAACCAACTCAATCAGCATCAGAGAAAGCATGGAGGACTAAAGAAACAGAGGAGGGTCAAAAAACCAAGCCAAGAACAAAATAATGATGAATCTAGTAACTGAGCGCGTCTTCTTCTATTTGTATTGTATTATAACCTCATGATAGATGAAAAAATATTTTAAAGACAAAAAAGGCAAGCTGACGAAGATGTGTCAAATGATAACAGTCTCCACCTTCCAAACAGCATTACATATCCAATACCTATGTATTAGCTGCCTGTGTTATAGCAAACATACAAAGCCTTTTAGCTAATTTATAGTCTTTATTATTTGAAACAACAAATCACCCTCTTTAGCGGACAAATTGTCCATGGATCCATTTTCAGGAACATAAAGTGGCTCCAATTTCTGCTAAGCATGGGGACCCACCAATACTGATATATATTAAAGTATAAAACATTTTAAGAAGAAGAAGGTGTACAATCCAAGTTAAAATTCACAAAACAGATCACCAAGTTCTTTCAACAGTGCAAGCTTCTAAGCTTACAGTAGAAAGTAGAAAATGAAGAAGAAAAAGAAGAAATTCAAACAAATCAAATATACCTCAACTTTCCCAAATCTTCTTCCAGACATCTCACATGCTCAGAAGCCTCTTCTTGGGCCTTTTTTGTAGCTTCCTGTAATGAAATATTAACAAATAGGTTAAAAACACCAAAGTAAAATAGAAGTAGACACGACCATCTATTCATAAGGCTTTTTTTCAGACCTACCTGTGAACCTTCAAATAGACGCATAAGGTCTTCCCTACCATCATCTGCAAGAACCAAGGAGTAAGTTGAATTGGCTGATGCAAGGAAATAACCAAAAACAAAATAATGCCTATATCCATATAATGCCACCCCCAATCATCAGGAACCCCCAATGAGGGACAGATTTGAGAAAAATAATGTCTTCAGAAAACAAATGATGATGAAGAAATAAAAATCATGCATTCAGCACGCTGATCCACTTGTCCATATCCATGTAATAAAACAAGCAATTAAGGAGGTAGAAAAAAAATAATGACTTCAAAAAATAATGTTGTTCCATTAGTCACTATCCCCATAAATATAATTAATATACAGCTTTCACATTGTCCATCCATCTCAAAGAATCTCAGCAAGTACTATCTGACTTCAACTATATTCAGACACATTCTAAAAAAAAAAATTCTTAAAGACACGCCATACCACCTAAAATTGAAACTCTTTGTTTCTGAACCAGATGAAATTTCAGTTCAAAATTTATCCTGAGATTCACATAAAGGTATTTGGTCGTTTGCTTTTAGTTCTTGAAGGTAGTTACACAATCAGAGGTTTTCAGGATAATGCCTTTGCAAATGTTTGTCTGTGCAACAATAACTTCCCACTTTGCTAGGAAAAAGAATATCCCTATTTAGACCACCCTTAATCACACACCCACCATGTCTATATATGCATCCACTCACAGTAGAAAATGCCTATGAATTGAACAAATATCAGCACAACTATCTATGGTTGAGAAGAAATCTATACGAAAGCCAGCCAAGTTTATGGTTCAATAAAGTTTAGCAACCACTATGCTTCAACAAAGTCCTCAGGACCAAACTCGCCAGAGACCCAATGACAAGAACTCCATAATACATAACAACATGACCAATGTTCAGAGATCGCTAATACCCTAGCGATTTACGTTTTGGTATATGGGTAAACTTTTGTTCCAATATGGTGAATTAAGCAATCCAAAGTGATCCCCCAAAAAAATGCCAACATATTTTATTAAGGTCTCCTTATGAGGAAAGAAAATGAAATAGAAAAACTAAAATCTAAGAAGATTGGAGTTTTGGCATAACAAAATGTACAAAAATGGGTCATAATACTCAAAGAGAAGTTTTTTTACATGATTAGTTTGGGGGGACAAAAAATTATATTTTATAGGAAAGGAATGCTAGAGACCCACAATAACATGACAAGGGAGTTGGGCCTTACATGGTTCAATTCGTGACAAATAAAAAGTTAACATGTAACTTGTCATGTCATTGTGTGTAAATTCGGGGAGACTTTTAGGGGTCTCAATCTTTTTCCTTTATTGGATGTCTAATTGCTCTAGGAGTACCTTAAATTTTAATAGAATAATCTAGACAAGTCTACTGTATCACACCATATTTTTGAGCATGTGGCGCACCACATATCACATTCCACTTCTTGTTCCCATTACATAAACCAGGTCTGTCCATGTTCCAGATAACACTCAACATGACAAACAATTGCCTAAAGGAAATCTTTTTCAGCTCCTATTAGATCACACCGTGATCTCAGACCCACATCTCTTACCATAGAAGCAAGTGTCTAACCTATTAGACCGACCATGTTATCATCATTCAAAACAGTCTAATCATTGATTTAGGTGTAAATTTTTCATATATATAACATATCTTTAATATCTAAATGCATATATATTTCTATGTAAGTTATAAATTATGACCAAATCTTTACGATTCACAATTTAGAGAAAAAAAATGGCTTCAATTCACACTTTGTCAACTATGGATGTGACTATAGCACTTCCAACAAACAAGGATAGAAAATACCAAAATTAAATTTTTTTCCTAACAAAATCTTCTTTGTTTAATTTGATCTCAGCATCCAAGAAAAGTTCCTGACAGCAGTTGTTCAGTTAAAAAAAGATTAAACCTAGTGCAATTTTATTACAGAAATCAAGCACTCTAGAAATTCCAAGACTAAATCCACAGTAATGTACACATGTGACCATAAAATACCGTAAAGATTAATCCTAGCTTACAATACTGATCAGACACTAAAGTCAAATATAAGGGTCTCAACCTGATGTTGGTGATCAAAAATGGGAAAAGGTAAAAAGTGGGTGATGTGGGTTCTTATTTCCTTTATTTTTACTTCTTCTTCTTCTTCTTTTTGTGTGGTGCTGTGGTGGTGCTCCAGAGGTCGTTTATCTGTGTGTGTCAAATGTTACTTGTCTATCTATTTCTGGCTGTACTGCACATATGGCAAAGAATCTCAGGAAACCAAAAACAAACATGAAATGGCACACACACGATTGCAACACCTATCAATGTTAACTTAGCAAAGCATGCACTAGCAAAAATTTCTACCAATGAGAATCTTCTTTATTACCAATCGCATATTTAGTCAGACAAGCACTTAATAAAAGAAGACGGGTTTAATATCTCAATTGAGAAGGAATATTGGCCTGGCTAAAAATTAGTATAATTAAATCAATTAGACGGGAAAACCATACAACAAAAATTGTATGGAGAGTACCTAGCGCAATTTCCACAGTGCGGGGGTAAGGTGAATGAAGTTTATGTTCCTCTTCATATAACCTTTTGTACATTGCAACCTATCCAAAGCACAAAAAGAAAAAAGAAAAATATATCACATGGCATTAGAAACGATATAAGTCCAAGCAGTGCTTGTGTGAAAGTCTAAGCCTTGAGGAATGCTTACAGAGGTGTGAAGTGATTCGATCATCTGCCCTTGTTCTTCAGCTCTCGCTAGTACAGCATTAACTTTGGCAGCAGCCTCATCAGTGTGTTTCTGAAGTTCTACCTCAAACTTCTCCTGAAATTGCAGAAAAATCAATGAGACACTTCAAACAAGTCTATTGACACAAAACCAATGGGGCGCAGTACAATGAATGAGATAATATTGCAAACAAAAAAGTGTGCTTTAAACCTTCAGCTCCATTTCTCTATTTTCAATCTGGTCAGAAAAACTTCGCACAAGGCTTCGGAGCTGGACATTCTGCTCAACTAACCCATTTATATCCTTAAAGGTCAACTGTAACAAGTTTTATATTCAAAGACGCATCAACATTTTGTCACTAAGTACTGAATTGCAAGAAAGGCCCATTGAAAACTGAGGAACAAAAAATCACAATTTACCAGCCTTTCAGAAATAACTTTTTCAGCATCAGAGTCAGCATTTAACTCAACAACAGGAAAAGTGGTACTGTAATCAGCATAATCATGACCCACAGATCCACAACGAAGTTGTACATCTCGGCATTCCTTTAGAAGGATCGTCACCTATGATATTAACTTATTAGTAAGAGAAGTGTAGACAGGCATTAATATGAAAAAATAATGAGTTAGCAACCCGATGTGGTTCAAAACTAAACAGGTTTGTGATGCTCTCCCCATTACCTGTTTCTGGAGATCAACAATCTCCTTCTGTGCTATAGAGTAGTCTCGTTCACACCTCCTCGAATCAGCCTACGAAGCAAATATTTAAGCATCAATGCAAAAATGAAAGAACAAAACCCTTGACCATGATAACATCACAAACCTTCAATTCCCGGATGGTCCTCTCCAAATTAGTCTGTTCAGAAAGAGAATGCTGCAGTTTTTGGTTTACAATAGAGTATGCTTCAACCAATCTCTCATGTTCCACTGTGTAAGTGACAGCAATGCAATGGAAACATCAATATGACACTAAGAAACAAATCAAAAGAACAAAGTTTACTTCGCATAACAATTTTTTAAATCATATTGCTTTTAGCTAAATAAGAACAACATTTCTTCTGCTTCACCCACTTTTTCTTTCTTACAAACAACAAAAATATTATTAAAAAAGAAAAAAAGAACAATAAGAGGTACAAAGAGTTCAATGGTGTACAAGAAGTCCATCAAACATGAAAAGAAAATTACATGTCACACACCGCACTCCAATCTCTACTAAAAACAACGGAATCACCATAGAGGAGACATCAAAACCAAAACAAATGTCAAACACAAAATTTTATCCCACTAACCCTCCATATCTTCTAATTTATCCTCAATTCTTCTGTTTCTTTCTAACCATAGAAGACAACACCACAAAAACTACACATCTTCAAAAAGCAAGAGGCCTTCCTATTACGCACCAAATCCCCAAAAGTCAAAAAACAAGCATGTGAGCAGAAGGTGGCATGACCCAATTAACCTCCACCAAATGAAATAATCTCCACCATAAAACCAAAGTCACATGACAATGCAAAAATAGGTTGGCAATACTTACTTCATCCCCTACACAAAATCCACACTTCTATGGAAGATGTTAGCAATTTGGCCTTTTCGTTTCAATCATATCCTTAGTATTGAGTTTCGCGTGAGGCAAAGGCCAAGCAAAAACATTAACCACAAGTAGCACATTTGCGCTATAAATCATCTTGTGAGGAACAAATTGGTGCACTTGAATCATTAATAATAGCATCAAAAAGGATTTACAAGAAAAGACTCCACAGGAATTAATAGACCACTTTCGTTTATCAATTGCCGTATGACTCAAAAAAAATACCCTCACACAGATATAACAAAGAAGCCAACTCATTTGCCTCGCAATCATTGAGATTTGAAAATTCTGAAGTACCAAAAAATCAAATTTGAATTGGAAGAAAACATGGAAGCGATAAATGCAATATTATGCTTATGAGATAACCAATACAAACTAGGGAACAAATGGTCAAAAGTATTCTCACCCTTCCATACATCCTCATAAAAATAGAAAGTTTCCTCATTACCACAATGAAACGAGTATATTGAGAGAAGAGACACCTTGACAATGTTTCACCAACTATTTCATCTATAGCTAATAGCAAAACCAACTACCATCATGGAAACTATGCTTTTTCATGTGAACCTCTACAGCTTATGTCAAGTATGAGATTATAGGACAAGGCAAAGAACATTAGGCTAGATCACTACAGTTTCCTCGCAAAAGAAAATCCTCTTCGAAAACCATAAAAATTTGTCATATTTTGTGATGGAACATGAGAAAATGCAACATCAAGACAGAATCAATGATATTGCTTTTGCATACAAAGCCCCCCATGATGGAAATTTAAAAAATGAAAGGTGGATGTTTCCTTTCTCCTTGTTATGAGCCATATCCAAATAACCACTCAAGTTGAAAAAGGAGTTCATTGTGCACATCAATGGCACCCAAATGCTCCCATGCTAGCGTAGATGTCAAAAGTAAAGCCAAGTGTCATTGTTCGACTATTTTCATGCAGAAAATAAAGACCATGTGGTGCCTAGATTCCACCAAGTCCAAGCTAGCCATAACCACCCAAGTCTACAAGATACTTTGATTTGTCAAATTTCAATCCCATGAGATTTATCAACAAAACTGTTTCCCTTAAGGCAGCCCCAGATATCAAATGTCCCTAATAGACATGCTTGTCCCAAGCTGCACCTCAGCCACACCAACTGGGTTGCTTCACTGTACCAAGCTTATAATCAAGCAAGGCACTTGCCCCACTGATGGTTCCATCATCATCAAGGCAGGCTCCTTACCACATCAACCCACACAATTATGTCCACCAGAAGAGTTACCAACAAGAAGGCCACTTGCATATGCCATAGCACCTATGACTCATTCACTAGTGCTACAACTCCACAAGCTGCCCACCATGTGCTAGCACAGACCCCAAACCAGCCACCAAGTTTGCATTGCATTGCATTGTGCACCTCAAATAGCCAAAGGGCCACTCTTGCGCCACACAAACACTGTGGTTCACCTGTGTGCCATTAGCACACTCCTCGTGCAAACAAGGCAAAAGGAAAACAGTTTTTACACCATTAAAAAGCATATACCTCGCTCATCCAAAATGACGCCAGCTTTCTCCTCTATTTCATACAGGACCTATAATGAAATATTAAGCAGGCATAAGGCAATCTTTTCAAAACAAAAACAAAACAAACATTATGTCAAAAATTGATGATATGAAATAATAAACTAGCATATAAAGACCAGTGGCAGTTACAGTATTACAAAAATCAAAACTTCACTTACAAGAATGGAAAAAATCTCGTCATTTCATTCTTAATAAACTGTTACCCCTTCATTACCCTAAACAAACCCGTAAAACCCCTATACTCTTATTGCAATTTTTAACCATAAAACCTAATTAAAATCAGCCCAAAAAGCCCACTGTTGCTGCTGTCCCTACTTGTCCTGCATCACCGGTCCTCCTCCATCATCAGTAAGTTTGGTTCCCAGGGGTTTTAAGGGTTTGTCTACCCTAAACACACCCTAAAAACCCCTACACTCTTATTGCAATGTTTAGCCATAAAACCTAATTAAAATCAGCCTGAAAAGCCCACTATTACTTGTCCTGCATCACTGTTCCTCCTCCATCATCAGTAAGTTTGGTTTCCCAACTGCTCACCTCCTTTCTAAGTTGGCAACATATGTAATTAAGTAATCATTCTTCCCAAACTAATTTTTCTATTGTGACCCCCAAAATGGTCCAAACAGACCAAATAATATTAATTTCCAGTACAGAGATTAATTTCTAAAGAAGATTTGAAAAATAGATAGTTTGTTAGAAATGCAAAAAATTATTACAAGCAATTGCAAGTGAACAATCAAACGTCAAACATGTTAATCAAAATACCCGCTCCAATATTGCTTGGGACTGCTTTCTTCCCAATTGCTCATGTCGCATCGCATCAACAGCCTCGTGGTACTTGGCATACATTTTTGCAAGCTTAAGACACAAAACAAATACTAAGAAAAAAAGAAATAGAATAGGTTGAACTAAGTTAATTAAAGTAGAAAGAAGTCAGAATAAATAACTCACACTCCAACCATCCCGTAGAAGTGAAGCAGCCAATGCTGTTCCTGAAACACCTATGGGAATACTAGGGACAACTGTGCGATTGTCGCTGACCATGTCATTTCCTTCAACTGAATCCACCCATCTGCAATTAAAAACAATCAAACCACTAGCAACAGTGATAGGAATCCATTGAAAAACTGATTCAATCAAAAAACAATAGCCAGTACCCAACCCAAGGCCTGTACTATATCACCAGAAAAGAAATGCACCAAAATTACTGCAACCAAGATTCAGTGACATAAAAACCAACAATACTGAACAGGGGAAATTTAGGAGAATTTAAACATCACTCAGTACAATATCAGTCGGAAATGAAGCAGCAAACATGACATAAGTTCAACTTGTCAAGTTCAAGAACATGCAATGCCCTCCATAAATGCAAAGCAACATTCCTGTACAGTTAAAATATTATACAGATGGGTTGACCATTACAAGCTAAGCACCACAAGCTTACACAGCACATCAGTCTAAAGCTTTAAACATTTAAATACCATGGATTATATGAAGAGTATAAAAAAAACTTTACCAGCAACCAATCAATTCACCTAAGTCATCAAAGTTATATTGGGTCACTACACAAATCGTATCCAACCATTCTCCTCTGTCTAAGACTATTTCTCTAGTTCACCCACAGACCATCATAGCAATGTTTTGGAACCCGGACCGGACCGGCTGGTCGAAACGGTTGGACCGCGAACCAGGCCTTTGTCCAGTCCAGTCAACCCCCTAAAACTGGACTAGGAGCAAAACCGGCCTGGAAATGAAAAACCGCCGGACCCGGCAGTCGAACCGGGAAAACCGGTGACCCGGACCGGGTTTGGCGGGTTGGACCGGGGTTTTATTCTATTTTTTTAATTATTTTCTTTCTTTCTTTCTTTCTTTCTTTCTTTCTTTCTTTCTTATATATTTATATATATATATATATTTCAAAATTTTGACTAAAAATTCTTACTTCAAGAGTCTCCTCTCATAAGGAAGAGTCTCATTGGAAGTTTAAGAAGATTATGAAAGTCTATTCCTATTTATAGGAAAAGATTTTTCAAAGAGAACTTACAAAATTCTATGTGGGATTCAATCAAATTATTTGAAACATATTGATTGGAGGAAGAGTTGAAAATTTCATTTCCCTCCAAAATTAAACCTAGCATTCAATCAATTTGTTTGGAGGGAATGTTTAAAAAATTTAGTTTCTTTAAAACAAGTGACTTTTTTTTTATCAATTATGACTTTATTAAATATTATTAATAAATACTATACAACAATTTTTATTTTTATTTGAGTATTTATATATATATATATTTTTTTTTTTTTTTTAATTATATAATATTAATTATGACGTCACGGTTCAACCGCTTTGACCCGACGGTTGAACCGGTGACCCGTCCGCCCGGTCTTTTTTCCGGTTCGCTCACCGGTCCGGTTTTCAAAACATTGCATCATAGATCTTCACTTACAGCCACAATTGAAACTCTAATCAGTAAACTTCCTCAATGCCTCTGCAAAAATTAGACTATTGTATCCCCATTCTTGGATTTTCCAAAACTGTCTACCCCAGTAACCAAAAACAACCCACAATCTAAAAACCATTGTGCTACCTTTGGTTGCACAACTCTTTATCAAAGAAAGACGTAATTACCAATAAATAGTTAAAAAGAGCCTACCATGGATATTATTAGCCATTCAATTGACTCTAGGAATTGAAAAATAAATATGCAAACCCAATGCCGTGTAAGGACACCAACAGTATTGAAACAATGGAATTAAGGATAAGCAAATCAAGGGACAAAGGATGCAAAGCAAGACAAAAAGGACCTCAAACATGAGTATTGTTAAGTAATCCCTGTGCAAAGCAATTTGTGCGACATTTTGTGCATGCACACCAGTCCTGATAGGAAAACGACTTGAACAGGATAAGATGAAAGTAAAAATAGAAAGGTCCCCATTTAAAAACCTAACTTACGTTTCTGTAGTGTAAGTGCTCAGAGGAAGAAGATTCAGCTCACTTGCTTTCCTACTGTTCTCAACCTCAGCTTCACACTTTTCAAGCTTCTCCTTCAAATAAACAGCTTCCTATGAACACCAAAATAAATTTAAAAAACAATTTATCAAAAAAATAAATAAATTTAAAAAACAAAAACACAAGTAAACTAACAATAAGAACATCAATATTTAAAGAATTAGGAGAGTATAACTGAAACGAGGTATACAAAATAGTATCATGCACCTAATTGCAAAAATATAAGCACGCATATTATGGAACTATTCAATCCTGGCTCATATATTGACACAAATATTTGAAGTCATTTGCTCCTCACAAGTCTTTAATAGGAACAACATAGAAGCAAAAACAATTAAGAAAAAAATATATTCTATATCAGAAACATATAACAAACATATTAACATTAAATAACCATACTTCTTCCAACTTCTTCAAAACATACATGTATATACCAAATTTTTTGTCAAATGTGATAATTTTTCACATAGAACTTTCTTAGAGTTATTGATAGCACAAAAGTTAGTTAACATTTGAAGCAGATAAATCTAACAATGTTCCTTTTTCATATAAAAATTTATCCTTTGAAGTAAATCTTTTAGACTAACATTAACTCCTCCGAACTTCAAGAATTACCCCTTGAGATTTGTTACTCCAAAACTAATTCAAAATAAAACATGCCACCACAAAAGGAAAGACAATAAAACAGTATACCTTTTCAAATTCTTTTCTTGCAGAAATTTCCTTCTCAAGCCTCTCTTTATATCCATTTTCAACTTGACTTAAATGAGTCTGCATAGCAATAACATCAAACAGTCAATACCATGTTAGCAGAGAGCATCAAATAATAAACAATCAACACCACAATAGAGTCTGAAGCAGCTTGAAAACTAAAAAAATCATATAAGCTGCAGATGTAGTAAAAAAAAAAAAATATTATTATAACAGACTAAATTCATATTTCAAATGCAACAGATTTGCAGATATTTATCTCACTTCCAAAGCTTTGATCACACCCTCAAGCTCTCCCGCCTTTTTGGACCATTCTTTGGAACTCTCCTTATATAATTCAACAAGCTTCGTAACCTACAAGGTTCAGGAAAATTTAGATGAAATGTAAATAACCAATAGTCAAAGAAAGAAACCATATCGCAAAGAAATGTGACTCAAATAATCATTTTAAACTGCAATCAACAACAAAATTATATCGCTAACTTTTTCTCCACACAACATGACGATCCAAAACCATAGTAAACCTATGGATCTACCATGGATGCCATCTAAAACAAGTGGAGTTGATCATTTTGACCAAAGGAACTGACATGTTTCAGAAGGATTACAACCTGTGCAAGCAGCAAGAAAAATCAAACCATCCCTATTAACCACCCTTTCTAGGTTGACTATTAATTAATGCACATGCCAAATTGCTTCATCTATAGTCCATACATGAATAAACAGAACAGCACCTAGCACATGATTTATCAATAAAATATCAAAATTAGAAATGGGGCACAAAGTAATGGGGAATAAATATTTGCCATTGGATACCATTCAAAAAAAATAAAAAATAAAAAAAATGGTAGAGTAAATTTTACATAAGGAAAAAATAATAAAACTACTATGCTTCTGACTATCAAAACCACCAGCATAACCCAGTCACAATGTTGCCAACAATTAACACACTAAAATAATATAGCCTCTACGATTATAATGGCACTACTCCTAGGATATTAATTTTACACCGTCCACCACTACATATAATCTCCACCATTTAACCACCATTGCCAGAGCCAAGCACATACACCCACCAATACAAGTGTAGTCTCAAAAAACAAGAGAGTAGAAACCTCATAAAAAGAACTATTAAAATTCATTCAATGACAAGTATAAGAGATTATAATCAAGATTCTGACATGCATGGATGCAAAGAGAATAGCACCAAAGTGCATAAAGATTTTCCATAGGGCTTACAGTTGATATTTCAGCAGAATATCGCTCCTCATTGGCTGCAGCAGCATCTTTAGATGAGCTTAGCTCCTTTACATGAGATGAAGACATAAACATCATACAGTAGATATAAAAAGAATGACAAGCAACACAAACTAAATAGAGTTGTAGGGAACAGCACACACCTCCTGAAGCGATGTAAGCTTCATTTCCTGCTCCATCACTCTATCCTTGTTCCACTTTAAAGAGCTCAAACTTTCATTCAATTTTCTCTCAAGCTGGATGGGAAGAAAATGATTGAACAAAATAACAAGAATTGGAAAGAGAATGTTTGATAAAAGGGTAAATTACACTGAACCTCCCCTGATGTTTCTGAATAACACTGGCCACCCTTCTGCTTCACTTTTCCATTTCAAATTCACCCCCCTTGTACACTTTTGTTAAGTGCAAGTTTGGGAAGTTGGTTTTTTTAATGGCTTTTTGGTTTTTTCATGAGGTGAAAAAAATTAATGTATTTGGGAATGGTTTTGTAGTTGAATAGATAGTTGTGAGGGAAAAGGTGATTAATTGATATGTACGATGTGACCTTTTGCTAATGGGGTTGAATTTGTTGCCTTTTTTGTTTTTGTTTTTTTTGTCTTTTTTGTTTTTTTTAACCAAAAACCCCCTTGCCAAACAGAGCCTAACTTATATCAAAGGAAAAAGCTAATACCATCCATTCCTTTTTCAAAAATACCAAATTTTCCCTTATTTATATAGAATATACTGATTTTATAAATACACCCCTTGTATAAAAATATTTTGTTATAAATACTAATCCCCTATGCTTTCCTCTTTCTTCCTTTTTTTTTTTTCACTTCTCAGATTTTTAGAGTGTGTTTGGTTTGTGTTTGTAGAGTAGTTTTTGAGATAAAAAGTACGAAAACTAGTTTGGTTTGTCTTTTTTCAGAAATGGTTTTGGAAAATTGTTTTGGGAAAAGAGTTTTAAAAAAAGTGATTGATTTGATGTGTATGAGAGAGAGAGTAATTTTGGAAAGTAGGTAACCAAACAAAATTTTGAGATTTTTTTTGAAAAAATTTGTTTAGTTTGATTACTCTTGAAAATTTGTTTGTAGAGAATTTTTCTCAAAATTTTTTCTGAAAAACAAACCAAACAAGGCCTTATTATTTCTTCTATTTCTTTTCACGGCAGCAATACAGTCCCTCGACACCCACTCCATTGGACAACCCAATCATCTCATTTTAACTCACGGCAAAACCAAATCATATGTAAACTCATTCTAATAATAACAATCACTACAAACTTACAAATGCAGAGGCTTGAAATTGACTAGAAGAAGAAAGAGGAAGAGATGAGAGAAAGAAGAAACAGAAGAGAGGGTTGGAGTTGTTGAACGACAGAGGGTCGGGGTTGCTGAAACAGAAGCCCCCTCCTCATCTCCTCTTCCTGTAACAAATCCCTTGCTAGATTGGCAGCTCCACCACACCCAATCCACCAACAAACGCATCCACCCCCACCGTATCCCAACCAATGGCACCCCAAATCCACCAAGAAGTCCCACTAATGGTCCACCGTCATGGTCATACCATCATTGCGCACCACCATGGTCTGCATCCGCAGCCTCCACACTTCCATTACCTCAGCCCAAAACTGACCTCCACTGCCACAATTTCACCTTTCACAGCTGCAAAACCCCCTCCTACGATTTCATCCTTAGCCCATAACCGATCTCCATCCTCATTGGCTCCTTGCCAATCGCCTCAACCAGCCCTTCATCACCTCCCTTACCAATCGTCTCACATTGGCTTTTACAATTTTAAATAGAGAGAGAGTAAGAGATTAAGGGAGAAATTTGAGTGGGTTTGCTCATTCAACATAAAATGAAAGAGAAGGGATGTGGGTTTGCTAGTAGAGTTCATCAAATAAAAATATTTAGTGAGAGACTTTTTTCTCATTTTTATTTCATTATTTCGAGATGTTAAAGTGAAGGGGGAAAAGGTAAAAACTTAACTTCTGCTAAGAGCATTCAACCAACAACATTGAGGGGAGGTCAGTGTCATTTTAGAAACCTCAAGGAAGATCTCGGTAAATATCAGTAACCTCAAGGGAGCTTAGTGTAATTTATTAAGAAAATATATTAAATGTGCTTACATCTACAATCTTAGCAGACATATCTGCATCAAGTTCACTATGTGCTTTGCGCAGCTCAATGAGACTGTCTACTTTGGTTGTCAACTCATCATTAAGCCAAATGTTATGCCTCTCAATAAGTTCTTTCTCCTGCTCATGCCCAACATAAAATGCAATAATCATCGATATTGCAACAGATACTGGCTTGGATGAATATTACAAGAAAAGGAAAGGAAAACACAAAAGACTTGAAACAGCTGCTAGCCAAGCATTAGTTCCTGCTGTGGAAGCTATCGGAGACTTACCAAAGTAACAATTGTACAAGGTAAAATCCAACCAAGCAAGCTCGCAAAAGAAACAAAAGAGGGGGGAAGTCTCACATTTGCTTCATGAAGTCAACAATTATGGTGTAATTTCTGACAAGGACCACACTATTTAAAATTTAGAGAGAGAAAGAGAGAGAGAGAGAGAGAGAGAGAGCATTCCCATCATCCAATGGACCCCGTCAAGATGGAAAGTTACTAACCATCAGATTAGCATTATCTCCACTGCTACTGCAGCTGTACATTGTGCCTAATAAATAATACCCTGATACTTTTAGGATAGTTCTTTATCTATAATGCTTTTCTTGAAAAAGAATCCACCCTTTTGAGTACCATTAATGATGCCAAAAGATTGTAAATGATGATGGAAAGTTTCTTTCCTTCTTCACAGGCAATTCAGGATTTAAATTAAAACAAAAGTTTCAAACGGGCACCACCAAGTACAAAAGAGTAAAAAGAAAAAACAACAGAAAAATAACCTATCCAAGACTCTAATTACACCAAGGGCAGCCAACAAGCCCCTCCACTACATCCCTCAGACCAATCCTTTATCTCTACCATCATAATTGATTGTGCTACCCAAATTTTTTAACTCACTTCCACATCTTGCTTTACAAAAAAATTTTCGTAATTGAAAACATAATAATTAATCATGGTATCATTTGAAATTTTTTTCAAAAATTAGTAAATTGTTCTTCATTGTATTGACAACTGCTCATTCACATTAGCACTTATTTTCAGCTTCCACATAATTGTCCACAAATGTACAAACAGATTCAATTAATCAATATAGAGTTTATGTCTGCATGCAAATAGATTTAAATTTTTGTTTTAAATAGAATCTATGACTTTCCAAGTTTTTCCACCTACGTCATGCTTCAGAAAGGTTCTGGTTTCCTAGGTGAAACCATTATAAAAGATCCACTATTTTATCCAAAAAATATGCTCAGATGAAAATGGGCTACTTTTGGATGTATGTAGTCAGAACAATTCACCAAAGATGTGAGAAGCATAAATTTTAGTTAAGTGAAATTTCCAAGTTGTCATCAACATAATACTTGTTAAGCAGACATGCCATGCAACAAAAACATGTATAAAACAGAAACAGTCTCAGGTGACCAACTTTGCAATTCCATAAATCAGTACATGAAGTTAAGGTAAACAACAATCAACCTGGTGAGGGAAAGGAGAGGGGGAGGAGGGGGAATATTCCTCATAAATAAAGGGGGGATAATACAACAATGAAACAAAGAAACAAACTACCTGTGAAAGACGAGTACAGGAAACATGAGAACGTGCCAACTCTGCCTCAATTTCATTCACTCGAGCTTCTCTTATTGCAGCACTGTCAGTCAAGTTGACCTTCAACATAATGGAACATAAGGAATGTTAATGTTCAGTGCATAAAAAAACATTGTTTTGATCCACAACATAGAATATAATTTCATTAACAGAGATGTCAACATCAACAATGTTCATTATTCTCCAGCTGTATATCTCGGGTATTTTTTCATAGGCAAACTGCAACCATTAGCAATCAACTGACAGTAGCATAACAATAAGAAACTGCCACAAAAGAGTACATGTACAGCCAAAAAGCACTCTGACCACCAATAAAACTGTAGTTGGACTAAAAAAACCTTTCAAATCAGAAAAGCATACGCATGACCAAAACGATGACAATTTAGACTGCTTTGTGTGGCAAAATGTCCTCCATCTAATTTTTTCAGTCAAACTGAAAAAAAAAAATCCAGTTTTTGGACATCATGTTAACACATTGGCGTCAGTTAAGACATCATTTATTGGATTTGACAAGGATCTGGAACTCACACAGCAGCTCACACCAATTTTTTTTAGCACCCACCCATAACACAACTGAATGACACTAAATTTTTCAACATGACGTGCATTATCTTTTATGTATAAAATTAGTATTGCACAAATATATTACCCACACCTATGTACATATACATTATCACAACACTAGACCATATAATTTTGTAGAATCCCCAACCTTGTGCCCTAACTCCTGCTCTCACTCTTGCTCTATGCTTTACTATCAAGATTATGAAACAACAGAACTTGACAAAACAAAAATTAGGTAAACCTTATAGTACAGTGGCATACAAATATCTGTACATTCTCATTACAATGACTTGGTTTCCAAAGACAGTATGGCAGATCATAACTGGAAAGTACCCTCCTCACTGAGATTTCATTTGATAGATGTAGGAACAATATGGCATTAGGATACGAATGTCTTAAGGTCTAATTGTGCTTCCCAAGGCCCTTGCCTGAATTCTAACCGCTAGTTGGAGAGGGAGGTCTATTACATGTTATCTACCTCTAGAATAACTAAACATTCTTGGCCAGACTTCATAATAGAAGTGAAGTTGTGGAAGGAACTAAATTGGCCACGCACAGTGAACAGATGTATGAGAAAAAAGATAGTCTAAGACTCTTTATATGATTTTATACTTGGAATTCAAAAGCATCCAAAATGCGCCACTCTACATTGCAGGCAAGGTAGAAAAGGTTGCCTAGATAGATGTATTTGTGTATGCTAGAAGTAGTTAACATAATGCAATGCCTCCCAACAGCAGTAAGCCAAGTTAGAATTTGGCTTCATGAGAGGGAAAAGCCTTCTCTTCTTTAAGGCCTACATCTTTTAGTTCCAATGGATGGCATGGGAGGGAGGCAAAGTGGAAGCCCATCACGCACCATACACTCCCTCATTGAACAAAACTTTTTCTCTGCACTTAGAATTCCACATGCCTAATAATGGTTCAGCAAAGGGACTCAATATTTCACTCATCAATTAGAAACAACGTCAAGGGATATTGGAAGAAAAGCCTTTCACTTACAAGAATAAAGAAGCTTATGTAAAGAGGCTTAAGAATCACTGGTTTAACCGTCGAGTCTAACCTAAATTGAACTATGACATCACAACTCTTTCACAAATATATTAAAAAGAATATGTAAATAACTAATATAAGTTTTAAAAAATATAGATAAGAAAACTATCTAACAATCTCTTTTTTTAAAACCATATATGAAAATAGAGAAGGAAAAAGTAGAAAGAAAAAAAAAAACTTAAAATTACACCCACATATATATCGATGCCTCTCCTATCTATGTATCCTAGATATACATTCATTTACATAGTAAATAAAAATTTATTAAAAATATATATATATATTTCTGTCTTATCCCCTATGTCTGTATCTTAAATCTTTTGAGGATCATTCTGTCCCGTGTTTGTATTTGTGTCCCTGCCCCTGCTTCTTAGGCAATGCAACATTAGGGCTACTCTCATTTTTTTCTAAACCTCTATTTTACCTATCTTTACCATAACTTATTTTAATTTCAATTTGTGGCCCCTAAAACTCCGTATAAGACCCATAAAATCTTTATAACTGCTCTTTCCTTTTTTTTTTCCACAAAATTATTGCAATTTCCGGTTGGGTTATGCAAATCCTGATAAGCACTAGGTACTAAACACTCAGTAGCAAGGGTATTTTAGTATTTCTGCATTTGTGACCTATAACCCTAACACTACACATATGTAGTTGGAGGCAGCTATCTTTGTATCTTGGTTGCAATTCTTTTATCATAGTGATCCCGCAGCAACCACAAACATAACCCTAGTTTTGGAGTTAACTACGTAAATCCTAGACTCTTCTGTGTACATGTGATTTACAATTCTTTTTCATTGTTCATATTTGTTTTCGAGTCTCACCGATCATGGTTGGGTATGCCACGACATGCGCCAACTTTCAGCATAATTAACTCACCAAGAATAAGAAGATATGCTGCTCTGTAGCCAAAGGGAATGGTAATACTGAACTTATTTCAAAACCACATGAAAGAAATGCATAATATGCAACTCATTCAAGGACACTAAGCGTGAAAAGCATCGCAAATAAAACTGAAATTAAGGGGAGTGAAGATACTACGTACAATCTTATCGAGATAGCTCTTGACGGCAGCATTTTTCTCACTAATCTCTAAATCCTTCTGCTCCAACAAACCAATTAACTGCCTCTTGGATTTGTGAAGCTCAGAGACTTCAGTAGACAACCGCTCCATCTCTCCATCTTTCTCAATCTATAAAAAGTTAAGCAACCAAAACAAATGGAACAAAACAATCACCAACCCTTACTAATTATAAAAATATCAAACTTCAACTAAAACTTAAAATAAAAATAAAAAAAAAAAGAAGAAGAAGAAGAAGAGGAAGAGGAAAGAAGAATAATTAAGAAGAAAGAGATTACGGATTTGAGATGGATTTGGTGCTTCCCAGCTTGAACTTGGGCGAGCTCAGAGAGACGTTGTTGGAGGGCAGAATTGAGTTGGGAGTTTTGAGATTCAAGCTTGGCGAAGTCGGAGGACAGGGATACGTACTTCTGTTCGAGGAGGGAGCAGGTCTGCTCGGCGGTGATAGCCGCTGCATCCGCCTGTGCCTTGACAGTCTCGAGTTGGTTGTAAACTTCTTTGATGAATGTGTCGGCCTTCTCTGCCACCAGAGACGCATCGTGCGAGCACCGCTCGTACTCTTCCTCTGACGCGAACAACGGCATGCCTTCGCTGTTCTTCTTCTACCTCTTCCTCCAAATCCAAATGATGCGCCCTAGACTCACCCACCGATCTATTTGTTATATGAATTCGAGAAAAGGGGAAAATCACAGACTATTGATTGATGCCCTACATACGGGCCTCCTCGCATATGTATTGTTCGCGATGACCATGCTGTGCTCTACACTATTAAAGGGCTCTAACGTTATCGGTGCACTTGGCCCAGCATTTGGAAAATAATTTTACACCGCATCCCTTCAGACTAATAAATGAAATTTCTAATAAATAAATTATAATTAATAAATGAAATTTCTAATAAATAAATTATAATTAGGAAATTACAAATAAATTATAATTAGGAAATTACAAATAAATAATAATTGAATTCTTATAATAAAGAGAAATACTATAGTACATGTGTATCATAGGCAAATTATGTTATTTATTAATTTGATCCTCGCAAATGACGTATAGAAAAATTTAATAATTAAAAGTTAAATACAAATTGATTTGTTAATGGCTGATAAAAGTGTTTGCCATTGTGCATGTGATCCTATATAAAAGATTCATAAAAACAATTTATTTCAAAGTTAAAATATATATATATTCTCAACTTGAAATCAAATCCTCATTTGTGTTAATTAAATTGACCAAAAAATATGAATTCCACTTGTATCAAAATATTTTTTTCTAAAAAAATAAAAATAATGAAAAAATTTATAACATACAAATTATGACTTGGTTATAACTTATAGTGTATTATTTTGGTTATTAATAAAAAAGGTATTTGCAAATATCTTATGTTTTTGTTATGTCTAAAGCAGTGAATCTAATATTTAATTATACTTCAAGTGGTGTTTGATTATAATCTATTATAATACTTTTATATAACAATATTTATATTTTTTATTATACAAAAAAAAGTGCTTAAGGTGGGTTATTTGAAAAGTAAGATTTATACTTATATCACTAAGATAGTAAGAGTTATCACATTTATACATAAAAAATTACAAATTCGAATTATAAATAGTGTTATAAAAGAGAATCAGACACAAAACCTCTATAATCCTAATAAATTAAGTTATCAAAAGAGTTCTGATTAATCACGTGACATATTATAAATGTTTTAACTGCAAATTTTCTATTTCAGCTAAATTATTTTTTCATATCTTTTATGACAGAGCTTGTGAATGTGCACTATCAGTAATATTATAAATTTAAAAATTGTTCAATAAATATCAATAAGTGCCTTAAATATATACAATAATTTTCAATGATTCATTATTTTTTAAAATAATACTTAGGCCTGGTTTGGGATATCCCAAAAAAGTCAAAAAGTTATTAAAAAAGTTAAAAAGTTATCACTATTCACCAAATAAATAAATTTTATACACAAAATTACAACTCGATTTAGATTCTGTTGCTGCGTTTTTTTAGAAAAATTGCACAGTCGGAGTGCAATTTTAACACAGTCTTGTTCAGCCCGTGAGGACCTATCACGGATCCCGTTTTGATAATCTAAACCGTTCAATATATAGAACTCGTCGAGTACTATATGTCTGTGAAAAATCACATTGATCAGATATCGCTAACTACATGATCAATCAGTTTTGTATAAAAAAAGGGATGGTGTTATAGTTAACGGTTGAAAAAAAAACTAATCCGATCAGATAGCTATCAATAGCCGATTAATGTGATTTTTTACAAGCATATAGTACTCGACGATTTCTATATATTAAACGGTTCAGATTATCAAAACGGGACCCGTGATAGCGCCCACGTGCTGAACAACATCGTCCAGTGCAATGCCCGAAAAGTAGGCAACCATTTCTTAGCATCAACTTCGCTTGTGCAGATAGTACGGCTGTACAACTCACAGTCCTTATCTTCTCCTACGCACTAATTTATACAATTTTTTAATACACATTTTTTTCATGAAAAGTCAAAAAGTTAACCCAAACAACCATCTTTTTTTCCTCAACTTTTTAGTCCAAAAAGTCAAAAAGTGCACTATAACAACCATCATCTTGTCTTAGTCATATTCATGAACATTTATATGATTTTGCCTTGTTAAGTTTGTACATGCAGACTTAGACTTGTTTGCCTAGGTAAAGGTCCTTATCTTGTCTTGATGCTATCATATTTTGCCTAAATGTTATATGCATGCTTTGTTCCTTGCTTGGTGTGTTAAGCCTAGGTTATCTATCCTTGTTGTCTCAAGCCTAGGTCACACCTTTGAACCTCTTACACCTAGGCCGTCGAGCGTCAATACCTAGGACCATCTTGGAACCACCTTGGTTGACTTCCACCATCACCTAAGCATATTGGTCGAGATGTGCATCACCTAGGCCGAGGTGTGTATCATCTAGGCTGAGATGTTAATCATCTAGGCATCCTAGATCCTTGATCCTTGAACCTAGCAACCTTTGATTCCGAGACTGGTATGACCTAGGCCGAGATGCGGCACATCTAGGCCAAGGTGTGGCACACCTAGATCAAGTGTTATCCTTCCTAGCCGGAATCATTGAAACCTTCTTATCCAAAGCCTATGTCTTGATCCGAGATCCTTACCTTGTCAAAACGCCCTTGTCACCTCACTTGTTATACACACTTTGTCATACTCTTGTCTTGTCATTCTGGCACCTTTTTTAGGAGATCCAATCAAACGTTGCCACGTGTCCCAGCAGAGGGTTAAGTCAGATGGCAGTAGAGAAAACATATCATTACCATATCTTTGCCTTTGAAGAGAGAGAAGCTCTAGGAAGATGAAGAAGGAGTTCTTAGAGTGATAATAAATTTCCAAGCTTGATCCTTAGAGTTTGGACCGTTTGATTCATGTTTTGAGGTTAGATTCTTGATCTACTCTTGTTGTTCTTTACGTTGATATGATCACATTGCATGATCTAGCATGATTCATGAGTCATGCATTGATTTAAAGTTTTGAGAGAGAAAATGATGTTCTTGTGTTCTTGAAAAAAAATCATGTTTTGATCCGAAAGTTTATACCAAGTCCTATGTTTTTGTGTTTTTTTTATGGAATCTTCGAGGATGGGTATCCAAGTCCATGTTTTTGAACTCATAACATGAAATCTCAGATTTTGAATAAGAAGTTATGATTTTAGCATTCATGTTCTTCAAGAGGAAACCCAAATTTCCAGACTTCATTTGCCTAAGTGTGGTCACTGAGACCCACTCTTGCCTAGAACTCACACCTAAGCCAAGCATCATATCTCACTTTGGCCTACCTTGCATAATCACTTGCACCTTAGCCTATCTTGCATGCACACCTAGGCCGACTACCACACACCTAGGCCAACCATGGTACAGCCTTGCCGACACCTCATAACATCTCGGCAGACAGCAGCACACCTAGGCCTAGGAGACCACACCTCGGCCAAGAGGTGTGGGACCTCGGCCAAGACTTCCTGAGTTCACCTAGCTAGGCCATTTTAGCTTAGATCATCTCTGTGCATTCATTTCGAGACGTGGTTGGTACCCAGCATGTTTTCCCTAGAAGAAAAACAGTGTTTTGACTCCCAACACATGTTTTGCTTTGTCTTGACTTGGTTTTGGAAAGAAATGCCGGAATCATTTTCGTTCATGTAAAGCTTGTTTTGAGAATGCATTGCACAACCATCTTTGAGCATTCCTTCTTGTCTTCTTGAAATGCATTAAGTAGACTTTGCTATATGATTGTAGGTCTTGGATTCTTGCCTTAATCCCTACATCCGAAGAACTATTATGAGTGGTATTTATAATAAAACTATGTTATAATGTTTTGATAAAAGCTTTGCTTTGTTTTGTTTTGGAAAAGTATTTGATCAAGTATGAATGATTATCCATCAGCTTTTGTATAAAGTATTACCTTTGTTTTGATGACATTCTTGGAAAGTCCTTATGTAGACGCGCCCTGAGGGCTTCATGCTACAGTTCGGACTCAAATTGTCACGGTTCTTAATAAGATCTCACAATGTGCAATGTGAGATTGATAAATCATCAAAGAGTCCAAATCCGGCAAATCGTTTTGGAAAACTGATTTTTAAGAAAGAAGTGCCAAGCATGGACTGCTTTGCCAGATACAGAGTCGCCATCTAAATATTTTATTTTGGAGAAATTTAGGAAACCCTGACTCGTGCCTAAGGCCACGTGTCCGTCGTCACCAAAGTTGTCTCGGCTCGAGAACTTGGGTACGATTGGGGAAAGTCAGCTATGAGCACCCCTGTTCACCCGATCAAAGATCGGCCACTATTAAACATGATATATAGTTTTTGAAAACACATGTGTTCTTATTCCGGTTAATTAGCTAGAATTACTATGTAATGCGCACAGCAAAACAAGTATAGATTAGATCGCCTAATTTTGGAACAAAGTATCGCATATCCGTTTGTTTGGAAAATGGTTTGAAGTTTGCTACTCGTAAGTAGGCTAAAATGCGAATTTCAATGAATTGTTCCAATTCAAGCAATCTAACCTTCACCCACAGGCATTCAGGTAGTTATATCAACTAAGCAAATAGTCTCATGGCAAGCATGCTATCATGGCAATCAATGACACGCATGCAGTATGCTAAAGCATAAAAGCTTACCTAGTACTTCAAACCAAAACAAAGAACTAGTTAGTAATCAATGCATGATCCTAGTTCATGTTAAGATGGCTAATGCAACACATGCAAAATGAAACTACAAATAGGCTCGGCTATTCTAATATGACATATGAGATGCAATTTAGATAATCATGTATTCAACTTGGAATTGAAATACGATGTAGTTAGTATGATACGCTGAGCACGGTGCATGCAATGTAAATGAATGATGTAAACATGCAAGCATAAGTATGCTAGACAAATGAATGGATGCAAATATGTAAAGCATAAGTATGCTAATTTGAAACATAACCTAAAGCTAACCAACGAAAGCAGGTAAGTAAAAGGGAGAAAGAAATGGAGGTTGGAAGACATGCACGCACGCATGCACACTTATTACAAAATTGGCCCTCTCAACGGAGGGTCTGAATGAATAATACATGCTAGCTAATTAACTAACTAATAAGCTAATTAATTATTACAAAACTTTAACTAATTAACAAATTAACTAATTATTACAAGTTGATGCTAACTAACAAGCAAGCAAAACAGTAAATAATGCTGTTCCAGCTCTGTTTGAAGAAAGAGGGTATGCATGCTCGGTTCCCGTCCCGGTAAGCTCTCTGGTTGCTCTTTAGAGGTTCTGTCTGCAGGGTGTCCTTGAGAACTTGTTGCTAAACCTTACTAAAAACAGTCTGGGGAATGCATCAGTGGCCTGCCGGCCATGTGGAGATGCTGCCGACCAAGGATGAAGAGATGCCGGCCATTTTTAGAGCACTGCCGACCATCTGCAAGGCACTGCCGACCACTGATGTGTTGGGACACCAAGCTGCAGTAGAGCACAAAACAGAGAAAATGGAGGGTCTCCCAAGGATATGTACGCACTGTGCCACCCCATATCATCTCAAAACATCAAGGGAGAGGCATAGTTGGATCTACGACCATTAATCACGCATCCCGATGCATGATGGCCAAAGATCCAACTTGTACAAATCAATATGAAATGAATGCACAAATAAACACATAAAGCCTAAAACTTTATCATGAATAATCAAGAGCGTCGGCGACCGAGAATTGAGACACGTTTTATCACTGGAAGTATGAAACGCCCCTCATTCCTCGTGCTCGGATTAACACTTTAATCCAAACGACAATGCAAAAAAAACATGGCAAACATGCAATGTGACTTCAGCATGCAAACATGCAATGCAATAACCCGAGCATGCAACAAGCATATAAACATGAAGTGAGGTAACAACCTTGAATAACATGATAAAATGCAACATGAACATATAAACATGCAAGGTATGTGACGGCGGACAAGTATGCAACAACATACGAAATGGGACAAGCATGTGACAACATGGTAAGATGGGCTTACACTAAAGATGGATAGATCTCAGCCATGCCTAAAATCAGTGGCCAATGGTGATGGAATTAAGTCACCAAAACACACACAAGCATGCAAAATGCAATGGCTCATCAAAGAGCCCCAAGAGCACAACTCTCCAGAGTGCTTAAAGAGTGACAAATGTGTAAGTGTAACAACACTAAGTGCACTGAAATGAGATAAGAAATGATGCCAAATCATTCAAACAAGGCAAGTATGGCATACTAGGGTCCTTAAAGCATTAGGCTAGCAAAGAGGACTACAAAGGAGGCATGCAATACATGGCAAATATGCACGAACCAAACATGGGCAGAGCTCAAATAGGTCAAAATAAGGACCTAAACATGCTGAGATGGTGGCTCAAATACCTAGGCAAGATGGCATGCATGCTAGGTCGTAAACAAGACAATGATGCATAACACTTAAAGGCATTCAAAGCATGAATGAAGTGGGAACATGGCAATGCTATAGGCTCTGAAATGAAGTATTAAATGATACCAAATCATCTAAATAGCTCAAAGATAGCATGCAATGGTGCTTAAAGCTTAAGGCAAGTAAGAACATTTATACTACAAGTATACAAAGCATGAGGCATGTGGCTAAGACAACCCAAAACAGTTCTAGAACATGTCAATATGATACTAAAACATATATGGAAGTAAGCCAAAACAAGCTAGCATGGTGAGTATAAGACATGATGCATACAAGGCAAATAAGGTGGATTACACTACACCTATTGAGACCAAGCATGGAATGACTCAACCAACAAAAATCAAAGTTATATCATGGCATAATAACCCAAAAAATGCACTGATATGATGACCTAAAGGCTTAGGCTTAATGGCATACACAAAAGTTCATTCTTGAGGCATAAAGAGCCAAGGCTCCAAGGCATTAAAAGCATGTCAAATGCAAATGTATAGCCACATTTCATGGACTGAAATAACACTTAGAATAATGGTAAAGCATGCAAACATCACATGTATGGCATGATAGGGGCTTCAAAACCCAAGACTAGCCTAAGCATTTACACTATAGTTATACAAAGCATGAGTGATATGGCCATGGCAGCCCAAAACAGTCCAAGAACAGCTCAAAACAAGAATAAAATCATGCTAGAGCAAAGCCAAAATATGTTAGGATGATGAGTCAACACATCATGCACATAAAGCTAATAAACAAGATTTGTTCTACAAGTATATGGAGCTGTAGATGTCCCCGAACGTCCCGGGAGGGAAAATCCCGTTTTGTTCATTTGGGCTCACTACAGTTCAGGACTCAATGTCACGGTCCTGTATCTAATCTCGTAGAGTACAATGCAAGATCGATGAATCATCAAAGAGTCCAAATCCGGCAAATCGTTTTTGAAAAACAATTTTTTTAGAAAAAAGTGTCAAACATGGACTGCTTTGCCAGACATAGAGTTGTCACCTAAATATTTATTTTGGGGGAATTTAGGAAACCCTAACTCATTGCCTAAGGCCACGTGTCTGTCATCACTAAAGTTGCCTCGGCTCAGGAACTTGGGTACGATTGGGGAAGGTCAACTATGAGCACCCCCGCTCGACCGATCAAAGATCGGCCTCTACTAACTAGGATATTTAGTTTTGAAAACATTATGTGCTCTTATTCTGGTTATTAACCTAGAATTACTATGTGATGCACACAGCATACAAGTATAGACTAGATCGCTTAATTTGGAACAAAGCATCGCATATCCGTTTGTTTGGAAAATGGTTTGAGTTTTGCTACTCGCAAGTAGGCTAAATCATGGATTTCGATGAATTGTTCTAATTCAAGCAATCCAACCTTCACCCATAGGCAACCAGGCAATCATATCACATAAGCATATAGCATCATGGTAAGCATGCTATCATGGCAACACTCACATTCATGCAAGATGCTAAAGCATAAAACACTCACACTGTACTCAAAGCCAAAATAAGAAACTAGTTAGCAATTATGCATAATCCTAGTTCATGTTAAAATCGCTAATGCATCGCAAGCAAAATGCAACTAGAATAGGCTCGGCTAACCTACGAATGGCATATGAAATGCAACAACTTGATACACGTATTCAAGTTGGAATTGAAGTACTATGCAATTAGTATGATGCGCCGAGCCCGGTGCATGCAATACAAATGAATGAATGCAAACATGCATAACATAAGGATGCTCATTGAAACGTGACCTAGAACTAACCATCATAAGCAGGTAAGTAAAAGGAAGGAAGACGTGGGGTTGGAAGACATGCATCACACACCCGTACGCTTATTACACAATTTGCCCTCTCGACGGAGGGACCGAAAGAATAATACAAATTAATTAACTAACAAGCTAGCTAATTATTACACAACACTTAACTAATTTAACAAATTAATTAAGCTACTGAAAGCAGTAAAGCAGCCTCGGGAAGAGGGACAAATGCATGTATGCTTGCCTTTGCTCGAAATGCTACCATGCTCATCTTTGCCGCTCTATTTACACTGCTCTGCACCTCTGAAGATTGCACAAGTCTCAAGGTTGCTTTTGAACTGCTCCCTAAACACTGTGGGAGGTCACCGACCAAGAGAAAACACCACCAGCCACGGTAAACTGGTCATCGACCAAAAATGATGCCCTCGGCCAAACATTTGTAGCCAACCGGCAATAAAGATGGTCGACCGACCATCTATTCCTGCAGAAACCTGTTTTGCTGCAGCAGAGGACAAACAGAGCATGTCAATGCATTTTCAAAGCAATGTATGCACGACCACCCTCCCTATTATGTTATGAACTCAAGGGGGTATGATCCTCGACCCTCGGATCATCGATCATGCATTCCAATGCATGATGATCAAAGAGGTCAAGTGTGCAATTTCAATGTCAAATGAAATGCACACAAACACACAATAGATCCTAATCCTCTATCATGATTGATCAAGAGGCAAGGAATGCGAATATGCAAGTTAAACATGCAAGCTAGACATGCAAGTAAACTAATGCAATGTGAGCATGTGAACAAGCATGCAAGCATGTGACAACTTATCAAACACATGACAAAATGCAAGCTAACAAGCATGCTAAATGCAACTTAAGCATACAACAATATGCAATGGACTAAGTATGCAACAACATACAAGGCAAGCATGCAACAACACGCAAAGGATGAGCTTACACCAAGATGGACAACTCTCTAATAGGTCCAAAACAATGGCCATTATGATGCAACAAAAGTATGGAATTGATACGCGAACACGCATGCACAAAGGCCTACCATCTAAGGCATAAAAGAAGCAACTTTTAAACACATTTAAAAGAGACTATTATGGACAAATGGCAAGCATACTAAGCTTTGAAATCACATGAAAGATGATGCCAAATCAACTAATCAAGACAAACATAGCATGTTAATGGACTTAAAGCTCAAAACTAGCCGAAGGACTTACACTATGGCCATGTCAACCAAGCCCCAAAGAGCTAAAATGACCAAAATAGTCCCAAAGGACACCAAAACAAGGCTAGAACATGCATTGGATGGGTGGCAAAACATGCTACAAAGGCAAGTACAAAACAAGATGCATGCAAGGCCTAAAAGGGCAAATGCACTACGCCTCTTGCAACCAAACATGGCATGTTTTAGGCAAATAAAATCAGAGTTGTAACACATCAAAATAAGCCCCAAAACCTAATGAGAAGGTCTTCCAAAGACCAAATCATGGAGGCGTATGCAATGGTCTATTCTTAAGGTATGAAACACAAACTACCCCAAGCATGGAATGGATGGTAAATGCAAGTGTGTGGCCATGGAACATGGACTGAAGTGGCATGAGAAGTGATTCCAAATCACTGAAATAAACCAAAGGAAACATGCTAATGACTCACACACCCAAAGCTAACAAGCTAGAATGCAAAGAGGCTATATAAAGTGTGGCAAGCATGACCAAATCGAGACCCAACAGAGCTTAAACATGTTAAAACATGACCAAAAACTTCACAAAGCTAAGCCAAAACATGCAAGCATGGTGGTCCAAATGCATGATGCATTTCTAGGCAAAATAGAGGAATGCAAGACAAGTGTATGGTGCATGCAAGGCATGTCTAAACCAACTTGAAACAGAGGTATAACATGGCAAAACAAGGCCTAATACCTACTAAAATGAAGCTAAAACAAGCTAGGCATACAAGTCACAACACAAGCCATTTATGCAAATATCAAAGACAACATGAAGAGGGGATGACCCTCTCCTATTTGGGACCTCAAAACCACCTCTTCACCACTGAAAATCCTCTGGATTTCAGTGGTAGAGAATTCATGCAAAGCTCAAAGCAAGGGCCAAAATGGATGGCCTAAAACAAGGCCTAACAAGGCCTAACAAGGCCTTGGAGGGGGGAAACAACCCCAAGCCTCAAAGAAACCTTAAACAAAATTCTAAAGCACAAAAAATCAGAACTTTTATTAGTTATAGTCGAAGCTTAAAAACAGATGCAAGGTAGGCAAAAAGCTTATGCAAAAATGGGGAAACTAAAGCTAGAACACTCACCCTTGTAGACCTTCTTCAAAAACAATGGTCCAGCAGGTTTTTTTTATCAAAATCAGCTCAAGAACCTTAACAACAACCCTCTAATGCCTCAGCAACCCAAGGGTGGTGTAATGCTAGGTGTCCAAGTGCAAAAGTATAAACAAAACAACCTTATACACACACAAATATGCAAAGAGAGGGAGATATAGAGATAGATAGCTACAACTCTTTCTAACCCTAATTTCAGAACCTCTGGAACCCTTGAGGAGGGAGGAGAAGCTCCCTCTTTATAGAATTCCAAAATTGCAAAGCTTCTAAGAGAAACTAAACAAGAGGCAAATCCCTCCATACACGTGTATGGAAGGGGTGTATTGTGGATGCTAGCTGTTACAGCTGGCATAAAATATTTGTCAAAAGCAGATGGAAAGGGGTCGACCAGCATAAATGGCCGATTAGCCAACAAAAGGGGCCGGTCGACCAAACATAGTGCTGACCGGCCAAAACTCTTGGCCGATAGTAAGAAAACAGGGCCGGTGGCATCATGCCATGGCCTGTGAGGTGTGGGGATGGCCAACAAGCCATTCCTCGCCTCGCAAAACACAAGTGTTTGGTGCATAACCAAACACAAAGCAAACAAGTCGAGAGGTCTTGAGGCAAGGCGCGCAACCGAAACTTCTGAGAACTCAAGACGAACACAAACATGGATGATCACCGAGTGTTCAAACGGTGACATCCAAGTCTTGAGGACGGTCAAAAATGGGGTGTCACTGAGCATGCAAAGGATGACCAAACCAGCTATGGAAAGACTCATGACATGGCAAAAAATCATCAAAAACATGCTGAAATGGACTTAACATAAGCTAGGATAACATGCTGAAATGGACTTAACATAAGCTAGGATAACATGCTAAAGCAAGAAGCATATAAAGCTAGTTTATGGGATTGACACTACAAGTGTATCATGCATGCATGGAGTGACAAAACCAATCCAAAATAGATCTAATGCATGGTAAAACATCACCAAAAACTTACTGAAATGGACTCAACACAAGCTAGGCAAACATGCTATTTTGATGAGCTACAAATGGGATTGCACTACACATACAAGATGCATGCAAAAGGTGACCAAACCAGCCATGGACAGAGCCAAGGAAGGTCCTAAAAGTCACAAAAAAGGGCCTGAACCAAGCCTCAAAAATACAGAGAGGCATGTTCATTTGGAAGGCCAAAAATGCAAGCAAACAAAAACCAAAAGAGAGGGGGCCACCCCCTCTGATTTGAGGCCTCAAAACCACATGCCTACCACTGAAAATCCACTGGATTTCAGTGGTTATAAGGCCAAACCAAGGCTAGCTCGGAGGCCTTAAGGCATGGCTCAAAACAAAGCCAAACAAGGAAAACAAAGCCAAACAAGGCCAACAAAAGGGTTGAAGACCCGCAACAGCTAAAAGACCTTAAACAAACTTTAAAAGCACTTAAATACAAGACTTTTTTCAGTTGAAAGAAAGGCCTAAAACAATATGCAAGAATGGCCAAAATAAGGTACAAAAAAAGTGCTAAAAAAGGGAAGAAGCTCACCCTTGAAGATTAACTTCGAAACTAGTAACTTCAGGGGGTAAAACCTCACTTTCAGAGCTCAAGAAGTCCTCTCAAGAACCTCAATCCAAAGATGGTGGTGTATCTCTAAGTGCTGTAGTGTAAAAGTGCAAGGAAAATGGACTTCAAGGCACAAATCAACAACAATATAGAGAGATATATATTTCTTCTCAAAAATCTGAACCCTTGCTAAGGAGAGAGGCTCTCTCCTTATATAGAAGAAAAACAATGCAAAACTTCTTCAAGAAGCTTGACAAGAGCTTCAGCCCTCCATACACGTGTATGAAGGGCAAATAAAAGGATTCCAGCTGGCTCAAAAGATCTAGAGTGAAACTCGCCGAGATAGGTCGAGGCCATCAGGGATGGCCGCCAGTGGCTTATTGATGGCCGACAGGCTCAATTAATGGCCGGCAGCAACAAAGTGGGGGCCGGCAAGTCCAAAATGGGGGCGGCAGTGCACCAAGAAACATATTCTAAAAGGACCAAGTCATGGTCCAAGAATGTGGCAGAAAGGATACAGGGTCTGGAAAGCTCGAACCTGTGACATTCCGTCGCAAAAGTCGAATGCCCGACGAGCAATCGAACTTGTGTCCGGATGTACCTGCAAGCACAACCGAGTCTTGAGGACGGTCAAAAATGGAGTGTCTACACCTTAGTGCTAAGGGACTATAATGCAACTAGTACTCTTGTTTGAAATATCTCCCTTGCTACCGACGGTCTTGTACGGGTAGGTTTGTCTAATCGATTCCGGGTCGATTATTCCCTTGTTTTGTCAAGAACGTCATCTCTTGTATTATGTTAATGTTAGTATGCATCCCTTGAAGCTTTGAAAGACTTTGATAGATAAACTTGGTTCATCCCTTGATTTTGTACAAGCTATGATATGTATTGTTTTGATAAAGATCTCAGATATCATTCATTCAAACCTTTATTACTTATATCATTCACTGAGTATCCAAGCTCACCCTCTCCTTTATATATATGTAGGTGATGAGCAAGAAGGCGATGTCGCCTAAGTTTTGTTTGCAGCTTGTTTTAGATTTTCGCTTTGCTAACATCTTGAAGATTATGCTTATTAGCTTTGATTCATGTAACAACCCTCACTTTGATTAAGTCATACTTGCATACATTCATGTGAGGCCTTGTCTTGTTATGTTTATAAAATCTTGATTATCTTGCTTTGCCTTACTTTGTCATGTGTTACTTGCTTGAACTTGTACCTTGCTTGGAGTATAGCCGAGGTCAGCTTAGCTTAGTTCGCCCTTGAACCTTTGCATTTAGAACAGTTTTGGAACGTTAGCCGACCTCTATCTTCACGACGGCATATTTGCCGAGATGTCACCCTTGGGCCGAAGTGTTCAGAGCCGAGGCCGAGATGTTTTGTGCTTAGTGATCTTTATCCTGGCGGGCATGGCCTAGGCCGAGATGTGCACACCCAGCCAAGGTGTGGCACAGCTTAGTCCAAAGGTCCTCCCTAGCCGATGTCTTTGTTGACTGTTGTCAAGTTTTGACTCTAGCCGATGTCCTTGTTAGCAGCGATTTTGCCACCAAGCTTGTTGTGTATGCTTTGTCGAGACTTGTCTTGTCTATCACCACCTTTTTGAGCCGAACCAACCGTAGTGCCACGTGTCCGTGTGTTAAGACGGCGGACCTTGAATCAAATCATTTTGGTCTCAAATCTTTATTTTTAGAGAGAGCTCTCAAGGAGGAGGAAGAACTTTAGAGAGAAAGGTAACTTTCGAGCTTGGTCTTGGTTGATCGAACCGATTGGATTTACGATCCGAGGTGAGAATCTTGATCTGCCGGTTATTCTTATTGATTGTCAAGTTGCATTGCATGATCGAGTTTGTTTTGCATGCCATGCATGGATTTGGAGTTTGTTTTGAAAGAGGAAGTTAGTATTCATGTGTTCTTGATGAAAGTTGTACTTTGATCTAAAAGTTTATGGCAAGAGCCATGTTATTGTGTTTGTTCTTGCATGTTCT
The DNA here is from genome assembly GCA_025200525.1 of Camellia lanceoleosa. Classification (NCBI taxonomy): domain Eukaryota; kingdom Viridiplantae; phylum Streptophyta; class Magnoliopsida; order Ericales; family Theaceae; genus Camellia; species Camellia lanceoleosa. Next base: position 185,593,001 of record CM045764.1, on the reverse strand, counting down.
TCTTGGTTGAGTACCCAAGTCCACGTTTTTGAACTCTTAGCATGAAACCCTAGATTTTGAATAAACGAGTTATGGTTCTAACATGCATGTTCTTGATGTTCTTGATGTTTTGATGTTTTTGATGTTCTTGATGTTCTTGTTCTTTGCATTCTTCAGAGGGAAACTCAGGTTTCCCGATTTCGTTTTGTATATGGCCGTCAGGACCACACCTCGGCAAGGAGGTGCGGGATCTCGGCATTATCAGGATGGCACCCAGAGAGTTTCCACAAGATGGGAAACAGTGTTTTGACCTTGCATGTTTTGCTTTGTTATTCATTTGGATTCGGTGGGAGTGTCGAGATCATTTACATACATGTAAAGCTTGTTTTGAGGATGTGATTTGTCATGTGATTGTAAGACTTTGATCCGTGCTTTGAGCCTACACCTGCAGACCGAGGTGAGTGGTGCTTTTAATAAAGCTATGTTAAACTGCTTTGATAAATCTTGTCTTCCTTTGTTTTGATGAAAGTATTTGTTAAGCATGAATGATTAGCCTAACTCGATGTATCAAATGTGAGCTTTGTCTTGATGATTATCTTGAGAAGTCCCTTGGCTGGAGGACTCTAAACTTTCGCAGCATTATGGATTAAAAGGATACGGTCCCTTCTTGAACACAAGTCCCTTAGCTGGAGGACTCTAAACTTTCGCAGCATCATTTGTCAAAAAGGGCTACGGGCCTAAGTGACACCAGTCTCTTGCATAAAAAGGATACGGTCCTTTCTTGAAAAAGCCATTGTGTTAAAAAGGGCTACGGGCCTAAGTAACACAAGTCCCTTGGTGGAGGACTATAAACTGCAAAGACTAAGTGTAAAAGTCCCTTAGTGGAGGACTCTAAACTTCATGACATCATTTGTCAAAAAGGGCTACGGGCCTAAGTGACACCAGTCTCTTGCATAAAAAGGATACGGTCCTTTCTTGAAAAAGCCATTGTGTTAAAAAGGGCTACGGGCCTAAGTAACACAAGTCCCTTGGCTGGAGGACTATAAACTTTCGCAGCACTAAGTGTAAAAGTCCCTTAGCTGGAGGACTCTAAACTTTCGCAGCATCATCTTGTCTAAAACGATTACGGATCGTATAAATCTGGGTTTTGCCACTAATGGGCTACTACACGTACTGGTTGTTTGGAAAGCTTTTGTCCTTGCTTGCCGATGTCATGTGCATCCCTTGAAACTTGTATGGTTTGAAAGATGAATACGGTTCATCCTCTGTATTGGTAAAGGTTTATTGTGTTTTGCTTTGGAGGACCTCGGCTAATATTTGTATGGTTCTGAAATGCTTGTTTTGTACAGACTTCGGCTATATTCATGCAAAACCTTTATTACTAGTATCATTCACTGAGTTTCCATACTCACCCTCTATATATATATGTAGGTGATGAATGTGACGGCGCCTAGATGTGTTTACCAAATTTGTTTTGGATATTTGATTTACGTCGGCTTGTTTTGCATTCTTGTCGGCCAGGCTGTTTCTACCTCGGCATTATGTGTTTACGTCGGCATTTTGTATTTTCGTCGGCAAATCTTGAAAATCATGCTTCTTGGCTTGTATTCCTCGTATTTTGTACATGTCGGCTTAGAAGCCTTTTGATCAAGATGTGAATTGTATTCTTTGTTATTTTTGGACCGGATGTAAGATCATATTGTACATGTTTGCTCATTTGATCTATGCACAGCTCTTATGGACCATTTGTATTTGATTTATTGCTTCCGCACTTTTGTAAGCCCCTATGATTACTCTGTTGTGTGTGAAAATTTATAAGCCGGCCTTCGGTAATCTCGGATTACTGGCCATCTCGGCACCACCCTACTAGGGGCGGGTTGGGGTCGTGACAATTCATGTCTTTTGCATATTTCGGCTTGAGAAACCTTTTGATCAAGATGTAATATGTACTTTATTTTGTCTTGTATTCGAGGTGTAAAACCATGATTAAGATGTATGACATTTCGTTAGATCTATGCACTGCTCTTATGGACTATTTAGATTTAAATTTATTGCTTCCGCACATGTAAGCCCCATATGTATACTTTGATTGTGTGAAACTTTGTAAGTTGGCCTTTGGTAATTTTGAATTACTGGCCATCATGGCGTCATTCTACTAGGGGCGGAATGGGGTCGTGACATGCTCTTATTTAGGACATCCCAAACAACCCCTTAATACTATTTATCATTTGTTATTTGTCAATATATCTTATAAAAAATTAACCAAAAAAAATATTGAGTTCTATTATTTTAGTCAATCAATATCAAATTGGACGTTAAACGTGTATGCAAATCATTTTTTTAAATATGATATCACAATGGAATTAACTTTAATTAATGTAATGATATTTTATATTGTGGTATATGTTACAAAAGAGTAATATTAATTTAAATTTAAAATAAAATATTAATTTAAATAATTTAGCCTTATCGTTCTATAAAAGTATTATATGAATACTTATATATATAATAAATTTAGTTAACTTGTTGATTTTGATAATTTTAATTATGTCGTGCTATAAAAATATAATTATTATATAATAATTTTATAAAATATATATTAAATTATAAGGTAGTAAAATAAACGCTCACTTTGATATTAAAAATAATAGTTAATTTATAAGGATAGTTAGTAACGTGAAATTAAAAGTGATTCTAATTAATTTTCTTATTTTATATTTATTCGGATAATAAAAATACGTAGAATATAATTACACAAAATTTATTTAAAAGATTAAATATAAATATGTTGTGATTGGATTAAGAATAAAATATATAAATTAATTATGTAGAGCATTGATTTTTTTGTTTAATATTCTTTTTAAATTATTCATGCATATTGTATAGAGCTATATAAAATTTAAATTAAATATAAATATTTTGTGATAAATAATTTCATGTTAAATAAAAAATTAAATATAAATTAATATTAAGACATCAATAAGATAGAAAATAAATAAAAAATAGAAAAGAAAATTAATTTGATCTGTGTAATGCACATAATTAAGCACGTTATGTCTTATTTATTTATATATCGTGATAATTTTTTTCAAATATCATATAATTAAATTATAATTATATATACGAAAAATAAGTATTTCTTAAATAAAATCCATATAAAATTTATTATTATAATTGAAATTGAGTTTGTATAAAACTTTATATGTAAACAGAAAAATAATGCTAATATGATTTTTTTATAATAAAAACAAAATAGAATGTGCCACTTAAAAAAAAATCAAAAACTACTTGTATATATATGATTTATTTTAGGGATTTTTTTAAGACTCCTGATATTAAGATTTCATAAAATAAAGAACATACAATATTTTCATAATAGTTAAGGTCCTTTAACATTTTTATAGAGAAAATTCAACTCAGATACATTTTGCCCAACTCAGAAAAATTTCGGCCTAAGTCATAGAAATTTTAATTTTTATAGAGAAATTTTTCTGATTTCACATAAAAATTTCGATATTTCTTTATGATCATACCATAAATTTTTTGAAATTTATCTGAGTTAGGTCCAAAATTTAACTGAGTTGGATAAAATTTCTTTGAGTCAAATCTATACTTCTATACTTCTATCTATCTATCTATACTATATATATAACCAAATGTAGTTGTTTTGTCAAAAGTCTCTAAATATTTATTTCTAAATTATCATAATTTTAAAACTCTCTCTTTCCTACGTGGCAACCCTCTTTGATTGTCTTTCATATTTTCTATTTTCCTCCATTTTCTATTTGTTTGATTAATTAAAATGAAAATTATTTTCATTGCTTATGGATAAAGATTTGAATTTCAAAATTCATCTATATAGATAAACATATAAAAATTGATAAATAATTTATGATATTTGTTTGATTAATTAAAATGAAAATTATTTTCATTGCTTATGGATAAAGATTTGAATTTCAAAATTCATCTATATAGATAAACAAAATTGATAAATAATTTATGAAAATTAATTTTGTATTCCATAGATAAAGATAAAAATTAAATAATTAATTTAAAAAAGTTAATTTCATAACTTATAGATAAAGATAAAGATTAAATAATTGATTTATAAAAAATTTAAATAATAAAATTTAGATAAAGATATGATTTGTTAATCTATATATCTATCAAAAACATATATATCTAAATCTTTATTTTGATTTACTCATTTTTTTCCTTCTATCACATATTGGCCTTTTTTATTTTGAATTTTTTATCATATGAAATGTCCTTATCTATAACTTCCCAAATGTAGTTGTTTTGTCAAAAGTCTCTAAATATTTATTTCTAAATTCTCATAATTTTAAAACTCTCTCTTTCTTACGTGACAACCCTCTTTTATTGTCTTTCATGTTTTCTATTTTTCTCCATTTTCTATTTGTTTGATTAATTAAAATGAAAATTATTTTCATTGCTTATGGATAAAGATTTGAATTTCAAAATTCATCTATATAGATAAACATATAAAAATTGATAAATAATTTATGAAAATTAATTTTATATTCTACAAATAAAGATAAGGAAAATTTACCCATAAGTCCTAGTTTTTGAAACGTTGAACCATTTAGTCCTAAAAGTTTTCTTATGCTCCATTTAGTCCCATTTTTACATCAGCATGATGTAAATGATGTAAATGATCTGATGTTTAATTCTATAATTTCAAAATTTATTGAAATCTGATGAACATTAGATGTTTTTCATCTTATATTTTTAAATATTATTGAAATTTGATGAACATTAGATGTTTGAAATCTAATGTCTGTAACATGACTCTGATGTTATTAACATTGTATCTAATGTTATTAACATTGTAATGGGATCTTTCAGTCTAAAAAAAAACTTTTAGGACTAAACAGTGCATAAGTTATTAATTTGGGATTTATTGGTGCATCCCCCTAAAGATAAAAATTAAATAATTAATTTTAAAAAGTTAATTTCATAACTTATAGATAAAGATAAAGATTAAATAATTCATTTATAAAAAATTTAAATAAAGATATGATTTGTTAATCTATATATCTATCAAAAACATATATATGTAAATCTTTATTTTGATTCACTCATATTTTTTTTTTCCATCTATCACAGATTATCCTTTTTTATTTTGAATTTTTTATCTTATGAAATGTCCTTATCTATAATTTTTTATCTTTTCTTAAATTCTTAACATTCTCTTAATAATTTTTATTATTCGTTATTATCTACTAAGTGATAAAGATAAAAATAAATAAATAAATAAAATTTTGTTGGCTCTAAATAAGAAGTATATTAATACTCAATTAAATAATGAAGGCTGCATGGGAGGAGGCAACACAAAAATCTTACAAAATTAATTTTCGTCATTATTTTATCCAAGGTAATAATTTGATATTCTTTCTTTTAGTTGTTAAAAATAGTTTGCATTAGATCATTGCTATGTATTATTTCTTTTTCTTTTTTTATAAGGTTGTCATTTGTTATAACATTTCTTCAATCCCATCTATAAATTCTCTCTTTGAAATTTTTGTTTTTTCAATAGTAAAGTTTAGAACTAATTTCTTATCAAATTTGTTTTCTTGGTGCATATTTAATTAAAAGATCGAGACGAGCAAAACTTTCCTATGATATATGAAATTAATGAATATAATACAAAGATGGTAGGAAAATACTATATATTTTTCGATATCTCTCTATTATTATTAGTTGATTTGCTAGATTATATTATCAATTTAGAGACCATATGATTTAATTCAATGTCTATGACTTTAGTTGCGTTCGACCATTTTTCATTGAGTAACCTACATAATTTTTTGGATAAATTACACTAACACCCCCTAAGGTTTCTGTTTAATACAGATCTCTCCCTCATATTTGAAAAATTACATTCTTTTTCCCGAGGTTTGTAATCTCATTACAAACTGCCATTGGATTGCTGATGTCATGCCCTAAAATTTTTAAAATGACCATCGTGTCCTTTTTCCTACCATTTCTTCTTCTTATTATCATGATTACACTCTACAACTTTTCATTATTAAAAAAATCCATTAAATACAACAAAATAAGATTATGTATTGAATATTTGTATTTTTATATTTGGTCAATTTAAAAAAAATCATAAAATATTATATTTGTTAAGTATATCTAGATTAGGTGTGTCTAAAAAATATAATAGAAAATTGCTTTAAATATTTAAAAAATTCAATAAAAAAAATGAAAAATAAAAAAAAAAATCTAATTTTTTGTGTGAGTTAAACCAAAAAAGATGATTGTTATTTCCCTTGAAATAGCATGAACAAAATATCTGCATTATTTTATTATTTTATATGTATAAAAGCTAATGGGCAATTATGTCATTATAATCTGATATGGGGGTAAGTGTAATTTTTCAAATGTAAAGGGGATCTATATTAAACAAAAACCTCAAGGGATGTTAGTATAATTTATCCTAATTTTTTTTTTTTGTTGGTATATAATGATTAAAGCTATCATTTGTTATATTTCTTCAAATATAATTCAAATAATTTTTTATCATTTTTTTTTTGGTAAATAAAATGGATTAAAACTATTTCCTTATATAATTTTTATAATCCTACAAAGTTCTTATCTTGATTATTTTTATTTTTTTTAAATGCTGTAGAAACTATGCAAGTATTATTCAAACTATGGAGAAAATGATTATGGAGAAGGATTTATACTTTCATATGCATGTATCATTGATAGAGGAGATCAAAGATAGAGAGTTGCTAATAAAATTAATTAATGATTTATTTGAGAAGTACTTTTTATAAGCAAAGTAACAAACTTAGATTAAAAAATTTCTTATATATTATAATTAAAAGTTGAGATTTACTCATAATTTGGTTCAACAATAATAATATACACCACTAATTTAAAAGTCTAAGTAAATTTATAATAACTTTTTCTGAGTTTATAGAATTTCTCTCTTTTAATGATTTTCTTTTTTTTTTTTCTTCTTTTTTTTGCATGACACTATAGTTTGATATAAGTTATTTATATTATCAAGTGATCGTGATACTATTATTCCTAACAATCTTTATAATTAATAATTTTTTATTATGCATATCAAATTTTATTGTGAAATTTTATGGGTTAATTATTGTCAATGTCTACCCAGATGGCCTAACATCATGGCTTGTCACTATTAATACATAATTCAAGATTAAGATAATTTATTTATCACACAAAATATATGTAATTTATTTTTCTATGCATCGCACGAGTTACCGCTAGATTCTTCTATGCAATTGTTTATAAAAACAAAATCTTAAATCTCTCATACTGTATAACATTACAAAAGGATGTTTGACTAATTTTCCTCTTTATCTTATCTTGTACTTATTCATCTTTATTACTTTCACATATCATCATCATCAGCATTCTCCGGCACCGTTCACCAAAAAATGTATATATATATATGTGCTACGTTTGGTAATGGGTCTTTTAGTTAAATTAGTCCAAAAAATAAAATAAAATATATTAAAAAGTTAATAAAATAAAATGTCACATCTAAATAATAATTATTCACTTTTTTTTTATAAAAATTATAAAAAAAATAACAAAATAACAAAATAAGGTCTCGTTTGAGAATAAGTTTTTTTAGTAATTTTTTGATTTTTCAGCTAAAATACGATGTAAAAAAATTAATCTGTTTGGGGTGATTTTTTACGAAAAGATGTGTAAAAAATAGAAATAAAATGAAATATTTGATTTTTTAATATAGGCTGTTAATTTTTTAATTTTTTAAATAATTTTTTGACTAAAACAATCATTTGTTAAATGAGGCCTAAGTCAATAAAAAAAAAAAAACTTTTAATCACAAGCTAAGATAACTAAAAAGTAAAAAACTATTACCAACTGACAACTTAATAAAATTGTTGCTGAAAAATTCACCGGCATAAAAATATAAAAATAAAAAGCGCCGACTAATGGCAATGGAAGGACAAGCTCGTGAATAGATAAACAAATATGTGGAAGGACAAACTCGTGAATAGATAAACAAATATGTAATCGGTGGTATGATATTTTAAAGTTGTTGAGAAATAATGGCCTGTGTTTCGCGTGATTATGATTTTATATCATATTTGAGTTGTATTTAGATAGAGTTTTCAAAATACATTTTTACATTTATTGCCTTTCATATTTTCTATTTTTTTCATTTTTTATTTATTTGATTAATTAAAATTAAAATTAATTTCATTACTTATGGATAAAAATTTGAATTTTAAAATTCCTCCATATAGATAAACATGTAAAAACTGAAAATTAATTTTATAGTCTACAAATAAATATAAAAATTAAACAATTAATTTCATAACTTATAGATAATTTAAAAATTCTTCCCATAAATAAACATATAAAAGTTGATAAACAACTTATAAAAATTAATTTTACGGCATACAAACAAAGATAAAGATTAAATATTAAGCAATTAATTTCATAACTTATAAATAATTTAAAATTTATTCCCATAAACAAACATATAAAAGTTGATAAATAACTTATAAAAATTAATTTCATGGCCTACAAATAAAGATAAAAATTAAATAATTGATTTTAAAAATATGAAATTATTCCTTTTTTTCCCCTTTCATTTTGTACTTTAGTTAATTTCATTTTAGATAAACATATAAAAATTCATAAATAATTTATGAAAATTTATTTCATGAGCTATAGATAAAGATAAAAATTAAAAAAAATATATTTTAAAAAATTAATTTCATGACTTATAGGTAAATAAACATATAAAAATTGATAAATAATTTATAAAGATTAATTTCATGGCCTACAGATAAAGATAAAGGTTAAATAATTGATTTACAAAAAAATAAAAAAATAAAATTTAGATAAAGATATGATATGTTCATCTATATATCTATCAAAAACATATATATCTAAATCTTTATTTTGATTTACTCATATTTTTTTCTCCTTCTATCACATATTATCTTTTTTTATTTTAAATTTTTTATCTTATGAAATGACCTTATCTATAACTTCTTATCTCCTATTAAATTCTTAACCATTTCTTGATAATTTTTATTATTCGTTATTATCTACCAAGTGATAAAGATTAAAAAAAAAATTATTGGCTCTGAATGAGAAGATTATTAATAATGAAATTGGTTGACTTTGAATGAGAATCCTCCATAAATAATTGATTTACAAAAAATTAAAATAATAAAATTTATATGAAGATATGATTTGTTAATTTATGTATCTATCAAAAACATATATATCTAAATCTTCATTTTGATTTACTTATATTTTTTTTCTCCTTCTATCACATATTATCTTTTTTTTATTTTAAATTTTTTATCTTATGAAATGCGTTTATCTATAACTTCTTATCTCCTATTAAATTCTTAACCATTTCTTGATAATTTTTATTATTCATTATTATCTATCAAGTGATAAAGATTAAAAAAAAAATTATTTTCTTTGAATGAGAAGATTATTAATAATAAAATTGGTTGACTTTGAATGAGAATCCTCCATATAGATAAACATATAAAAACTAAAAATTAATTTTATAGTCTACAGATAAAGATAAAAATTAAACGATTAATTTAAAAAAATTAATTTCATAACTTATAGATAATTTAAATTTTTTTCCCATAAATAAAAATATAAAAGTTGATAAATAACTTATAAAAATTAATTTCATGGCCTACAAATAAAAATAAAGATTAAATAATTGATTTAAAAAAAAAACGAAATTACTCCTTTTTTTTTTCATTTTGCTTTGTACTTTAATTAATTTCATTTTAGATAAACATATAAAAATTCATAAATAATTTATGAAAATTTATTTCATGACCTATAGATAAAGATAAAAATTAAAAAAATTATTTAAAAAAATTAATTTCATGACATAGATAAATAAACATATAAAAATTGATAAAAAACTTATAAAGATTAATTTCGTGGCCTATAAATAGAGATAAAGATTAAATAATTGATTTACAAAAAACTAAAATAATAAAATTTAGATAAAAATATTATTTGTTAATCTATATATCTATCAAATATATATATATATATCTAAATCTTTATTTTGATTTATCCATTTTTTTTTCCTTCTACCACATATTATTTTTTTTATTTTAAATTTTTTATCTTATGAAATGCCTTTATCTATAACTTCTTATCTCTTATTAAATTCTTAACCTTCTCTTGATAATTTTTATTATTCGTTATTATCTACCAAGTGATAAAGATTAAAAAAAATTTATTGGCTCTGAATGATAAAAGTATTAATAATGAAATAGGTTGACTCTGAATAAGAAGAGTATTAATAATGAAATAATGAAGGCTGCATGGGATAAAGCAACACAAAAATCTCACAAAACTAATTTTCGTCACTATATTTATACAAGGTAATAATTTGATATTCTTTCTATTAGTTATTAAAAATAATTTACATTAGATCATTGTTATGTTATTTTATTTTTTATAAGGCTGTCATTCGTTATAGTATTGCTTCAATTCCATCTCTAAATTCTCTCTTTGAAATTTTTATTTTTTTCAATAATAAAGTTTAGAATCAAATTTGTTTTCTTTATTTTATTGAAGGATCGAAACGAGTAAAACTTTTATATGATATATGAAATTAATGAATATAATACAAAGATGATAGGGAATGACTACATATTTGTCAATAGCTCTATGTTATTATTAGTTGATTTGCTAGATTATACTATCAATTTAAAGCCCATATGATTTAACTCAATGTCCATTACTTTATTTGTATTTGATCATTTTTTCGTTGAGTAACCTATATAATTTTTTTTGATATATAATGATTAAAGTTATTATTTGTTATATTTCTTCAAGTACAATTCAAATAATTTTTCATCATTTTTTTATAAATAAAATGGATTAAAACTATTTTCTTCAATAATTTTTATAATCTTACGAAATTCTTATCTTGATTAATTTTTAAAAAGCGATGTAGGAACTATGCAAGTATTATTTAAACTATAGAGAATGATTTATATTTTGATATAATATGCATGTGTCATTGATAGAGGAAATCAAAGATAAAGAGTTGCTAACATAATCAATTAATGATTTGTTTGATAAGTTCTTTTTATGAGTGCGGCAACAAACTTAGATTAAATTTTTTTAAAAACTACTTATAAAGTATAATTAAAAGTTGATATTTATTCATAATTTGATCCCACAATAATAATATACACCACTGATTTAAAAGTCCAAATAAAAATATGATAACTTTTACGAGTTTATAGAATTTTTCTCTTTTAATGTTTTGTTTAGTTTGATACAAGTTATTTATGTTAATTGTGATACTATTCACTGTGTTTGGTTTGAGTTTTCAAGATTTAAGTTTTTGAAAATTAACTTTTTGGTTTTTGTGTTTTTTGTTTTTAGTGAATATTTTTTAAATTTTAAACATTTTTTTTAGATGTATCTAAAAAGTAAAAAATTTGTAAAAAAATATTTTAAAAAATTAATAAATACATAAAAATACAAAAAATGTACTGAATTCTTGTATTTTTTTTATGTTTTTGGTATTTAGTGAATTTTTAAAAGATTTTTTTTACAATTTTTTTACTTTTTAGGTGTATATATGTTAGGTGTGTCTAAAAAGTAAAAAAAATTGCTTAAAATATTAAAAAAATTCAGTAAAAACAAAAAAAAACACGAAAAATAAGAAAGTAGAATTTTCTGAAAAGTGTTTTGGAAAACTGGAAACCAAGCAAGGTGTCAACAATTTTTATAATTAATAATTTTTTATGCATAAACGTAATTTAAGATTAAAATAATTTATTTATCACACAAAATATATATAGTTTATTTTTTCCGTGCATCGCATGGGTTACCGCTAGTTTGGTCTATTCAAACGTCCGACCGGTTGGCCGAAACAGTGTTCGTTGTTTTTTTTTTTTTTGGTAATTGGTACTTGTTTTTTTTTTTAATTTTATTTTATTAAAAATTATTTTCCAAATTATTTTTTTAAAAAAATAGTGAGCTTTCAATAGAATTTGAGTTTTGTATTTAGTTATAAGTTGTAAGTTTTTAAATCGAATATCATATGTCACGTCAAAAATTCCGAACTTAATTCAAAACTCAATTTAAAATTCTTTTCAAAACTTATAACAAAACAAATTTTGCACACTCAAATCATAATTTTAAAACTCACAAACTCAAAATACAACTCTATTCTTAAATCATATTTCTAAAACTCTACCAAACGCTACCATGATTTTTTGGCAACTTTAATTCAAAATTAAAATGGGAGACCCGACTGTCGGTTGATGTCGGTCTAAGTAATTTTGTATTATCTTAAGTGAGAAAGTTGCAATATAAAAAATAATGAATTAAAACCATTAGGTTATAAATGAGAATTGTCTCATAAAGTGGATATCAATAAAAGTTGTGTTTATTGTCTTGGTTTAGACTAGCCTAGACTTGTGTATGTGCATATGTTAGACTTAGGTCAAGTTTGGCTACTACAAAATAATCAATCTTTTTATCTTTTTTTCATCACATCACCTCTCTACTTTTCTGTACATCTTTTTATAAAAAGACAAAAAGTGCACTTATTTAGGTCATCCCAAACAACCCCTTAATCTTGGGTATAGGTTAAGTTGTGCTATACTAGACTAGGCTTGTCCTGTGCATATGTTTTAGACCGGTTGTGACCCAACACCTGTATCTGTTTTGCGACTCATTTAGTTAGATTATTTAAATAGCATTATACATAATGCAATTGAGGTTTTTGACGTATGTAACTTTCATATTTTGATGATGGAGTTGATAACCATATTTGTGGCCATGACTTTTTAACCTTTATAACCTAGTCCTAATGGCTAGAGTTGATGGTTTTGAATAATGGCAATATGATGACCCTATTGATGTTAGTTATGGCTAAGGTTCTGCCCTACAAATATAAATAGAGGCTTTCTCCTCTAACTTAGGAGAATAATTTTTTGAGAGACTTTTTTTTTTTTTTTTGAAAATGAGATGGTGTTTTAAGATAATAAAGTTGGAAATGATTTTTATACAAAATACTTCTTTTCCTATTTTCTTTGCTAACCCCTTTTTTGGTTTCTATTATCGAGATAGTGCTACAATTCTCAAGTTTGCCGAAATTATTTATAACGTGCTTTTATGTTAGCTAGTTTCGATCGTTGTATATTGGGAGATAGGCATCAGCATACCTCCAACATCCATTGGGAAGCGGTAAATCTGTTTTAAGAAAATTGCAATTACACAGACTTCAGTTTATGTTTTTTGTCTTTTGTTCTTCAAACTTTTAGATTTAAACTATTTATTGTATATTATTTTATATGTCTATGTAAATCCATCTTTTAATATTTTTCATGATATAATCTAGTTCATTCCTATATTTTTAGTTTTGTAGTTTATTATGTATTGCATTATTTAATTTAAAAACATTCATGTTGTCATTTCTATTTTATATATTTTTCTAGTATTGTTATGAAAAACTATCAACAAAAATTATCGTTATCATTTTTAAAAAAAAATTTAATAAAGTTTGGAACAATTGTTTCACAACTTTAAAATTTGTAATTATTGTTTGCCTTTTAAATATAACCCGTTATTGTTTAAATTTGTATCAATTCCGTCCATATTTGCATTTTTATTAATTATAACTAATCAGTAAAAGTTATTTTTTCATTTTGATTATGTATTTTCATTCTATTATATAACGCATACAAATTAAAATATTTTTGAAACTTTTTGTCATGGAATTATTTTTTAAATAATGTCCATATCATCAACTATTAATAATTTTTAATATTTTTAAATTTAACTAATCGTTCTTAATTACCAAACAAACTTATATGTGAACTTGCAAAATACCACATTTGCATCCCTTTGCTAGTACTACATATGCCTCCTTTATACGTTTGATAAATGCTGAGTCATTTTTACTTTGTCTATTTATTTAATTTATATACTTGAAAGTAATTCGAGCTCTCATGGTATAATAGCCCTTTAAATTGATTTTTTGAGAAGCTTGTGGATATAGATTGTCAATTAAGTTGCCAAAAATATGAAAAATAAGTTTTGGCACTTGCTTTTACTTGAACATACTTAATTTTTTACTAAACGAGTAGAGTAGATACAAAATTCACTTGTAAATATTTTTTGTCTGAGCATATGTCACTTATGCTTATGTGAATCTGACAAAATTGTATGAAATTTTTTTTTTGTTGTGTTAACCAATTTTGCGCAATTGTTTCCTCAATAAAATTAGTGTTTTAATTTGTTTTTGTTGTATGTGTAATTAAAAATTTAGAGATTCAAATAGGCTCTAGAACAAGTTTGAAATATTTGAAAAGGACTAAATATAAAAAATGAAAAAAAAAAAAGTGCGCATATTTGGGTGAGTAACATACTCTTCTCTTTTCCTTTTTTTTTTTTAATAATTTTTTGATAACTTTTTATTTTTGTAAAAAGTCCACAAAAATTATTAAAATAACATATCCTCATACGACTTCCAACATATTTATATGACAAATTTTGTACTAGTAACATTTTACAATAGGGGCTATGTCAAAAATTCAAATTCATTCTAAATTATATTCTATTAAAAAAAAAAAAAAAGGGTAAAAGAAGCCAAAATATCGTGAGCATTGACGGACAATAAACCAAATGACATGTGTATCTATTATGGTCATGTTTGTTTGAATGGACTAGTTAAAATGAAATTTTTTACCTTTTAGTATAGGCTATTGGTTTTTTAATTTTTTTAATAATTTTTTAACTAAAATAATCAATTGTCAAATGAGGCCTAAGTCAATCAAAAAAAAAAAAAAAAAAAAACTTTTAATCACAAGCTAAGATAACTAAAAAGTAAAAAACTATTACCAACTGACAACTTAATAAAATTGTTGCTGAAAAATTCACCGGCACAAAAAAATAAAAATAAAAAGCGCCGACTAAATAGCAATGGGAGGACAAACACGTGAATAGATAAACAAATAGATAAACAAACAACAATGCTAGAGACCTCTAAAAACACACCTCTAAACACACCTCTGATGAGGTGGAAAAGGAAAAAAATAAAATAAAAAAAATCAAGACATAGGATTGGTTGTGGCAGTGGTGGGACCCACTGCCACATCATTAGTGGTACCTCTTGTAACGCCCTCAAAATAATGATATTAAACCAACAATATTAACATGCTATGATATATAAAAGATCCACGTCCTTCCATTCATCAGAGTGCTATTACAAAAGGTATTACATGTTAACAACAAAAGCAAATGCCCTACAGACTTCTGACTTTCAAGTTAACACTTGGTTACAAGAAGGTAAGGTGCTTACTTATTTACACATTAACCCCTAGGCTTGATTTTACATTTACCACTGCAAAAGGAAGGCCAACCAAAAAGCCCGCCCGCCACTAGCCTCCCAAGCTAAGTCCTTGGAGGTGGCATGCTACCAGTACCTGAAAATGATGTTCCCATAAAGGGTGAGCCACAGCCAAGAGAAATATACTAAACCGATTATAAATAATGACTAAAAGATTAACAATTGATAGATGGTCAATTCTTTTACATTCTTTCATCACTTCAACAAATATAAACAAAAGCGATTACATTCATACTTTCCATGACAAGCATACATGCTCGCCAATATAGTTCTAGATAAGCATACATGCTCTATCTACGAGTTCATCCCTATCTCCTCCCATAATATCCGGTTTAGAGGTCCATCCCTATCTTCCCTAAACCATGAGTCCATCCCTATCTCCTCCAACACAACACAATGCATATATATCACAATTATACACATCACATATCAATACATAAAATCAATGTATTCTTTCCATCGTCATAACCCATGACCCAATTCTATTTCAATTCCTCATTTTTCCACAATTAATTATTCAAATTAATTAATCAATGTAATTAGGACGTTTCCATAATTAACATTACAACCCTTAGGTTCCAATTTCACTAATGTTTCAACATTAATTCCATGTTTCTATACCAAACATGCTTCTAGGTTTATTATAGACAAAACCCCAAACTTTTATAAAATTACACAATGGCCCAAAGTTTCCCAAAATTACACAACAACTACCAACATATCAAAATGCTAAAATTCAAAGACAAAATCCATAAAGAGGAGTAGGATATCCCTACCTCAAAAGATGAGCTCAAAGGAGAAGGACCCAAAACCAAAATGCTCCAAACATCAAACTATTCGGATCAAAATAGCGCCTCGACGATCAACACCCTTTTGTGAAGACAAAAGGTGAACAACACACTCTAACTAGATCAATACTTAGAGAAGTTATGGTTTTTGGTGAGAAGCTCGAAAATGGTGTTTTGGTAAAGTAAGAAAGAAGATAAGTCAAAAGTGATTTAAAAATGCCCATCCCACTCGGTTATCTGACAGTCGCTCGGCGTAAGACTCTCCTTCGGCGTAAAGACATAAAACAGTTCCGCCGGCGCAACATTGTCGCTCGAGCTCCAAGACACTGAACACAAAGTTTGTCCGCTCGGCGTAGATCGGCCGCTCGGCGCGGGTCTCCTCCAGAACTCTCACAAAAAAACATCAGCGCTCGGCGCTAAAGACCCTTCGGCGCATAAACCACACTTGCGAAGTTTTGCGGTGCACGAAATCTTGAAAAGGTGCATTCTCCGCTCGGCGCCAAAACCTCCGCCGGCGTACAAGCAACAACAACCCATCCGCTCGGCGCAAACATGTCGCCGGCGGACGATTAAAACTGGGCAACTAGACTTGGTTCTAAAGCTTAACCAACTTTGTGACAAACACGCCCAACACATCCTCGTAACTCAAAAACAAAGCAAGAAAGGGCGTAAATAAGACAATACTCAATTACGACATCCACGGACACATGTCAGGACCACTATACAACAAAGGGTAAACCGGGACCGCTATAACCTCCCCTTAAGGAATTTCGTCCTGAAATTAAAACAAGTTTTGAAAGGCAAGTTTTCCTCTCCTTTAAACAATGTTATATCACAACATTACACAATTCGACCCATTACGGTCATTCCATCTCTCATCAAGAGGCATTTAACAATATATACATTTCCACATGCATTTTCCTTCCATTTCAACCATTTCCCACATAGATGGTTTACAATTCATATCATAAGCAATAATCATGATACAATTCAATTTCTATAATATGGCCAACATATGCACTATTATAATCAACTCCCATAACAAGGCAAGTTCTACAACATTTACATTAACCAAAACATACACCATGTTTTACAACTTAAGACATTTCAAATGTTCTTAAAGTTCATTACAATTACAAAATTGCAACACTTGATTACACATCAACAAATAAGTCTGGATACTTCTCACGGACTCCCAACTCACGTTCCCAAGTGGCCTCCTCCACTCGTGATGTTTCCACAAAACCTTAACCAAAGGGATGGTCTTACCACGCAGGACTTGATCCCGCCTATCCAAGACTGAACCGGTCTCTCCTCATCTGAGGCATCCTCATCTACCTCTAAGTCGGTCCAATCCAACACGTGTGATGGATCCGGCTCATACTCAAGCATACTCACATGAAACACGTCATGAACTCGGCCAAGCTGTGGCGGCAAAGCTAAACGATAAGCAACCTCGCCAATCCGCTCAAGGATCTCAAAGGACCAATAAACCGAGGGGATAACTTCCACTCTTCCCAAATCTCAACAAACCTCGCCTAGGTGATATCTTGAGAAAAGGCGTGATCACCCACCTCAAACTCAACGGTCTCCTCCTCGGTCAAGATAGGACTTGGCGACTACGGTCAGTAACAAGCCTCCTCGGATAAGCTCAACTTTCTCCGTCGTCTCCCTAACCAATTCGGACCCAACAAAGGTGTGTCGCCCTCGGCCCAACAAACCGGAGACCTACAAGGTCGCCATACAAGGCCTCAAATGGTGCCATACCGATACTAGGCTGAAATTATTGTAGGCAAACTCCACCAGTGTAAGTGCCTCTCCCATGTCCCTTGAAATCAAGGACACAACCGAGCATATCCTCAAGGATCTGAATGAATGCTCGGATTGCCCATCGGTCCGAGGATGATAAAATTGTACTAAAGGTCAACTTAGTACCTAAAGCACTCGCAAACTCGCCACAACCTAGCGAAAGCGAGGATCTCTATCCGAGACAATCGTCATCGGGACCCCGTGCAACCTTACTATGTCCCGAACATACAAGTCGGCAAGATGATCTCTTGAATCTCTCGCGCATTGGAATGAAATCGCCGACTTGGTCAACGGTCTACAACCACCCAAATAGTGTCACTACCCCGAGTCTTGGAAGACCTACAACGAAGTCCATGGTGGCGTGCTCCACTTCCACTCGGCAATAGGCAAGGGTTGTAACAAACCCATTGGCCTCGATGCTCGGCCTTCACTTGGCGACAAGTAAGGCACTTAGACACGAAGCGCCACATCTCTCTTCATACCCCGCCACCAAGCGGCGACCCAAATCCCGATACATCTTAGTACCTCCCGGATGCACCGCAAGGCGCGAATGATGGAACTCTCGGAGTACCTCCTCTCGACAGGACTCCGGCACAAACAGACGGTCTCGGTATCTCAAACTCAGGTCGGGATACGCCGTCAAACCTTTCTCAACTTTCCCACTAGAGATCTTCTCTCTGAGGGATTCTACCTCAAGATCACCTCTCTGTGCCTCTAACACTCGAGTCACAAGTGTAGGCTGCGCAACAACAGAAAACAAGGCCGCAGCCTCAACGGATTCGCCCAGAAGCAAGTCAAACTCGCCAAGTGCCCCCAACATCTCCCACTCTCGGATGGCTACACAAGCTACATCACTAATGGATTTCCTACTAAGGGCATCGGCCACAACATTGGCCTTCCCTGGGTGATAATGCAACTCGAAGTCGTAATCTTCTATAAACTCTATCCACCTCCTCTGCCTCAAGTTCAAGTCTTTCTGTGAAAACAGATACTTCAGACTTTTATGATCCGAGAACACCTCGAATCTCTCACCATAAAGGTAGTGCCTCCAGATTTTCAAGGCAAAGATCACAGCCGCCAACTCTAGATCATGCGTAGGGTAATTCTTCTCGTGAATTTTCAACTGACGTGAGCCATAAGCTACCACTTTCCCTCCCTGCATCAACACACAACCCAAACCCTCTCGTGAGGCATCACAATAGACTGCATAACCCAACCCTCTCTCCGGAATAATCAAGACTGGAGCGGTGGTCAATCTAACTTTCAACTCCTGAGACGACTTTTCACAAGTCTCACACCATACAAATTTGACTGCCTGGCGAGTCAACCTAGTCAACAATGAAGCTAACACGAGAAATCTTTCACAAATCGACGGTAGTACCCAGCTAATCCCAGAAAACTGCGGATCTCAAACACACTCTTAGGCTGTGCCCAGTCTTGCACTGCCTCAGTCTTGGATGTATCAACAGACACCCCTTCCCCGGAAACTACATGGCCTAAGAACTTGACTTCTCTTAGCCAGAACTCGCACTTCCCAAACTTGGCATCCAGCCTATGGGCTCTAAGCAATTCAAGCACCACTCTCAAGTGTTCCTCGTGCTCTTGCTCTGAGGGTGAATAGATAAGAATATCATCCACAAAAACGACCACAAAACGATCCAAGAATTCCCGGAAAATCCGGTTCATCAAGTCCATAAAGACTGCCGGTGCATTGGTAAGCCCAAATGGCATCACCGAAACTCATAATGGCCATACTGGCGTCACGGAATGCCGTCTTGAATATCCTCCTCTCGACCCTCAACCGGTGGTAACCCGATCTCAAGTCTATCTTAGAGAAAGCAATGGGAACCCTTCAACTGGTCAAACAAGTCATCTATACGGGGCATAGGGTACTTATTCTTAGCATGCCGATTCAACTTCAGAATCGATACACAACCTCAAGGCACCGAATCTTTCTTTTTAGCAAAGAGGCGGTGCTCTACGGCGATACACTAGGCGGATGAAGCCCTTATCTAGCAATTCTTGGAGTTGAACTTTCAACTCAATCAACTCTCTGGGGCAAAAGCGATAAGGTGCCATAGAAATCGGCCGTCTTGCTAAATCAATAGAGAATTCATTTCTCGGTGAGGTGGCAAATCAACGAGATCCTCGGGAAAGACGTCCGGGTACTCACAAACTACCCTTGGCAACTCAATCTGGGTCTCATCACACTCACCGTTCTCAAAACTAGCAAGTAGACCACTAAGTTCACTCCGTCCTCGCGGATCATACCCCGGTGGCAAAACACTACCAACCCTGTCCCCCAGAAAATGAAAACGTTCTCCGTTAATAGTACAACAAGTGACCCTCTGACGGTAGCAATCAATAAATGCCCGGTATGACGATAACCAGTCCATACCCAAAATAACATCGAAGCCCTTCATGGGCATAACCACAAAAGAAAAAGGGATTCTATGATCATCGACCTCTATATCACAACCCCTAACTCCTTGTTTCAAAATCATTTCGCCCCCAAGAGGTGACACTATACAAATAGGAGATGCTAAGTGCTAACTCCAACTCCAAAATAGATCACGAATCGTGAGATACAAAAGAATGAGACGCACCGTATCAATCAACACACTAGCAACCGAATTGCAAAACAGAAAGGTACCTCTCACTACTGATGGAGTCGGTACTAGGTCTGTGATAACGGCATACCATACAGCGCCTCTGTAGGCCACGATCTACCTGCTCGCCTCTCGGATTGGCCCTCGAGGCTGCCTGGTGGTGGTGAAATCCCTGCGTCTGTCTAGAACCAGACGCTCCTGAAGTGGCACTCAACCGTGGGCAATACCTCTTCATGTGCCCGGGCTGTCCACACTGGTAACACGATATGGGCTGCCCCCTGCCCGAACTCTGACTCGTAGTGCAGGTGGCCGAAGAAGCGACTCTCGACCCCGCCCTTGGTGGGCAAGCAAGCCTTGTGACCGGTGGCCACACTTGTAACAGTGAACTCTCCTGTTGCCCCTCCCGGAACTGCACTCAGTCTTTGGGAAAGTCGACTGCCAAACCACTGGGGCGGTGAGGGTTATAACCCTCTGCCTCCTGCCATCACCTCTGTCCTCTTGGCCCCTCTTGGAGCCCCCATGTTTCTCCTCTTCTCCCTCCGCATCATCGGCTCCATATGAGCCGCAGATCCACCAAATGCTGTACTCTCGAATGTAAGGTCCACCAACTTTCAACTTGAGGTCCCACCTCAACTTCCGCTCAAACTCATAGCAGGCGCTCCTCTGTGCCACAAGTTGAGTGCAAACACGGACAAGCTAGTAAATGTAGCCTCAAACTTCGGCCACGCAGACAAACCCTCCTTAAGCTTGGTAAGCCCGATCCCTTAGTCTCTCTCTAGCCACTGCGGATAAAACCTCTCCTGGAAAGCATTTACAAACGCCTCCCAAGTACCACCAACACGAACTTTCTCATACTTCCACCATTGACCCGCATCTCCTTCCAGCTGGAAGGATGCCAAGGTCACTTTCAATGCTCCGTCCTCAATGCATAGCATATCGAACGTTTTACTCATCTGTTCTAGCCACTCGTCTGCCTTCAATGGCTCCTTAGGATCCCCAACAAACTCCTCCGGGTTAGGCAGGAAGAACTCCCTCTTCAAGAAAGAAGGTCCCGCCTCGGTTGCACGATTTCTGCTCCGAGAATACCTAAGGCCCTGCTATCTCTCGGGCAGGGCACCCATAGCTTTCTTGACCCACGCTCACGAGCTTTCAGCTAGGAATCTCATCCGGTAATGGCACTTCTGCCTCCTAGGCCTACCACGCCTACCACCTCTTGCTCGTCGACATCCTAATAAAGGTAACACGATGTTAGCACATTTATAAGCGTGCCAAAACTAAACACTCACGTCCTCATGCATGGATAAGCGTAATTCATTCCACGTAAGCACATAAACACATATAGCACTTACGAATTTCATTTAGGATGATGATAGTCCCAAGCGTTACTAGAGTCTGGGTTAGAAAGCGGCATTGATCAAGTGCCTTTCCAACAAGACTCCCAGAAACCCAAAGACCCAATCAACATCCTAGAAACTAAATCCCATACCCAAATAATCACATAAGCATGTTATCACATAAACATATAACAGTACACCTAAGTCTCTATCAAGCGAGACAAACCCATTGTGATCCTAATCACTTCCCACGTACCCAAAGTATTCGAACCCGGTACGCTCTGATACCAAGTTGTAACGCCCTCAAAATAATGATATTAAACCAACAATATTAACATGCTATGATATATAAAAGATCCACGTCCTTCCATTCATCAGAGTGCTATTACAAAAGGTATTACATGTTAACAACAAAAGCAAATGCCCTACGGGCTTACAGCTTTCCAAGTTAACACTTGGTTGCAAGAAAGTAGAGTGCTAACTCATTTACACATTAAGCCCTAGGCTTGAATTTACATGTAACACCGCAAAAGGAAGGACAAAAAGTCCGTCCGCCACTAGCCTCCCAAGCTAAGTCCTTGGAGGTGGCATGCTACCGATGCACGAAAATGATGTTCTATAAAGGGTGAGCCACGGCCAAGAGAAATATACTTAACCGGTAATAAATAATGACTAAAAGATTAACAATTGATAGATGGTCAATTCTTTTACATTCTTTCATCACTTCAACAAATATAAACAAAAGCAGTTACATTCATACTTTCCATGACAAGCATACATGCTCGCAATATAGTTCTAGATAAGCATACATGCTCTATCTACGGAGTTCATCCCCTATCTCCTCCCAGTAACATCCGGTTTAGAGGTCCATCCCTATCTTCCCTAAACCATGAGTCCATCCCTATCTCCTCCAACACAACACAATGCATATATATCACAATTATACACATCACATATCAATACATAAAATCAATGTATTCTTTCCATCGTCATAACCCATGACCCAATTCTATTTCAATTCCTCATTTTTCCACAATTAATTATTCAAATTAATTAATCAATGTAATTAGGACGTTTCCATAATTAACATTACAACCCTTAGGTTCCAATTTCACTAATGTTTCAACATTAATTCCATGTTTCTATACCAAACATGCTTCTAGGTTTATTATAGACAAAACCCCAAACTTTTATAAAATTACACAATGGCCCAAAGTTTTCCAAAATTACACAACAACTACCAACATATCAAAATGCTAAAATTCAAAGACAAAATCCATAAAGAGGAGTAGGATATCCCTACCTCAAAAGATGAGCTCCGAAGGAGAAGGACCCAAAACCAAAATGCTCCAAACACCAAACTATTCGGATCAAAATGACGCCCTCGACGATCAACACCCTTTTTGTGAAGACAAAAGGTGAACAACACACTCTAACTAGATCAATACTTAGAGAGAAGTTATGGTTTTTGAGTGAGAAGCTCTGAAAATGGTGTTTTGGTAAAGTAAGAGAAAGAAGATAAGTCAAAAAGTGATTTAAAATGCCCAATCCCACTCAGTTATACGACAGGTCCGCTCGAGCGTAAGACTCTCCGCTCGAGCGTAAAGACACATAAAACAGGTTTGCCTCGGGCGGAACATTGTCCGCTCGGGCTCCAAGACCTGAACACAAAGTTTGTCGCTCGGCGTAGATCGGCCGCTCGGCGCAGTCTCCCTCCCAGAACTCTCACCAAAAACATACTGTGCGCTAAAGACCCGCTCGAGCGCATAAACCACACTTGCAGAAGTTTTGCAGGTGCACGAAATACTGAAAGGGTGCATTCTCCGCTCGAGCGCCAAAACCTCCGCTCGAGCGTACAAGCAACAACAACCCATCCGCTCGAGCGCAAACATGTCCGCTCGGGCGGACGATTCGCTGGGCAACTAGACTTGGTTCTAAAGCTTAACCAACCTGTGACAAACCTGCCCAACACATCCTGTAACTCAAAAACAAAGCAAGAAAGGACGTAAATAAGACAATACTCAATTACCGACATCCACGGACACATGTCCGGACCACTATACAACAAGGGTAAACCGGGACCGCTATAACCTCCCTTAAGGAATTTCGGTCCCGAAATTAAAACAAGTTTTGAAAGGCAAGTTTTCCTCTCCTTTAAACAATGTTATATCACAACATTACACAATTCGACCCATTACGGTCATTCCATCTCTCATCAAGAGGCATTTAACAATATATACATTTCCACATGCATTTTCCTTCCATTTCAACCATTTCCCACATAGATGGTTTACAATTCATATCATAAGCAATAATCATGATACAATTCAATTTCTATAATATGGCCAACATATGCACTATTATAATCAACTCCCATAACAAGGCAAGTTCTACAACATTTACATTAACCAAAACATACACCATGTTTTACAACTTAAGACATTTCAAATGTTCTTAAAGTTCATTACAATTACAAAATTGCAACACTTGATTACACATCAACAAATAAGTCCGGATACTTCTCACGGACTCAACTCACGTTCCCAAGTGGCCTCCTCCACTCGTGATGTTTCCACAAAACCTTAACCAAAGGGATGGTCTTACCACGCAGGACTTGATCCGCCTATCCAAGACACGAACAGGTCTCTCCTCATCTGAGGCATCCTCATCTACCTCTAAGTCGGTCCAATCCAACACGTGTGATGGATCCGGCTCATACTTCAAGCATACTCATGAAACACGTCATGAACTCGGCCAATTGTGGCGGCAAAGCTAAGCGATAAGCAACCTCGCCAATCCGCTCAAGGATCTCAAAAGGACCAATAAACCGAGGGATAACTTCCCTCTTCCCAAATCTCAACAAACCTCGCCTAGGTGATATCTTGAAAGAGCGTGATCACCCACCTCAAACTCAACGGTCTCCTCCTCAGTCGACATAGGACTTCGGCGACTACGGGCGTAACAAGCCTCCCTACGGATAAGCTCAACTTTCTCCGTCGTCTCCCTAACCAATTAGGACCCAACAAAGGTGTGTCGCCCACCTCGGCCCAACAAGCTGGAGACCTACAAGGTCGGCCATACAAGGCCTCAAATGGTGCCATACCGATACTAGGAAAGCTGTTATTGTAGGCAAACTCCACCGGTGATAAGTGCCTCTCCCATGTCCCATGAAATCAAGGACACAACCGAAGCATATCCTCAAGGATCTGAATAGTGCCTCGGATTGCCCATCGGTCGAGGATGATAAGTTGTACTAAAGGTCAACTTAGTACCTAAAGCACTCTGCAAACTCGCCACAACCTAGCGGTAAAAGCGAGGATCTCTATCTGAGACAATCGTCCTTTGGGACCCGTGCAACCTTACTATGTCCCGAACATACAAGTCGGCAAGATGATCTCTTGAATCTCTCACGCGCATTGGAATGAAATGCCCGACTTGGTCAACGGTCTACAACCACCCAAATAGTGTCACTACCCGCGAAGTCTTGGAAGACCTACAACGAAGTCCATGGTGGCGTGCTCCCACTTCCACTCGGCAATAGGCAAGGGTTGTAACAAACCGTGGCCTCGATGCTCGGCCTTCACTTGGCGACAAGTAAGGCACTTGAACCGATCGCCACATCTCTCTTCATACCCGCCACCAAAGCGGCGACCCAAATCCCGATACATCTTAGTACCTCCGGATGCACCGCAGCGCGAATGATGGAACTCTCGGAGTACCTCCTCTCGGCAGACTCGGCACAAGCGAGCCGGTCTCGGTATCTCAAACTCGGTCGGGATACGTCAAACCTTTCTCAACTTTCCCACTAGAGATCTTCTCTCGAGGATTCTACCTCAAGATCACCTCTGTGCCTCTAACACTCGAGTCACAAGTGTAGGTGCGCAACAACGAGAAAATAAGGCCGCAGACCTCAGCGGATTCGCCGAAGCAAGTCAAACTCGCCAAGTGCCCCCAACATCTCCCACTCTCGGATGGCTACACAAGCTACATCACTAATGGATTTCCTACTAAGGGCATCGGCCACAACATTGGCCTTCACGGGTGATAATGCAACTCGAAGTCGTAATCTTCTATAAACTCCATCCACCTCCTCGCCTCAAGTTCAAGTCTTTACGTAGCAGATACTTGAGACTTTTATGATCGAGAACACCTCGAATCTCTCACCATAAAGGTAGTGCCTCCAGTTTTCAAGGCAAAGATCCTGACCGCCAACTCTAGATCATCGTAGGGTAATTCTTCTCGTGAATTTTCAAGCGGCGTGAGCCATAAGCTACCACTTTCCTCCTGCATCAACACACAACCCAAACCCTCTCGTGAGGCATCACAATAGGCTGCATAACCCAACCCTCTCTCGGAATAATCAAGATGGAGGCGGTGGTCAATCTAACTTTCAACTCTGAAACGACTTTTCACAAGTCTCACTCCATACAAATTTGACTCCTGGCGAGTCAACCTAGTCAACGGCAAGCTAACACGGAGAAATCTTTCACAAATCGGCGGTAGTACCGGCTAATCGTAAAGCTGCGGATCTCAAACACACTCTTAAGGCATGCCCAATCTTGCCTTGCCTCGGTCTTGGATGTATCAACAGACACCTTCCCGGAAACTACATGGCCTAAGAACTTGACTTCTCTTAGCGAACTCGCACTTCCCAAACTTGGCATACTGACCTATGGGCTCTAAGCAATTCAAGCACCACTCTCAAGTGTTCCTCGTGCTCTTGCTCACGAGGTGAATAGATAAGAATATCATCCACAAAAGCGACCACAAAAGCGATCCAAGAATTCCGGAAAATCCGGTTCATCAAGTCCATAAAGATGCCGGTGCATTAGTAAGCCCAAATGGCATCACCGAAACTCATAATGGCCATACCGCGTACGGAATGCCGTCTTCGGAATATCCCCCTCTCTGACCCTCAACTGGTGGTAACCCGATCTCAAGTCTATCTTAGAGAAACAGCGGGAACCCTTCAACTGGTGAAACAAGTCATCTATACGGGGCATAGGGTACTTATTCTTAATCAGCCGATTCAACTTCCGGTGTCGATACACAACCTCAAGGCACCGTCTTTCTTTTTTAGCAAAGAGGGCGGTGCTCCCACGGCGATACACTAGGCGGATGAAGCCCTTATCTAGCAATTCTTGGAGTTGAACTTTCAACTCAATCAACTCTTTGGGGCAAAAGCGATAAGGTGCCATAGAAATCGGCCGTCTTGCGCTAAATCAATAGAGAATTACGTTTCTCGGTGAGGTGGCAAATCAACGAGATCCTCGGGAAAGACGTCCGTACTCACAAACTACCCTTGGCAACTCAATGGGTCTCATCACTCACCGTTCTCAAAACTAGCAAGTAGACCACTAAGTTCACTCCGCCTCGCGGATCATACCCCGGTGGCAAAACACTACCAACCCTGTCCCCCAGAAAATGAAAACGTTCTCCGTTAATAGTACAACAAGTGACCCTCTGACGGTAGCAATCAATAAATGCCCGGTATGACGATAACCAGTCCATACCCAAAATAACATCGAAGCCCTTCATGGGCATAACCACAAAAGAAAAAGGGATTCTATGATCATCGACCTCTATATCACAACCCCTAACTCCTTGTTTCAAAATCATTTCGCCCCCAAGAGGTGACACTACACAAATAGGAGATGCTAACTGAGCTAACTCCAACTCCAAAATAGATGCGAATCGTGAGATACAAAGAATGAGACGCATCAGATCAATCAACACACTAGCAACCGAATTGCAAAACAGAAAGGTACCTCTCACTACTGATGGAGTCGGTACTAGGTCTGTGATAACGACATACACGCTACTGTGGGCCCCGATCTACTGCTCGCCTCTCGAGCATAGGATGTTATCTTGACTGGACAGCAAGCCCGGATTGGCCCTCGAGGCCTGCACAGACTGAGATGGCTGAAATCACTGCATCTGTCTAGAACCACCCGCTCCTGAAGTGGCACTCAACCGTGGGCAATACCTCTTCATGTGCGGCTGTCCTGCTGGTAACACGATCTGGCTGCCCTACCCGAACTCGACTCGTGGTGCAGGCGAGCGGCTCTCGACCCCGCCCTTCGGTGGGCAAGCAAGCCTTGTGACCGGTGGCCACACTTGTAACAGTGAACTCTCCTGTTGCCCCTCCTCTGCACTCAGTCTTGGGAAAGTCGACTGCCAAACCACCACAGGACGCGGTGAGGGTTATAACCCCTCGCCTCCTGCCATCACCCTGTCCCTCTTGGCCTCTTGGAGCCCCCATGTTTCTCCTCTTCTCCTCCTGCATCATCACGGCTCCATATGAGCCGCAGATCCACCAAATGCTGTACTCTCGAATGTAAGGTCCACCAACTTTCAACTTGAGGTCCCACCTCAACTTCCGCTCAAACTCATAGCAACGGCGCCCTCTGTCGCCACAAGTTCAGTGCAAACTGGACAAGCTAGTAAATGTAGCCTCAAACTCGCCACGCATAAACCCTCCTCGCTAAGCTTGGTAAACCGATCCCTTAGTCTCTCTCTAGCCATCATGGATAAAAACCTCTCTGGAAAGCATTCACAAACGCCTCCCAAGTACCACCCACACGAACTTTCTCATACTTCCACCATTGACCAAGATCTCCTTCAAATGGAAGGATGCCAAGGTCACTTTCAATGCTCCGCCTCAATGCCTAGCATATCGAACGCTTTACTCATTTGTTCTAGCCACTAAATGCGCCTTCAATGGCTCCTTAGGATCCCCAACAAACTCCTCCGGGTTAGACCGAAGAACTCCTCTTCAAGAAAGAAGGTCCCGCCTCGGTTGCTGATTTCGCTCCGAGAATACCTAAGGCCCTGCTATCTCTGCCAGGCACCCATAGCTCGCTGACCACTGCTCGGCCACATTGGCTCGACCAACCCTTCCTCGAATCGCGGAATCTCATCCGTAATGGCACTTCTCGCCTCCTAGGCCTACCACGCCTACCACCTCTTGCTCGTCCCGACATCCTAATAAAGGTAACACGAATGTTAGCACATTTATAAGCGTGCAAAACTAAACACTCACGTCCTCATGCATGGATAATCGTAATTCATTCCACGTAAGCACATAAACACATATAGCACTTACAATTTCATTTCGGATGATGATAGTCCCAAGGCGTTACTAGAGTACCTTAGAAACAAAGATTGATCAAGTGCCTTTCCAACAAGACTCGTAAACCCAAAGACCCAATCAACATCCTAGAAACTAAATCCCATACCCAAATAATCACATAAGCATGTTATCACATAAACATATAACGGTACACCTAAGTCTCTATCAAGCGAGACAAACCCATTGTGATCCTAATCACTTCCCACGCACTAAAGTATTGAACCCGACGCGCTCGATACCAAGTTGTAACGCCTCAAAATAATGATATTAAACCAACAATATTAACATGCTATGATATATAAAAGATCCACGTCCTTCCATTCATCAGTGCTATTACAAAAGGTATTACATGTTAACAACAAAGCAAATGCCCTACTTACGACTTTCCAAGTTAACACTTGGTTACAAGAAAGTAGAGTGCTAACTCATTTACACATTAAGCCCTAGGCTTGAATTTACATGTAACACCGCAAAAGGAAGGACAACCAAAAGTCCGTCCGCCACTAGCCTCCCAAGCTAAGTCCTTGGAGGTGGCATGCTACCAAGACGAAAATGATGTTCCCATAAAGGGTGAGCCACGGCCAAGAGAAATATACTAAACCGATTATAAATAATGACTAAAAGATTAACAATTGATAGATGGTCAATTCTTTTACATTCTTTCATCACTTCAACAAATATAAACAAAACAGATTACATTCATACTTTCCATGACAAGCATACATGCTCGCCAATATAGTTCTAGATAAGCATACATGCTCTATCTACGGAGTTCATCCCTATCTCCTCGGTAATATCCGGTTTAGAGGTCCATCCCTATCTTCCCTAAACCGCGAGTCCATCCCTATCTCCTCCAACACAACACAATGCATATATATCACAATTATACACATCACATATCAATACATAAAATCAATGTATTCTTTCCATCGTCATAACCCATGACCCAATTCTATTTCAATTCTTCATTTTTCCACAATTAATTATTCAAATTAATTAATCAATGTAATTAGGACGTTTCCATAATTAACATTACAACCCTTAGGTTCCAATTTCACTAATGTTTCAACATTAATTCCATGTTTCTATACCAAACATGCTTCTAGGTTTATTATAGACAAAACCCCAAACTTTTATAAAATTACACAATGGCCCAAAGTTTCCCAAAATTACACAACAACTACCAACATATCAAAATGCTAAAATTCAAAGACAAAATCCATAAAGAGGAGTAGGATATCCCTACCTCAAAAGATGAGCTCCGAAGGAGAAGGACCCAAAACCAAAATGCTCCAAACACCAAACTATTCGGATCAAAATGACGCCCTCGACGATCAACACCCTTTTTGTGAAGACAAAAGGTGAACAACACACTCTAACTAGATCAATACTTAGAGAGAAGTTATGGTTTTTGAGTGAGAAGCTCTGAAAATGGTGTTTTGGTAAAGTAAGAGAAAGAAGATAAGTCAAAAAGTGATTTAAAATGCCCAGTCCCACTCAGTTATACGACAGGTCCGCTCGAGCGTAAGACTCTCCGCTCGAGCGTAAAGACACATAAAACAGGTTCCGCTCGAGCGCAACATTGTCCGCTCGAGCTCCAAGACACAGACACAAAGTTCGTCCGCTCGAGCGTAGATCCCAGCCCGCTCGGGCGCAGGTCTCCCCCTCCCCGAACTCTCCCCCAAAACATCTTTGGCGCTCGGCGCTAAAGACCCTTCGGCGCATAAACCACACTTGCAGAAGTTTTGCAGGTGCACGAAATACTGAAAGGGTGCATTCTCCGCTCGGCGCCAAACCTCCGCCGGCGTACAAGCAACAACAACAACCCATCCGCTCGAGCGCAAACATGTCCGCTCGAGCGGACCAGTTAAAACCTGGGCAACTAGACTTGGTTCTAAAGCTTAACCAACCTGTGACAAACCTGCCCAACACATCCTGTAACTCAAAAACAAAGCAAGAAAGGACGTAAATAAGACAATACTCAATTACCGACATCCACGGACACATGTCCGGACCACTATACAACAAGGGGTAAACCCGGGACCGCTATACCTCTAATTAGAGGTCCCAAGCATTTTTCATAAACAAATATGTAATCGGTGGTATGATATTTTTAAGTTGTTGACAAATAAATCTGCTCAAAAAAAAAAAAAGTTGTTGACAAATAATAGCCTGTGTTTCGCGTGGAGTTTTAATTATCATTTTAAATCATATTTGAGTTGTGTTTAAATGGAGTTTTCAAAATACATTTTTACATTTATTTTTGAAAACACTTTTCAAGTAGGATTTGAATTTTGAAATCAATCTATCTATACCTATCTATATCTATACCTATACCTATATATACCTATATACCTATACCTATATATATACCTATATATATCTATCTATCTATCTATCTATACTATCTATATAATAGAATGTAGTAGTGTTTCCAAAAGCCTTCAAAATGCCATTCTAAAATCCTCATAATTTTAAAAAATACGTGGCAGCTCTCTTTTTAGTTTGTAGCTTCTTTCCTCCCCTCTCAAAGACTTTCGGAACAATAAAAACTCCTAACAAAACCTATCCATAAAAGTTGTCAAAAAAAAAAAAAAAAAAAAACACATATCCATAAAAAGCTGTCAAAAAAAAATAAAAATTCAAGACTTTCACTCTCCCACAACTCCCACAATAGATACATATCCCTCTCCCACGTTACTCTCCCACCTCAAACAAATCTAAAAACAAAAAACAGCCATCTCTATCCATATCCTATAACAGATAGATATAAAAAAAAACAAACCCCCACCCATCTATCCATATCCCCTTAAACCATTACTTCCAACAATCCACTACTACAAATATCTATACATACACTTCATTGACTTCCTTCATCAGCAGTGAACATCAGCAGTCCCCGAATTCAGCAGTCCGCCTCTCGATCGAATACATGTCTTGGTTTTTCTTTTTCTTTTTCTTTTGCTTTACTAATTTATTTTTTGTTCCAAGCATTTGTGATTTTGTATTTTGACTATAAAAATATTGCACAAAATTGTAGTGTGCATGTCTCTATTTTTCTTTTTCTTTTGCTTTGAACATTGTCGTGTCCATGTCTCTGTTTTTCTTTTTATTTTGCTCTAATAATTTGTAGCATACTGTGTTAGATCAAATACATTCTATATCTTCACATTCCATCACCTACTGTTTGTTCCACCAATTTTGGTGTTGTAGGCTAAATACATACAGGGTCTTTTGAAGGTCGTAGCTGTTCTCGAACTATAGCTATCCCATGTTTATCATGTTATTCACAAATATCCAATGTTTAGTGGAACCAGAATTGTGGGATTTAATTAAATTTTCTTGGATTAAATAGTAACGATAATTCCATTGTCATGGTGGGCATTAGTTTCCCAAAATATGTGATCAATCCCTGAAAATAAAAATGTTTGAGCTTTCTGTCTTTCAAATGATTAGAACTTTTGTGAAGTTAAAAATTGTATGCCTTCTAGGTGATCAATTTAAGTAGATCAATAAAGTTGATCAATTTAAGTAGATCAATAAAGTTGGCATTGTCATGGTCAAGCATCGGTTTCCCAAAATATGTGATCAATCCCTGAAAATAAAAATGTCTGAGATTTTTGTCTTTCAAATGATCAGAACTTTTGTGAAGTTAAAAATTGTATGCCTTTCAGGTGATCAATTTAAGTAGATCAATCAAGTTTGCATTCATGGACCGCCCCAAGAAATATCCAATGTTTATCATGTTATTTACAAAAAAAAAAAAAAAAAAAAAAAAAAAAGAGCTCAAACTTCTTTGGACACTTCCAGGAAAAAAAAAAAAAAAAAAAAGACCAAAAAAACAACTCCGACATTTTACACTTTCGATATCCATCCACGCTATTTTTTTAAAAAATCTATAATTATTAAATAAATTAATAAAAAATATAAAATATAAAAATTACAAATATGTTTATCACGTTATTTACAAAAAAAAATAGCTCAAATATCTGTAACTTAAATAAATTAAAAACATATATACAAACTATAAAAATTCAATTCCAAGCATTGATCAATAATTTTGTTCAAGAGTTCCAAATGTGTTTCATTTTCCTAGAAACAATTATTTTATTATTTCTCTTCATATATTGATTGTTTAAAATAAGTAATGTCATACATGAAAACATATATTGCATTTGAGATTTACATGTTTATATTTAATTTAATTGTCTGTACATATACTATGTTTAATTCATATAATTATTTTATTTTATAATTAAGTACCCTTCTTTTTTTTCAAAATTTTTTTTTTTGAAGAAACAATTTTTATGTTAACAATTATCATTATAAATTTTACTCAAATAATAATAAATGTGGTTTATTCTTTTAAAAAATTGACTAACATTATGTAATTGTATGTTAAATTCATTATGCAGATAAATATGCAGCCTCCTCTAAATTTGCGCTGTAGTGATCGTTTGGCCATGCAAAATGCCATAAACGAATTTGAAACTGTACCGCATAAAGAGAGTTTACCAATAGAAAATTTTGCTGATTGGAAAATCAAAATATGTTGAGCAATGCAAAAATTAGGGAAAAAAATAAGTGAAAAAAAAATTGATGGAAATAATATTAGACCTTTTACCATTGAAGTGGAATGAAGTAAATGAAACAATTTTTCAAAAGCATGAAATTAAAGATACCTCAGACTTAATGGATGCTTTAATGGAGGAGGAGCATGAAGTTCATCCTCTATGGATTGAACTTGAGCAAGAGTGGATAACTCCAAATTTGACGGTACGATAGCATATGTTACATAAAGAGCAAGTGTTTTATAAACTTAGGAAAAAAGGTTTCTAGCCCTACATTGCAATATTAGTTCATGCTATAGTTAACACACTTCCAACCTCATGGCCTATTCAAGAAATTCATAAAAAAATTAAAAAAGACTTTCCAGACATGAGAACATTGATAGTTATGTTGGAGGAAATTGAAAATGATACAAGTATTGGATGAAGTGGAGCAATGCATTGGTAATAAAAATATTAAAGTGGAACAACAGCAGCAGCAACAACGAAATAATGGTGGTGAAGAGAACGAAGTGAAGCAACAACCCAAAAATGAGGACAATTAAATCAACACTCTTCATAAGGTAATATATCTTTTCTTTTCTTTTTTTAAGTTTGTTGGTATGTAAAAAATGATAACCAAAAAATGTTAACACTTTTTTATTTTACAGATACTTTTTGGGACATTTGGACATGATGAGCGACATCTATTAAGTTTTAATTTATCAAATATAGATAGATTTAATTTATGACATTTAGTTTATTATTAGTTTTTTTAGCATATATATGTTTTAGACATTAGGTTCATTGAGAAACATCTTATTTATTGTTAATATAGATTATTTCATTAGTTAGAAATCAAGTTTATTGTTTAAAGAAAAGTAACTCAATTGGATTGTAATATTTTATGAATATTTGCTTTAAAATATTATCTTCACTTATGAAATTTGAAAAGATAATCTCTATACATTATGATTATAATTTTATGAGTAAACTTAGAAATTAATGTGTTATTAAAAAATTTACACATTATTGAACCAATTCCGTGCATAGCACGGGTTTACCACTAGTATATATATAACTAAATGTAGTTATTTTGTCAAAAATCTTCAAATATTTATTTCTAAATTCTCATAATTTTAAAACTCTCTATTTCTTACGTGACAACCTTCTTTGATTGTCTTTCATGTTTTCTATTTTTCTTCATTTTCTATTTGTTTGATTAATTAAAATTAAAATTAATTTCATTGCTTATGGATAAAAATTAAAATTTCAAAATTCTTCCATATAGATAAACATATAAAAACTGAAAATTAATCTTATAGTCTACAAATAAATATAAAAATTAAACAATTAATTTCATAACTTATAGATAATTTAAAAATTCTTCCCATAAATAAACATATAAAAGTTGATAAATAACTTATAAAAATTAATTTTATGACCTACAAATAAAGAGAAAGATTAAATATTAAGCAATTAATTTCATAACTTATAAATAATTTAAAATCTATTCCCATAAACAAACATATAAAAGTTGATAAATAACTTATAAAACATGTCCTACAGATAAAGATAAAGATTAAATAATTGATTTATCAAAAATTAAAATAATAAAATTTAGATAAAGATATGATTTGTTAATCTATATATCTATCAAAAATATATATATCTAAATCTTTATTTTGATTTACTCATATTTTTTTCTCCTTCTATCACATATTATCTTTTTTTATTTTAAATTTTTTATCTTATGAAATACCCTTATCTATAACTTCTTATCTCCTATTAAATTCTTAACTATTTCTTGATAATTTTTACTATTCGTTATTATCTACCAAGTGATAAAGATTAAAAAAAAAAAAAAATTATTGGCTCTGAATGAGAAGATTATTAATAATGAAATTGGTTGACTTTGAATGAGAATCCTCCATATAGATTAAATAATTGATTTACAAAAAATTAAAATAATAAAATTTAGATAAAGATATGATTTGTTAATCTATATATCTATAAAAAACATATATATCTAAATCTTTATTTTGATTTACTCATATTTTTTTCTCCTTCTATCACATATTATCTTTTTTTATTTTAAATTTTTTATCTTATGAAATGCCCTTATCTATAACTTCTTATCTCCTATTAAATTCTTAACTATTTCTTGATAATTTTTACTATTCGTTATTATCTACCAAGTGATAAAGATTAAAAAAAAAAAATTATTGGCTCTGAATGAGAAGATTATTAATAATGAAATTGGTCTTATGAAATGCCCTTATCTATAACTTCTTATCTCCTATTAAATTCTTAGCATTCTCTTGATAATTTTTATTATTCGTTATTATTTACCAAGTGATAATGATTAAAAAAAAAAATTATTGGCTCTGAATAAGAAGATTATTAATAATGAAATTGGTTGACTTTGAATGATAATCCTCCATATAGATAAAGATATAAGAACTAAAAATTAATTTTATAGTCTACAGATAAAGATAAAAATTAAACGATTAATTTAAAAAAATTAATTTCATAACTCATAGATAATTTAATTTTTTTTCCCATAAATAAAAATATAAAAGTTGATAAATAACTTATAAAAATTAATTTCATTGCCTACAAATAAAAATAAAGATTAAATAATTGATTTAAAAAAAAACAAAATTACTCCTTTTTTTTTTTCATTTTGTTTTGTACTTTAATTAATTTCATTTTAGATAAACATATAAAATTCATAAATAATTTATAAAAATTTATTTCATGACCTATAGATAAAGATAAAAATTTTAAAAATTATTTAAAAAAATTAATTTCATGACTTATAGATAAATAAACATATAAAAATTGATAAATTTTTTTTATAAAGATTAATTTCGTGGCCTATAAATAGAGATAAAGATTAAATAATTGATTTACAAAAAATTAAAATAATAAAATTTATATAAAAATATTATTTGTTAATCTATATATCTATCAAATATATATATATATATCTAAATCTTTATTTGATTTATCCATATTTTTTTTTGTTTCTATCACATATTATTTTTTTTATTTTAAATTTTTTATCTTATGAAATGCCTTATCTATAACTTGTTATCTCCTATTAAATTCTTAACCTTCTCTTGATAATTTTTATTATTTGTTATTATCTACCAAGTGATAAAGATTAAAAAAAAAATTATTAGCTCTGAATGATAAAAGTATTAATAATGAAATAGGTTGACTCTGAATAAGAAGAGTATTAATAATGAAATAATGAAGGCTGCATGGGATAAAGCAGCACAAAAATCTCACAAAACTAATTTTCGTCACTATATTTATACAAGGTAATAATTTGATATTCTTTCTATTAGTTATTAAAAATAATTTGCATTAGATCATTGTTATGTTATTTTATTTTATTTTTTATAAGGTTGTCATTCGTTATAGTATTGCTTCAATTCCATCTCTAAATTCTCTCTTTGAAATTTTTTTTTTTTTTGCAATAATAAAGTTTAGAATCAATTTTTTATCAAATTTGTTTTCTTGGTTCTTATTTTATTGAAGGATCGAAACGAGTAAAACTTTTATATGATATATGAAATTAATGAATATAATACAAAGATGATAGGGAAAGACTCATATTTGTCAATATCTCTATGTTATTATTAGTTGATTTGCTAGATTATACTATCAATTTAGAGCACATATGATTTAGTTCAATGTCCATTACTTTATTTGTATTTGATAATTTTTTTGTTGAGTAACCTATATAATTTTTTTTGATATATAATGATTAAAGTTGTTATTTGTTATATTTCTTCAAGTACAATTCAAATAATTTTTCATCATTTTTTATAAATAAAATGGATTAAAACTATTTTCTTCTATAATTTTTATAATCCTACGAAATTTTTATCTTGATTAATTTTTTAAAAATGATGTAGGAACTACGCAAGTATTATTTAAACTATAGAGAATGATTTATACTTTGATATAATATGCATGTGTCATTGATAGAGGAAATCAAAGATAGAGAGTTGCTAACATAATCAATTAATGATTTGTTTGAGAAGTTCTTTTTATGAATAAGGCAACAAACTTAGATTAAATTTTTTTAAAAACTACTTATAAAGTATAATTAAAAGTTGATATTTATTCATAATTTGATCCCACAATAATAATATACACCACTGATTCAAAAATCCAAGTAAATTTATGATAACTTTTTTGAGTTTATAGAATTTCTCTCTTTTAATGTTTTGTTTAGTTTGATACAAGTTATTTATGTTATTAAGTAATTTTGATACTATTATTCTCAACAATTTTTATAATTAATAAATTTTTATGCATAGATGTAATTTAAGATTAAAATGATTTATTTATCACACAAAAAATATATAGTTTATTTTTTCCGTGCATCGCACGGGTTATCGCTAGTTTGGTCTATTCAAACGTCTGGCCGGTTGACCAGAACAGTGTTCGTTTTTTTTTTTTTTGGTAATTGGTACTTGTTTTTTTTTTAATATTTTAATAAAAATTATTTTCCAAATTTAAAAAAAAAATAGTGAGCTTTCAATAGAATTTGAGTTTTGTATTTAGTTATGAGTTGTAAGCTTTTAAATCAAATATCATATGTCACGTCAAAAATTCCAAACTCAATTCAAAACTCAATTTAAAATTCTTTTTAAAACTCATAATCAAACAAATTTTTCACACTCAAATCATAATTTTAAAACTCACAAACTAAAAATACAACTTTATTTTCAAATCATATTTCTAAAACTCTACCAAACGTTACCATGATTTTTTTGGCAACTTTAATTCAAAATTAAAATGGGAGACGCAACTGTCAGTTGATGTGGGTCTAAGTAGTTTTGTATTATCTTAAGTGAGAAAGTTGCAATACAAAAAATAATGAACTAAAACCATTAGGTTATGAATGAGAATTGTCTCATAAAGTGGATATCAATAAAAGTTGTGTTTATAGTCTTTGTCTAGACTAGCTTAGACTTGTGTATGTGCATATGTTAGACTTAATCTTGGGTATAGGTCAAGTTGTGCTATACTGGACTAGGCTTGTCTTGTGCATATGTTTTAGACTGTATTTTGATCCGGTTGTGACCCAACACCTGTATTTGTTTTGCGACTCATTTTGTTGGATTATTTAAATAGCATTATACATAATGCAATTGAGGTTTTCAACGTATGTAACTCTCATATTTTGATGATGGAGTTGATAACCATATTAGTGGTCATGAGTTTTTAACCTTTATAACCCTAGTCCTAATGGCTAGAGTTGATGGTCTTGATTAATGGTAATTTGATGACCCTATTGATGTTA
This sequence comes from Camellia lanceoleosa, assembly GCA_025200525.1. Classification (NCBI taxonomy): domain Eukaryota; kingdom Viridiplantae; phylum Streptophyta; class Magnoliopsida; order Ericales; family Theaceae; genus Camellia; species Camellia lanceoleosa. Next base: position 185,554,068 of record CM045764.1, on the reverse strand, counting down.
GTTTTCATGGCTAAGGTTCTCCCCTACAAGTATAAATAGAGGCTTTCTCCTCTAACTTAGTAGAATAATTTTTTGAGAGACTTTTTTTTTTAATTTTTTTATGGAAAATGAGATGGTGTTTTGAGATAATAAAGTTGGAAATGATTTTTATACCAAATATTTATTTTTCTATTTTCTTTGCTAACCCCTTCTTTGGTTTCTATTATAGAGATAGTGCTACAATTGTCAAGTTCGTTGAAATTATTTATAACGTGCTTTTATGTTAGCTAGTTTCGACCGTTGTATATTGGGAGACAGGCATCGGTGTACCTCTAGCACCCATTGGGAAGCGGTAAATCTGTTTTAAGAAAATTGTAGTTACACAGACTTCAGTTTATGTTTCTTATCTTTTGTTCTTCAAACTTTTAGATTTGAACTATTTATTGTATATTATTTTGTATGTCTATGTAAATCCATCTTTTAATATTTTTCATGATATAATTTAGTTCATTCCTATATTTTTAGTTTTGTAGTTTATTATGCATTGCATTATTTAATTTAAAAACATTCATTTTGTCATTTCTATTTTATTTAATTTATATATTTTTCTAGTATTGTTATGAAAAACTATCAACAAAAATTATCGTTATCATTTTAAAAAAAAATTTAATAAAGTTTGGGACAATTGTTTCACAACTTTAAAATTTGTAATTATTGTTTTCCTTTTAAATATAACCCTTTATCGTTTAAATTTGTATCAATTCCGTCCATATGTGCATTTTTATTAATTATAACTAATCAGTAAAAGTTATTTTTTCATTTTGATTATGTACTTTCATTCTATTATATAACGCATACAAAATTAAAATATTTTCAAAACTTTTTGTCATGAAATTATTTTTTAAATAATGTCCGTATCATCAACTATTAATAATTGTTAATATTTTTAAATTTAACTAATCATTCTTAATTACCAAACAAACTTATATGTGAACTTGCAAAATACCACATTTGCATCCCTTTGCTAATACTACTCTATACGTTTTGTCACGTCCTCAAAATTAAGCCCATTAAATATAAAACATGACATGCCTTATTAATAGAAAACATTATATTATTTTCAATCATCAGAGTATTACGAAATAAAATATCAAAATAAATGCCCTACGGGCTTACATCTTGCCAAGCCAACACTTGGACACAATTCCATGAGTTCTAACTCAAAACAAATAAAGCCCTAGGCTTGAATGTTTACATAATTCAAATAAACAACTAAACCAAATACAACAAGTCTTCAAGTCCAAATCCTCACAAGCTAAGTCTTTGGAGGTAGTGAACCACCTGAACCTGAAAATGAAGTTCCCATATAGGGTGAGCCACAGCCCAATAGAGAAATACTAAACCAAGCATAAGAATTAACTAAAGCAGTAGCATCTGATACATGGTTAACACAAAACAATCTATTTACAATTTCATGACACAAATGTCTACATTGCCTATGACACTTTGTCTATGGCATAATTCACCTTCCAATTATGGCTCAGAACCTGGCCCAAATAACTCAACGGGGATTTCATCTCTTATTAACAATCTTTCCAATTCAACAGGGATAACAAATCAAGTTAAACCTCTCATATAACATAACAAATACACAAGTTGGTATTGTATCAATCACAACCAAATTCACTTCCATATTTCCCAACTGATACACATTTGGTGATGTATCATATCAACTAGATAAGCATATCTATCTGCTATAGCTATAGATATAAGCAGACAACCACAGATTTGTATCTATCTATATAGGCCATATATATACAACAAACCCCGGTTCATCCTATCTTCCCATAATCATTAACCGGTTTAGAGGTACATCCCCATCTTCCCTAAACCGTGGAGTACATCCCTATCTCCTCCCATACACAAGTAATGCACATAAACATAAAGTCATATACACAATAAATCAATACATAAATTCAATGTAATATTCCAACCTTTATACTCAACAACTTAACCAAATGATTAGTTTCAATTTGCCTAATCCACATGCAATGTCTACAACAATCATGGCTATCCTCCGCCGATAGCCCCAAACAATTATTTCTAAACAAGAAATTACTATAGCAACACATGTAATTTCAACATCCTCAAGGTAAGTATTTAAACTAACCAAATACAACATTAAATCACTAAATTCCCCAATCTCATGAATCTACCCAATATCACAATCTTCCCTTAAATTGGTTATATAAATTAATCTATGACAAACCCTAGGGTTTCTCCCAAATTAACCAAACTACCCCCACATACCAAAATACCAATACTTAGGATTAAAAGCATTATAAATGGAGTAGGAAATCCCTACCTCGAAGATATAGCTCGAAAAGAAGAAGATGAAGATGATGCCCAAAACCTCAAAGTGCTCCAAATCCAAGATTGTTCCGATTAAATGAAAGTCCTCACTCTCCTCTATCTTATTTGTAAAGGAACTAGGGTAGAAACACACCCTAACTAGATCAAACCTAGGGGAAAAGGTGTTTAGAGAAGAAGAAAAGTCGGACTTTAGGGTTTGGGATCAAAAGAATGCCCTAAAATCTAAAATCGTTTGCCGCTTTTTAATTCGCTTCTAAATCGGCGGGGCTCGAAGAGACTTCGATGGCGCAGGCAAAGACAGACAGAAGCTGAAGGGCGAGGCTCGCTTCGCTCGGGCAAACTCGGACCCGGCACCCGCTCGCGCCTCGGGAAGCTCGCTCGAGCCAACAAAACGAGATTGCTACCGCTGAAGGCGCAACACTCGCTCCGCATTGCATTCCCAGCCTTTGGGGGACGCAACCTCGCCGAGTCAAGAAAGGCTCTCGGCATGAAAGAAAAGAAGGATCTCGCTCGAGCGAAGAGAATCTCGCTCGAGCGACCAAGCCAAAAACTGAACATCAAGTATTGGTTTCTAAACCCAACCAACCTGCAATCAACCTGCCCAAAGTATCCTATAACCAAAGAACAAGGAATCAAAGGACAACAACGACAACAATATGACAACGGAATCCACGGAACATAAGTCCGGATACAATAATCAAATGGGAAAAGACCGGGGTCGCTATAACCTCCCCCCCTTAAAAGAATTTCGTCCCCGAAATTAAGCATAAGTTTGTAAAAATAATTTTTCTCAATCCCCAATGATATAAACACAATAATAAGCAACAACTCGACCCAAAACCGGTCACTTCATCTCTTATCAAGAGGCATCTCACAATATGTATAAATCGATATATTTCAACTTTGCATCAATATTATGCATTATTCCTTTTAATGTTAACAATTTCCATATCATATTCAATTCCATGATATAAACAACACATTCAATATATAAATGTTATATTCTACTTCCATTATGAAGCAAGTTTCAAAATGTTAACATTAAACTCAAACATTCTCAATGTTTTCCAACTTAAGACATATATAAAGCTCTTAAGTTCAACTATAATACATAATCTAAATACAAGATTACAAATCAATAAACATGGATGGTCCACTATTTTATAACACATTCAATATTAATGATGCCCTTACATTTCTACAACACATTTAACATGTATAATGCTAAATAGATTCCCATTTTCAAGGCAAAACCCCAAGTACTACCACAAACTACAACATATACAATGTTCACGGTTCCAGTTCAACAATACACGAGAAAATATAACGTATGCTCAAACACCCATTAATGGATCCGATTTCTATCGAGAGTTCTGTCGGATCCAAAATTCACTCACCCCAAGGGTTCTTCCAACCCCAACATAAATTCACAACACCTTAACTAATAGAAAGGTCGATTACAGATCATAAGACCCATTAACAATGATAATAGTAAAACACATACTATCACTACCACGTTCAAACATCCACTACACCTCGACTACCAACCACACTCAAACTAGTGTTTAGCACTAAATACCCCAACAAGAGAAGCGAAAATATTAGTACATAAGGCTTCTAGTTAGCTTCCACAAAACAAGTATATGTAAAAAAGTGTTGGTAAGGAACAATATTGACACGGCACATTACCACTCCAAAATTGTAATGTCCAACCAACATCGCCTGACAAACAACAAGCAACTTAGGCTAGGTGAGTCTAACTCCCCACAAATTATTTGGATTTATCTGACCACCAAAACACGACACTTACAAAATGGTCAAAGTCAAGCTCAAAGATTCCTCTCAGATTATTTTAGTTTACAAAGGGTACCCAATGAACCCCAAGTGAAACACACAAAGCCAATCCACAACACCCACCATACCCATGGTGATGACGCGATGCTCACCACAACACTTTCAAAGAAGACTCCCAAGCACTTGAAACTCCCCAACAATGCACGACCTAAAGGATAACATTGCACACCCTCGTGTCTTACACCACACAAATACGAACTAGTCAAAATGATTCTAATAGGGTGGCCCTTACTCTTCACAACCTTACCACCTCACTGTGTTGTCACCATCCAGGCTGGCCGCCGGACACTCATGCAGAAGTGACCTAGCCTACCAAACCTCCAATCTCTGGTTTTGGGTCCGGGTCAAAAACCAAACTAAGTCCTCACTAGGGAATTTTTTTTTTTTTTTTTGAAATTTCCTATGATTAATTTCCTTCTATTCATCAACTAAACAAACATATACTAACCACACACTAGCGTGCAAACTCTTGCGTGCAAAACTCCTAATTTAGAGATTTCACTCACCACCAGGCCGAACTTGGAATAACAAAATTTGCTTACTCCTTTCCTCCGTCTTGGGTTACCTAAGCGGGTTTGCTACCGAGATGTTCACCACTACCAAGTCACCGCTCATCAGGAAACAAACTAATAGCATATCTTCATCCGCTAACGACCTATAGGGTCCACCTTTCATTCCAAATCTTACTTGTCACTCACCCAGAAGAAATGCGATTAGGACACCCAACCCGAGCCAAACCACTAGCCAATCTATTACTAGACAACCACCATGAACCAACCAAAACTTTGTTACATATCACCAATAAGGCTTTCAAAGACACACCATTCAAACTTCCCAGAGGAGTAAAGTCCTCAACCTTCTCATTAACATTTCAAACCTTTCTTCGCAAAAAGACTTACCACGTTATTTCGACTCACGGGTCACACCTCAACCACGGCTATACACCCAATCAACCCTTAACATCACGACGACTAGTGCTAAAATACAAATTTATCACATTCGATCCAAATAAAGAAATCAAAATTTAAGACACATCAATTATACCCACTGCCGAGATATATTACGACTACTCACAACATACCGCTCTCAATCGACAACCACTACCTTATATAGGGACTTACATCCCTTACTCAAAGCGTAGCTGTGCTCATGCAATCTTGACAACACTACCTACCACGAAGGTACAAGTCCAACCCTAACAAAATTATGCATTATGAACTCTAGTAGAAGAAGTATTAAATGCTTACTACAACTAGTATTAATTGCACCCTTCACATCCTCTCGAGTTCACCCGACAAGAGACCAACATCTATACCACGCACAAAATTTAAATGGGTAACACCCTAAAATTTCACATACTCTTTCGCCCCCAATATTGTTTCGACAAATAAAAGCACTTGTAGACCGCAACCCTCTGTGGTTCTCAACTTATGAAAACATGGCTCTTTAGCCCTTATCTTTCCCAAATCAAGTCACCCACATAAGATGCATTAATACCAAAAATTTTATGGCCTTAACAATGACTTATTACATTAATAAAGTATCAGAGAGCTATTACAAGCTCCAAATCCACCCAATCCATGGAAATTAACAAACAAAGCATATATATATATTTATAGATAACCAAACAGTTTAGATGTTTCAACATTCCCAAAACACATAGATTACACAACCGAACATAATGATCACAAAACAAAAATACACTAATGCAAGCGATTAAACGAATTAGTCAAAATAAAATCAACTTGACGGTATCACCACTACCACTCGCCTGCTAGACCGCCAAAGTTGGCCACCCCCAAACATAAGATAATCTACGAGCTCCCAAGCCACGGACAAGAACTCTGGCGTCCCTTCCATCCACACAGAAAGCGACCGTGTCCTTCTGCCCACACCTCAAACAGCCACAAACTTCCCCATCACGGGGCTTTGGAACTTCGACTCTCTGAGGCTAAAATCGCTGCTAGTCCCCTAACGACCTTTGCTCTTGCCCAGGTTGAATGAAAGGCACGACTGAGGTTACCAAAACCTTTAAAGAAGTCTGAAAGCCATAAACGTTTAAGATGACCTGTTTACACCTACACAAACAAAAGAAAGTGGAGCGAATATCGGTGCAAAACAAAACTGTGGGGATTCCAATAAATGCCGCCCCCCATCCGCGGCTCTGTCGATCCAAAATCTGGTGACCAAAAGATTACGGTGGTGCCACCTCTCGTCGGGTCTCATCACCCACCCTCTCCTCTTCGTGGGCAAGCAGACACCCTGGTGGCCAAAGAGGACACATCTGAAACAAGAGACATCTGGACCTCTCTAGGCCCTCCAATAGAGAGTCTGAAACTCTTGAGGTAGGGTAAGGACTTCTGGGGGATGAGCATACCTAAGCTTCCATTTCTTACTTGGCTTAGAGTACCTATAAGGTGTGGGAGTCACCGAGATGACCTTCTCCCTAGTCTGACCAACACCCCCAACTATGGTCTCTTCCTTGTAACTATTCTATGCCAAGAACCCGCAACTACCACGGATGTAAATCACACGACTTTCTCTCAAACTCCGCGACAACGCAATTCCTCGTCTCTCCACTAACTGGAGCAAACATTGACGAGTTAGCAAACCACGCTCAAAAAAGCTGTACCAAAGGTGTAGTACCGCGGCGTAACTCAGCTTGTTTCCTCAATTCTTCCCGAGCGGGAGGAGGAAATCAAACTTCCTCCGTCTGACATCCTAATAAAGGTGACAAGGATCGTGAGCACTCTATTATATGTGCCTAAACTAAAACTCACGTCCTAATACATTGAACAACAATAAATCATACCACGTAAGCACATAATCACATAAGCACCTCACAATTTCATTCACGGATAATGAGCGGTCGAGGCGTCACTAAAGTTCGGTTAGAAACAACATTGATCGGTGCCTTTCCAACAAGACTTTTAGAGACTCAAGGGTCCAATCAACATCCTAGAAACTACATTCCATACCCACATAGTCACATAAACATGTTATCATATATGCATATAAACATTACACTAAGTCTCTATCAAGCGAGAGCGAACCCATCGTGATTCTAATCACTTCCCCCACACCTAAAAAAAGTATGAACCCGAGACGCACGATACCAAGTTGTCACGCCCTCAAAATTAAGCCCATTAAATATAAAACATGACATGCCTTATTACGAACGAAAACATTATATTATTTTCAATCATCAGTATTACGAAGTAAAACATCAAAATATATGCCCTACGGGCTTACAGCTTGCCAAGCCAACACTTGGACACAATTCCATGAGTTCTAACTCAAAACAAATAAAGCCCTAGGCTTGAATGTTTACATAATTCAAATAAACAACTAAACCAAATACAACAAGTCTTCAAGTCCAAATCCTCACAAGCTAAGTCTTTGGAGGTAGTGAACCACGAACACGAAAATGAAGTTCCCATATAGGGTGAGCCCGACAATATACACAAATAGAGAAATACTAAACCAAGCATAAGAATTAACTATGAAGCGTTAGCATACGATACATGGTTAACACAAAACAATCTATTTACAATTTCATGACACAAATGTCTACATTGCCTATGACACTTTGTCTATGGCATAATTCACCTTCAATTATGGCTCGTAAACCCGCCCAAATAACTCAACGGGGATTTCATCTCTTATTAACAATCTTTCCAATTCGGGGAAGGGGATAACAAATCAAGTTAAACCTCTCATATAACATAACAAATACACAAGTTGGTATTGTATCAATCACAACCAAATTCACTTCCATATTTCCCAACTGATACACATTTGGTGATGTATCATATCAACTAGATAAGCATATGAAGTTTGATTCTCGTATAGCGGCGATATATAGCGACAACCACCGGTTCATCCTATCTTCCCATAATCATTAACGGTTTAGAGGTACATCCCCATCTTCCCCTAAAAAGGAGTACATCCCCTAAGGTGGAGTACATCTCCTCCCATACACAAGTAATGCACATAAACATAAAGTCATATACACAATAAATCAATACATAAATTCAATGTAATATTCCAACCTTTATACTCAACAACTTAACCAAATGATTAGTTTCAATTTGCCTAATCCACATGCAATGTCTACAACAATCATGGCTATCCTCCGCCGATAGCCCCAAACAATTATTTCTAAACAAGAAATTACTATAGCAACACATGTAATTTCAACATCCTCAAGGTAAGTATTTAAACTAACCAAATACAACATTAAATCACTAAATTCCCCAATCTCATGAATCTACCCAATATCACAATCTTCCCTTAAATTGGTTATATAAATTAATCTATGACAAACCCTAGGGTTTCTCCCAAATTAACCAAACTACCCCCACATACCAAAATACCAATACTTAGGATTAAAAGCATTATAAATGGAGTAGGAAATCCCTACCTTGAAGATATAGCTCGAAAAGAAGAAGATGAAGATGATGCCGAAAACCTCAAAGTGCTCCAAATCCAAGATTGTTCCGATTAAATGAAAGCTCTCACTCTCCTCTATCTTATTTGTAAAGGAACTAGGGTAGAAACACACCTAACTAGATCAAACCTAGGGAAAAGGTGTTTAGGGAAGAAGTAATGTCGGACTTTAGGGTCTGGGATAAAAAAGAATGATGCCCAAAAAAAGCTTTAAAAAAATTTTTCGGGCTAAAGCTCGCTGCTCGGCGACGCGCTCCCGACAAACTGTCGCTCGCCGAAAGCAGACAGAACGAGCGCTCGAGAAAAGGCTCGAGAAGCTCGACAAAAAAGCTACGCGAGCGAGCGCGGGAAGCTCGCCGAGCCAAAAAACACCGCTGTCTATGCTTCGAGCGGCGAACGGCTCGCCGAGCTAAGAAAGGCTTCGCTCGGCGGAAAACAAAAGAAGCTAAAATAAGCATTTTGCGTGCTTGCCTTCTGGCCGCAGGCTCGCTCGGCCGGGACAAGTCGCTCGGCCGACTCGACACAAAAACAGATCTCGCTCGGCGAAGAATCTCGCTTCTCCGCGCGAAGCCCAAAAAGCGAACATCAAGTATTGGTTTCTAAACCCAACCAACGCAATCAACTTTGCCCAAAGTATCCTATAACCAAAGAACAAGGAATCAAAGGACAACAACGACAACAATATGACAACGGAATCCACGGAACATAAGTCCGGATACAATAATCAAATGGGAAAAGACCGGGGTCGCTATACGTTTGATAAATGCTGAGTCATTTTTACTTTGTCTATTTATTTAATTTATATACTTGAAAGTAATTCGAGCTCTCATGGTATAATAGCCCTTTAAATTGATTTTTTGAGAAGCTTGTGGATATAGATTGTCAATTAAGTTGCCAAAAATATGAAAAATAAGTTTTGGCACTTGCTTTTACTTGAACATACTTAATTTTTTACTAAACGAGTAGAGTAGATACAAAATTCACTTGTAAATATTTTTTGTCTAAGCATATGTCATTTATGCTTATGTGAATCTGACAAAATTTGTATGTGAATTTTTTTTTTGTTGTGTTAACCAATTTTGCGCAATTGTTTCCTCAATAAAATTATTGTTTTAATTTGTTTTTGTTGTATGTGTAATTAAAAATTTAGAGATGCAAATAGGTTCTACAACAAGTTTGAAATATTTGAAAAGGATTAAATATAAAAAAGGAAAAAAAAAAAGTGCGCATAATTGGGTGAGTAACATACTCTTTTCTTTTCCTTTTTTTTAATAATTTTTTGATAACTTTTTTATTTTTGTAAAAAGTCCACAAAAATTATTAAAATAACATATCCTCAAACAACTTCCAACATATTTATATGACAAATTTTGTACTAGTAACATTTTACAACAAAAATTCAAATTCATTCTAAATTATATTCTATTAAAAAAAAAAGGGTAAAAGAAGCAAAAATATCGTGAGCATTGACAGACAATAAACCAAATTACAACTGTATCTATTATGGCCATGTTTGTTTGAATAGACTAGTTAAGGGATTGTAATCTATCGAACTATTAATATTGAGATATATAGTCCTTAAACTATTTGATTGAAAATTATGTGTATCCTATGTTTGTTTAACTACGAGATTTGATGTTAGGAAATAACTATTCGATTGAATCTTATATTTGTTGGGGACATTAAAAAGAATGATAAATTCTCGAAGACAATATTGCCCTTTTCAATTATTTACTAAATAATAGGAATATTAAATATGTGTCATAAATTTTATTTATTTTTTTGACTAGAACTTTATAAAAATTAAATAAATAGAACATTAATAAAAATTATATAAATTTATTTTAATTTTTAGTTAAGATTTTGAAATTTCGCATAATTAATACCATCAATGCTATTCACCCAAAATAATACCATCAATGCGCTACATTTGAATGTTTTTTTAAGCTCCATAATATTATGTCAAGGCAAACCCAATACTAACCTGTACTAATGTTGGAATACCATTTCAGAAATATAAGAGGTAAATATATTTTTTTTCCTGAGGAATAGAACAACATAATTACATGATAGAATTGTTTTGCTTCCTTAGGTCTTGTTTGGCAATATCACATTTTAGTCAAAAAATCAAAAAGTCATTATAAGTTATTACATCACACTCTATATTTTTTTGCACATCTTTTTGTAAAAAGTTAAAAAATTATTAAAATAACCTGCTTTCAAATGAGACTTCACAAGGTGAGTAACATGTCCAGAGAAATACATGACAAAATTATATAAAAAATAACGATGAAAAAGTTGTTAAATAGTATAGGATAAAAAATGTGCATTTACTACCTAATCCCATAAGAATAATTATCTTGTATTTTGTATCAAAAATATTAGAGATCCAAAAAATTCTACCAAAAGTTTTACTAAATGTCTTACATGGGTGTGGAACCATATATGAAATAATTAAAATGAGACTGAATAACTATTAAAATAAATTTTGTACATAGTTACTAGTTTTATGTAATTACATACATTATCGTTTTTTGCCTTCTTTCGTTGCAATTGCTTACGAACTGGTACAGTTGAGATGGTAACACCCTGTGAATAACTATATTCCCCAGATAGTACAAACTCAAACACAGATGACTTGCGTTTAGTAGATGTATCGATTTCGAATTGACCACGACTCCATCCTCAGCCCCTATCTCGTGTGGTAGTCTTGGGTTTAGGTTCCATTAAAAATGTACTATCTAGACTAATTAACTCTCTCAACTTCTTCAAAATGAATACTTGTTACGTCTCATCAATCGTTTGGAATTTCTCAATAAAAAAACCAGTCTCTGTTTTGCAATCCAACTTCACAAAAGCATTTTTTGAGACTGGAAGCATATCTAACTTCCTTCGATGAGGATTTATGCATGAGAAGGGAATCGGTCGACCTTGTTAAAAATACTTAGCTATTTCATGTGCATATGGCGACCCATGTGTACGTCGCAAAATGCAGCCACATGTAGCAACATCTATTCCTACATTATTCAATCTCTTTGACTCTACCAATATTTTGCCCAAACTACAAATTGAAATAAAACTATATATGATGAACTTCGAGGGTGTGTAATTGTGTTGGACTATAATCAAACTCTGTTGAAATGAGGTTTTAACGTCTGCATGCTGCAACTTTAACAAATTGTATATTTTGGTCCAATATGTTTCAAAACTGCCTTGACTTGATCCAAGTTGCCTATTCAATTTAGCATGAGAACTCTCCACCCTACGAGTATGTATATTTTGGTATTTAATATAAAAATAAAAAAATTATAGCAATTCATAAATGTAATTACCATAATTTACGTGTTTGTAGTAGTATTTCTGAAATGCATACTACTATCTGTCCAAGTTACAACAAATTTTTCCTTGTATGGCTCTAACCAATTGGTAGTAACATACTTAATAGCTTGAGGATACGTACTAAACTCGGTATTCAGATTGGAAAATTATTCATTGAATTCTGTTTCTATTCTAACCAATACCAAAGCACTCCAACTATGCATGAACTTATCTAATTTATCTTTTGTCTTAAAAACATTCTTGCACTTCATCAGAACATTCTTTCTAATACGCCATCTACATAAAAGATTAGTGGCCATAAGTAGAACTTTTGATATGCCTTTCATCAAAGCCAACTCTCTATTTGTAATAATGACTTTTGGAAAAGCAATATTCTCCGTAACAATATGCAGTACGCCTAAAGCCCACGTATAGTTGTCCTCCCGTTCATGACCAAGATAAGCAAAAGGAACTGAAAATGTAAAGTTCGTTAATGTTACCCTAACAATCTCTAAGAAAGGGAATTGATACCTATTAGTCTTGTATGTGCAATCCATAATCAACACATGTGGAAATGTACGTAACAACTCCAAACTAACCGGGTGTGCCCAGAACAAGTCAGTCACCATCTCTCTATCGTCACATTGATGCCACTCAACATAATTTTGAATCGACAATTGCCCCAATAGTTGTTACATCTGTGATCTTCCCACCCTCCATACTACTCGATGTCGATGACGTGCGTTGTAAATTGTCTTCATTATTGTCGCATTAACGGCATCCATTTGTTTCAATGTAACCAATATCTTTTTTGGTCACACCATACTCTTTGACATGTCAACTAATAAGGATGTTTTCACCTTAAATAATCTGCTAGCAAATAAGTGCCCTTCAAGATGTTCAGCAAACTGATGATTGTACACTCCGCATAAGACATGCAACATCCACTCATCATTTATAGGTAATTTTTCCTCCCTTAATAATGGACATCCACACTTTTTAAAACCTGTTAACCTTAATCATTCCCCCCTTGATCTTCCTGTTATCTCTATAGTAACTACTTCTTTCACAAGCAAGGGTAAGTCTTGGTTTTCTGCCATTACCTCTCGCATCTGATGTCTTTACAACAATGGCAAATCTAGTCTTCCTCCCAACTTCAGAAGCCTATTTAATTAATACTTGATGACTACTAAAAATCTAAACATAATAAATACATCTATACGTCAAATTATTAATAAAACTCAATACAAATTAAAAATAAGAAAGAATCGTATTTATAATAAAACTTAACAAATCTCATCTGTGATGAATTCATGATTGGAGTCCACTAATAATGTCGTACTTGCGTTGTTGCCATGAGTATAAGTATAATCCTTCAAAAAAAAAAAAAAGAATGAAACTGATTATACATGGCAATGAGTAGCCAAACAAATTTAAAAAGTCCGGCTTTCTATTACTAGAAATGTATCTTTTATTCGGTAATTGGATAACAGACTTATATTTTTTGTCTGGCAATTTGATATCGAACTATGTTATTTTGTTCGATTTCGAAATACTGAACAAAAGTTGAAGACCAGCCTAGAAAATCGAAACAAAAACCTACTAAACAAATTAAAAAGCTCACAATTTCACTTTTTATTTTTTTTATGGTTCTTCACCACCGTTTTTTCATCTATTGCTTTCTTTAATGATCAAAACACTATAATTCTCATTTTTTTCAAAAGAGATGTGTAAGAGAAAAGAAAAGTTGGGAAAAGAAAAAGAGAAGTAGGGATTAAAGACCAAGGGATGTAAGGAGATAATCAAATATATTTAATTTTAATGTTTTGTCCTTAAAAGTAATTTCACACATAGATAAAATTGGAAGAAAAAAAAGGGTGATTATACTTACACCACTATTTAACCTCTTTACACCCTCCATCTCATTACACCACTAAAAAAATGTAATTCATATTACACCTCCAATATATTACAAAAACTGACTCTAAATTAACTATTTCATCTCTTTACACCACTAATCTTGGTAACACGGTGCTAAACGATTTACATTATTTTGGTGTTATGCTGCCGAAAAAATAGACCTCTCTAACATTTTGTTGCTATACATTTACAGAGACACTTTCTTCCAAGTAATGATTTTTTAATTTGTGGGCACATTAGGTAGTACAATGCTAATTAATTTGAATTATTCTAGTGCCATGTTACGGGCAATATTTTTTTCAGCATTATGTTGCCGTCCAATTAGATGATAATAAGAAATTAATTTGGGCCACTTGTGAAGTGCATGTTCAGTGATACATTGTTATACAAATGTGATTACTCTAGTGTCATGTTGCCAAACTACAATAGAGTTGTCTAAGCCCCCATCGTTGTACATTGAAATATTTACTTTTTTCTTGAAGCATCTATAAAAAAATTCATAAATCAAACACGTATCCATAAAATCATACATAAAAAGTATCTATGAAATTATTCATAAAAATATCAAGTGTACAAATATCCATAAAATCTGTCATTGTTTGCATCCATCAATCATACATGTTATTAGAATTTGTCTTGGTAATTTGTAGGTAATTTTCCCCCCTTAATAGAAATAAGCATCCACACTTTTTAGAACATGTCAACCTTAATCGTTCCCCTTTGATCTTCCTGTCGTCTCTATAGTAATCACTTCTTTTACAAGCAAGTATAAGTCTTAGTTTTCTGCCATTGTGTCACGACCCAACCCCAGGGGCATAAGGCTGGAATTGTAACTTACTAATTTATTTGTAGCAAATTAAATGGCATAGGTAGAGGCATATAAAAATAATTAAATAGAAAATTTACTTCATTCTACTATCTTAATAAGAGAAAATACATCTATAGGGATTTTTATTTATTTATGTTTCACCGACCCTCAACAAAAAACAAATAAAAATAAAAATAAAAGGAAGAACAGGAAAAAAATAAAAATAAAGTAATGGATCAGTATCAATTCTTGTTTAGGTTCCATAACATAAGGTTATGGGTCTTCCTTACATCTCGTCACCTGAAAGGGTAACAGCTATAAGCACACAGTAGAGTGAGAAATATTATGCCAAGAGTATAGGGAACACAAAATAACCATGAATGATTAGTTAAGTTAAAACATTTACATAATTTGAATAAATAAATTATTTAAGAAATAGAAACTGAAATACAAAAATTACATAAATAAATAACCATAACCACGGTATAGAACATAACAGAGCAGAGGTCACTTGAGTGACAGTTAGAACAGAGGTCAATGGATCCATGACAAACAGAGAACCACAGAGTGGCCAAACAGAAGCCAATGGTAATTTAAGTCCCGCAAGGCATGGGACTCCCGTGGTGGTACTTGCAAAACATAATTGTTTATAAGGCCATAGTCAAATACTTTCTAAAATTTAAACAAACATATCCATGGCCTTCATTTTAAATAAATAGAGTTCAGAAATTAATCCACATAATTGAAATATTAATATAATTTACAAAACATAACTTGTATAAAATAAATTATGGTAAGTCAAAACATACGTAAAATATATTATGGTAACTTAAGGTATAATATAACTCACCTTAAGATTGAGTCTTACTATTTCCTTCCTATTTTTCCTATCTTTTCGAGACTCCTTCTTATGTAGTACCTTCGCTGATTTTCCTTCGTTTTAGTATATTCAATTTTGCTTGCTTATATACACAAAGCTTGTATCTTCACCATAATGACTAGATCAAAATTATGTATATCTTGTATAGGTGGCGTAATCTTCCAAGGCCACATTTCATCCTAATAAATTCAGACAGATTTGTTATCTTGTCTAGATACCTATCCTATTATTATTATTATTACTTCTATTATGACTTTTATATTTATTCGTTTCTATTTATATATTTAACTTTTGGTGTCATTTTACTTTGAACCATTTCTTCTAATAATTATATATGTTATTTATTTTTAATATATTGTCATATACAACCATAATTATATATATATATATATATGTGGCTATAAATATTTATGTGGTATTTCATTAAACTTTCAGGGTATCACATTTCTCCCCTTCTAAATAAAAGTTTGTCCTCAAACTTGACGTACCTTAATTTTTGAAGAGGTGTAGGTATTTGGATCACATTTGACTTTTCATTTCCCACGTAGCTTCTTCGATACGATGATTTTGCCATAAGACTTTTACCAATGGTATGGTTTTGTTTCGGAGAACTTGATCACGACGATCGAGAATCTGCACTAGTCGCTCTTCATAAAAGAGATCCTCTTGAACTTCTAGGTTCTCATAATCAACATGTTTTGGATCTCGAAGATACCATCGAAGCATTGAAACGTGAAACGCATTGTGGACATTGGATAGTTCAGGTGGTAGTGCAAGGCGATAGGCT
Source organism: Camellia lanceoleosa (assembly GCA_025200525.1). Lineage (NCBI taxonomy): Eukaryota > Viridiplantae > Streptophyta > Magnoliopsida > Ericales > Theaceae > Camellia > Camellia lanceoleosa. The sequence continues at coordinate 185,537,700 of CM045764.1, read as the reverse complement.
ACAAGACCAATCCTTTCCAGTATCTTGAATGACCTGATGTAACGTGGGTTTAATTTTCCTCGCTTTCCAAATCGGATAACTCCTCTTGTTGGTGAGATCTTAACGAACACATGATCTTCTATTTGAAATTCCAAGTCCCGTCTCTGTATATTTGCATAGCTTTTTTGGCGGCTTTGAGGAGTGCGAATTCGCTGTTGGATGAGTTGAATTTTCTCACTTGTGACTTGCACGATCTCGGGGCCTAGCAGTTTCATGTCCCCGACTTCTGTCCAACATAGAGGTGATCGACATCCCTTTCCATATAAAGCTTCGTACGGTGCCATCCCAATGCTTGCTTGGTAGCTATTGTTATAGGCAAATTCCACTAAAGGTAGGTGCTCATCCCGGTTACCTTTGAGGTCCAATAAGCATACACGTAACATGTCTTCCAACGTCTAGATTGTTCTTTCGGATTGCCCATTAGTTTGTATGTAATGGCCTAACCCTCTTATATGTTTTATATCTTTCATTATATGAGTAATGACATGCTTAATGTGAAATTCCATGTGGAGTTATGCTTACATACATGAATTATTTAATCATGATATTATGTTTGTCGGTTATTGGAGAAAATCTGTTAAAATTGAGATTTTTGGACTAGAAATTCAAAGCCTTAGAGGCGTGATAACTCGAAATTGACTTTACATTTTATGATTAGCATGATTTTTAGGACATAATATAAATTTTCATAAAAAATTGAGTCGTAATGAATTAAAGTGATTTAATTGGGCTAGCCTTATATAAGCCTTAGATATAGGAGATTCAAGGCAACACTTAGCATCAAAAACAAATATAAATTATCTCCTGGAGGAGACTTAGAGAAGAGAAAGAGGAGAGAGGAAGAAAAGAGCAATTAGGGCTTGGAAATTGAAGGTTTTTGCTAGAAGATTCAAAAAATAGAGAACAAGGTATGTGTAATCTAACTCAAATACCCTAAATCTCACTCCAATTGTTTAGTATCAAGCTTGAGAATGATGTTCTCCACTTATTTAACTTGGGGTTTTTGAGCTACTCACTTTGGTTGGTAAATATCCATAGAAAGCATAAAGATCCATTGTTTTGATCTAGTTGAGGGATGATTCTTGTGTTAGATAATCTTTAGTCTTTGTACATATGTTTGTATCTACTTTGTTTAATCATGAAAAGATGAAAAGAAATGTGATTATAAAGTTGTATAAATTGTTAAAGTGAATTATGATCTATTTATGTATGAATTCATGTTTATTATGTTCACATAATATGATATTGAAGAGTTATTGCTCATATTTGCCCTTAGAAATGCCTTTGGAAAGTTTGATTTTTGATGATGTTCGGACTACCCAAAAACAGAGCTAGAACCACACGTGTGGGGTTCATGGTCGCACGTGCGGGAACACAACCCCACGCGGGGCTTCTGTTGCGTCGCAAAAACGTGGAAGGCAAACTATAGCATTTTGAAATAAAAGCACGTGCGGCGCACCTTCCCGCACATGCGATGGAGACCTTTCGTACATATGGCTAATATGAAAGAAATTTGTTGACTTCTTTTCCTCTATTTGACTCTCTGAAACTGTTTATGTATATCTTTGATCCTTCTAAAATGCTTATAACAGAATAAAGAATTACGAATCGGATATATGAAAAGGTTAAAGAAAAGTGAATAACTTATAAGTTGTATGTGTGTACCTTGTGTAGGTCACGTGCCAGAGGGAACCGTTATTCATCCACATCATTGTGAGTATTGGTAGTGTAATGACATATTTCATTCATGTATTATACTCATATGTGTTATTCAATATCTTATCCATTTTCTAGCAAATAACTTATGTTATTGTTAGATAGAATAATTAGAATGATTAACATTGGCATGTGAGATGTGGACCCAAGGTCGTTCTATTCTGTTATGAATAATGGGCCCGAGGCCGTTTTGTATTACATTGGGCCCGAGGCCGTTTTACTATTATATTGGGCCTAAGGCTGTTTTGTACTACATTGAGCCTAAGGCCGTTCTATACTACATTGGGCCTAAGGCCGTTCTGTCTTATGTAGGCCCGAGGCCGTTCAGAAAAGGAAAACAAAAAGAATAAGACCGACTTGTAGTTTATGAATCTGCATTGCTAACTAATGCTCGTATTCATAATCTTTTGCATTGTTATTATTCACTGAGCCTTGCTCACTCTGTTTTTATGGTGTTTTGTAGGTAATCAGCCCGCAGGACAACCTTAGGTTAGCCCAGGAGCCTTTTGCTGGAACTGTTTTGCTGAGTCACCGAAAGTGGCTCTTTTGTTGTATTTTGAAGGGATCCATGTGATAGCATGCTTTGTTAATTTTGGAAGAATAATCGTGAATACATTGTCAGTATCTAACTTTTGGATTGCTACCTCTTTTATAGTCTCAATGGATGTGAATGACATATGAAATGTTATGTACTTATGTATATTATAATGTATCAAGATCTTGGCATTTAAACACAGCTGAATGGATGTTTTATTTTGACATTATTTTTGCTTCTGTTCAGGCCCCAATATTGAGTAAAACTTAAGAAAACTTGGTTTTGAGGCCTAAGTTCAGGTCGGTCATGTCCAAACTTTTAGGGGCAGGTTTGGGTCGTGACATTGTGGGTGATAAGCCGTGCTAAACTTCAGTGTGGTTCCCAAAGCTTCTTATAATTTGTTCCAAAAGTGAGACACGAAACAGGGGTCTCGGTTAGAGACGATTGAAACTGGGGTGCCATGCAAACGAATAATTTCCTTGATGTATAAGATGGTAAACTTATTAAGGGAGTACATGATTTTAATTGGCAGAAAATGCGCCGACTTTGTCAATCGGTCTACTATAACCCATATTGTATCATTCTTTGAAAATGACTGTGGTAGCCCGCCCACGAAGTCCATAATAATGTGCTCCCATTTCTATTCAGGAATAGGAAGTGGTTGCAGCAGTCTTGCAGGTCTTTGATGTTCTACTTTAACACGCTGACAATGTAGACATTTCGAGACATGGTTTGCTATGTCTCTTTTCATTCCTGTCCACCAGTAGTGTTCCTTTAGATCCTGGTACATCTTTGTGTTGCTAGGGTGGATTGCAAATCTCGAGCTATGAGCTTCCACTAATATCTTCTTCTTGAATTCTGGAATGTCGGGTACGCAAATTCGATTTCAAAATTTTAGTATCCCATTGCTTATAGTGATATCAAGATCGGATGTACTCCTTGGCCCATCGTATTTTTTCTTTAAAAGTTTATCTTCACATTGGTGTGCTTTAATTTCTTTAATCAATGTAGGTTCCACGATTATGTTGGCAAGTAGTCCATTGATCTTGTGGCAAACGAAAGTACATGCCATACTTCTAGTCATCTTTCGGCTCAGTGCGTCTGCCACCACGTTAGCTTTGCCTGGATGGTGATGGATCTCTACATCATAGTCTTTCATAAATTTCAGCCATTGTCGTTGTCTCATATTCAATTCCTTCTATGTAAACAGATATTTGAGACTCTTGTGATCAGTGTAAACCTTGTAGGTTGCACCATAGAGACAATGACGCTAGATCTTGAGGGCGAAGATCACCACAGCCAATTTTAGATCATGAGTTGGGTAATTCTTCTCGTTAGTCTTTAGTTGTCATGAAGCATAAGTAATGACTTTTCCGTTTTGTATAAGAACGTAACCCAAACCATTATATAAGGCATCACTATAAATTACGAACCCATTTGCTCCTATAGGGAGTGCTATTATATGAGCTGACACAAGTCGACTTTTTAATTCTTGGAAGCAACATTCTTGTTTGGTAGTCCATTCAAAGGGTGTGTTCTTCTGAGTTAGCTAGATCAAAGGTGATGCTATTTTTGAGAAATCTTGCACGAAACGTCAGTAATAGCCAGCTAGACCTAAAAAACTTTGAATTTCTCCAGTCCACGATTATTGTAACTTTTTGGGGGTCAACCGAGATGCTATCTTTGTTAATGATGTGACCGAGGAAGTGTACACTAGTGATCCAGAATTCGCATTTCTTCAACTTGGCATAAAGTTTGTGATCGCGTAGTGTTTGGAGAACCGTTCGCAAGTGATGCTCATGGGCCTCTGGTGACTTGGAGTATATGAGGATGTCATCAATGAAGACGATGACAAACTCATCAAGATAGGGTTTGAACACTCGGTTCATGAGCTCCATGAAAGCTGCTGGAGCATTTGTGACGCTAAAAAGCATGATAAGAAACTCGTAGTGCCCGTAACGGGTTCTAAAGGCAGTATTTTTGATGCTTTTTGTTTTGACTTTTAGCTGATAATAGCCAGACCGTAAGTCGATTTTGGAGAATACCTGAGCGCCTTGAAGTTGATCGAACAAGTCATCAATTCGTGGCAATAGGTACCGATTATTGATGGTGACGTTGTTCAGCTCCCGGTAATCGATGCATAACCTTATCGTTCCATCCTTTTTCTTCACGAACAATGCTGGAGCTCCACAAGGTGAGGTATTAGGTCGAATGAAACCTTTGTCTAGGAGTTCCTAAAATTGAGTCTTTAGTTCTTTTAATTCCATCATTGACATGCGGTAAGGGGCTTTTGACATTGGTTGGGTACCAGGTTGAGTTTCAATGGTGAATTCGATTTTCCAGTCAACCGGGGTACCAGGTAGATCTTCAGGAAAAATATTCGGGAATTCTCGTACTACGGGGATTGCATCAACAGTGGGGGCCTCTTTTTGTGTATCGATTACATAACAAATATAACTACAACAACACTTTCTTAGAAGTCGTTGGGTTGTCATGGAGGATATAATATAAGGAGGGTTGGAAACTCCAGTCCTATCAAAGACAAGTTCGGGTTGGTTTGGTAACCTGAGGGAGACCTTTTTGGCTTTACAATCAATAGAGGCATGGTTGACAACCAGCCAATTCATCACTAAGATCACATCAAAGTTCCCAATGCGAAGGGGAATCAAGTCTACATATAAGGTTTTTCCTTTTAGGGATATAGCATAAGATTTGTACACATCTGTACTACAGGCAGAATTAACAGAAGGAAAAGACACAGACAATATATATCCTAAAGGTTCAGGTGTTGATACCAACTTAGCGGCAAAGTGTGGTGCAATAAAAGAATGAGTTGATCCAGAGTCAATGAGGACATGAGCTAAGTGACCATAAATAGAGAGTATACCTGACACAACATTTTCGGTAAGTTCTAGTTTTCCAGGTACCAAGGCAAAAGCCCTTCCTTGGCATTTTTGGTCTTTCCTCTCGCCTCCAGGTCTTGTGGGTTTTCTGACTGGGCCAGAGGGGTTGGCTGTAAAATTGGTCAGCTTTAGACAATCCCTCAGCAAGTGGCCAACTTGACCGCATTTAAAACAGGCTCCTTTGTCTCGATGGCATTGTCCCCAATGAGCTTTCCCACAAGTAGGACAAGTTGGAATAGTGCCACCTCAGGGGTTGGTAGGACCTTGATTGTCTGATGGTTGTGCCTGTATTCACTTTTTTGGGAGATGCAACACTGGGTCTTCTGTTGTCTCTTTCCCATAATCATTTCTTTTGGCTTGGTTTCCCGAAACGGGAGGCTTTAATCCCCTTTTTTGCAATGTACACTCGGTCTACCACTTTTGCATAGGTTGACAGTTTCAAAACCTTAAGCCTAGCTTTGATTTCAGCATCCAATCCTGCTTCGAATTTTCTTACTTTTTGAGGTTCGGTACGGATGACATATGTCGCAAATCGAGCAAGTTGTGTAAACTTGCTCTCGTATTTGGCCACCGTCATGGTTCCTTGCTTTAGATGTATGAATTATGACGCCTTCTGTTCCCGCAACGAATCTGGGAAGTATTTCGCATGGAACACTTCCAAGAATCTTGCCCAAGTCAAAATTTCTTCTTTCTCTAGGGTGAGAAGCCATCATTCCTGTGCATTATCTTTATAAGTGAAAGTGGCAAAAGTAACCTTCTGTCTTTTAGTATAGGGTAGGGCACGGAAAATCTTTTCAATGTCTTAAACCCAAGAGTCTGCTACCATTGGGTCTAGGCCGCCGATGAATGTGGTGAGTTTTAGATCCTGGAACTGTTTTATGGTAACCGGCTCTTTTCACTGTTCCGGCATCCCATTGTTGATGTTAGTTTGCAAGGCTTGCAAAAAACTAGTAACCGCTCTTTCCATGATTCTTTCCATCGACTCAATGCCATTGACTGATGACTCGCTTCCGTTACCATTATTGGCCATTCTACAAAGTAATAAGCGAGACATTACGTTCATAATGCAGTATATATATTGCATATCTAAAATACCAACTTTACTATTTTTACAATTAATATTACATCCTTGTTCAAAAGTCAAATATGTTAGTGTCTCATCCCTGTGGTACAAAAAAAAAAAAAAAAAAGAAAAAGATTAGAACACATTATAGTTAGCGTACAAAAAAGGTTTTCTTCTATCAAATCTAGAGTGGTGGGTCAAACGGGTCAAACAACCACGGGAAGTAATGTTGCATAACAAGCTCAAATTCCCATCCTAACTGGACCACACCAAAACACATCCACGCTACCTTGACTGTGAAAATGGGGATGGAGTATATGTATCCCAAAAATGCTAGATCAATAATCCAATTGGGTGTCTTTATATATGATAGGTCATTACTAAAATCAATATTTTGAATATTAATAATTTCCAATGAGTTAGGGACAGTGGTAAAAATGTAGTCCTCGGGGTACACATTTCCCTTTCTTGCCACAAAATCTGGGGGCAAAGGGCCTACGATGTAATGCGGACGGTCATATCCCGGGGCAATTTCGAGGACATGAGTGGGTCTGAGAAAGCATCCGCGCATATAGGCACGACTCTGCCTCCATAACAAGTATGGGACATCAGTAGGATCAGTCTGTATATAGATTGGCCGACCCATCAATTGGGCAAGGCTTGGATGCAATCTCCTAATTATATCTTTTGAGTCTCTCCATTCTTCAGGTGAGGTGGGGGCGGGGTGCTCTGCTAAAATATCATCCAAATTAATGGGCCCGAGCTCCTCCCAAAATGTCTCATCAAGGTTAATCTCGGACATTTCTTGCATCACCAAAATAAATGTGAGATTTTACATAAAAGGACTAATGTCGCAGGTTATGTAGTTCTAGGTGTATATGCATACATATATATTTTTTTGTTAAAACCGTTGCTCTGATATCACATTTGTCATGACCCAACCCCATGGGCTTAGGGTTAGAATCGCAACTTACTAATTTATTTGTAGCAAATTAAATGGTGCAGGCGGAGGCAAATAAAAATAATTGAATAGAAAATTTATTTCATTCTACTATTTTAATAAGAGAAAATATATTTATAGGGATTTTTATTTATTTATGTTTTTATTATGCATGGACCAGCCCTCAGCAAAAACAAATAAAAATAAAAATAAAAATAAAAATAAAAATAAAAATAAAAATAAAAGGAAAAAAAGGAAAATAAATAAATAAATAAATAAAGGATCAGCATCAATTCTTGTTCAGGTTCCATTACATGAGGTTACGAGTCTTTCTTACATTTCGTCACCTAAAAAGGTAACAACTATAAGCACACAGTAGAGTGAGAAATATTATGCCAAGAGTATAGGGAACACAAAATAACCATGGATGGCTGATTAAGTTAAAACATTTACATAATTTGAATAAATAAATTATTTAAGAAGTAAAAACTGAAATACAAAAATTACGTAAATAAATAAACATAACCACGGTACAGAACAGAATAGAACAGAGGTCACATAAGTGACAGTTAGAACAGTGGTCAATGGATCCATAACAAATAGAAGACACATAGTGGCCAAATAGAGGCCAATGGTTATTTAAGTCCCCCAAGGCATAGGACTCTCATGGTAGTACTAGCAAAACATAATTGTTTATAAGGTCATAGTCAAATACTTAGTTTCTCCGTATCGTTCTCGATGTCCTAAAAAATGAGCTACCTAATTGGTTTCTCGTTTGGTGGGATAAATTCGGGCTCCATTTAGATATTTTTCTAGAACCCATTCGACAGGCTTTTAATGAATGGCAAATTGCCTATAGTCGCTTTCCAGTATACAAGGACATTTCAATGTCTAAATCCGTTGTCCATTTTGTCATTCGCTTTGGAATTCTATGGATATGGAAGCGGGATTTCCAATGTGACTACCAGAATAAAGTCCCCCGACTCAAAAGAGTTTTCTTTGTAAAGTGGTGGACCAAGGGGCTTGATACCCCTAAACAACAACACGAAATTTTATAGAAAATTCATGCTCATACCAAAGTATGCTGGGAGGCTGTTCCCAAGTTACTCCCAGCAACTCCAGTCATTAAAAATCCTTTTGTCCAAATTCAATCTGAGTTTAGACAAAGGTATCCAGATCTGTCTGAACAGAAATTAATAATCAAAAGTATGGATTATATGAAGGAGAAGTTCCTTCAATCTCTCTCTACTGATGATACCAGTATGCAGTCTGTTTCCAGCAGCCAAGAACCTGACCCAGAGGAAGATCCAGATCATGATAAAAATGAGTTCGCAGTCCTTGCTGGTGAAGCTCAAGATCCTTCTGACAATGAACCAAATCTTGGTGATTTTTGGGACTTTTTGACTAGTCTCATTTAAGAAGAAATAGAAAAGGAAAAAGACAGAAAAGGAAAAGGAAAAGCTGAATGCTCTTGTCCTCCAATAGCATCACTTTTCTCGAAGTGTCGGCACAAAACGACAAATCTAGGATAATTACTTTAACCGAAAGTAGATGCTCTGTCGGCTATCCAGCATAAATCAAACAGCTGTACTTATAGCTATCCATTACAGGACAATGAAGATAAGGTGCTGAGTCATCATCAAATCAGTTGAGGATAAGGAAGATCGACTACAACCTACAAGGACACGCCACATGTCCTTACCCTTATCTTATCTTTTATTTGTCTATAAAAGGGATAGCCTCACCTTGCTGAGAGCATAATAAGTTTTAAAAATAAGTCTAAGAGTGTTTCCAGTTTTAAATATATTTGTGCTCTCTCTCACTCTCTCTCTCCACCTGTACGCCTCTTCTGTTATATACAAAAAAAAAGTTTGAAGATTTGGTTGTAAGTATTTTGAACTTTTAATGTTTAATGTATGCCTATTGATACACTTGTTGAATAAAATGATCTATTAACATATTATAAGTTACGTAATTTAAACTTCTTGTTAATAATTGCCATTTACAGTTTATAAGAACACAGCAATTACAGAATATTAATAATCAAATTCAGCTAATAGAGCAGCAGATCTAGGAGCAGATTTGCTTGTTGGTAGTGGCCGTCCAGCCACCACCTTCTCTACAGTAAATACATGAGACCATATATGTCATACTTTGAATTTAATATAATAATAATATGAAAAGTACTATTCTTGGGTTTTTGCTAATTGAGGGTAGAATTGTGTTAGGTTAAGTGGGACGTCACCCAAGTTGCGTTAAGGTAGACCAGTTAGCAGGGATTGCAGTTAGGTCGCAACCTTGTAAGTTGTTGACAAATGTGCTTAGTTTTAACCTGTGTTAAGCACCTCACATTGGTATCAGAGCCATGTTTATTGCTATTTGTATTATACTTATACTTTATTTAAACTATACATATATGGTCCCAATACACCAAAATGAGTACTGCACCTATAGAGATTGCATCAACGGTGGGGGCCTCTTTTTGTATATCGATCACATAAAAAATATAACTACAACAACCATTTCTTAAAAGTCGTTGAAATTTGTCATGGAGGATATAATACTGAGGAGGGTTGGAAATTCCATTCCATCAAAGACAAGTTCGGGTTGGTTTGGTAACTTTGAGGAGACCTTTTTGGCTTTACAATCAATAGAGGCATGGTTGACAACCAGCCAATCCATCTCTAAGATCACATCAAAGTTCCCAATGTAGAGGGGAATCAAGTCTACGTATAAGGTTTTTCCTTTTAGGGATATAGCATAAGATTTGTACACATCTGTACTACAGGCAGAATTAACAGAAGGAAAAGACATAGACAACATATATCCTAAAGGTTCGGGTGTTGATGCCAACTTGGCGGCGAAGTGTGGTGCAACAAAAGAATGAGTTGACCCAGAGTCAATGAGGACATGGGCTAAATGACCATAGATAGAGAGTATACCTAACACAACGTTTTCAGTAATTTCTGGTTTTCCAGGTACCAAGGCAAAAGCCCTTCCTTGGCTTTTTTGGTCCTTTCTCTCTGCTTCAAGTCCTATGGGTTTTTTGACTAGGCCAGAGGGGTTGGCTGTAAGATTGGTCAGCTTTGGACAATCCTTCAGCAAATGGCCAACTTGACCGCATTTAAAGTATGCTCTCGGGTCTCGATGGCATTGTCTCCAATGAGCTTTCCCACAAGTAGGACAAGTTGGAATAGTGCCACCTTGGGGGTTGGTAGGACCTTGATTGTCTGATGGTTGTGCCTGTATTCACCTTTTTGAGAGGTGCAACACCGGGTCTTCGGTTTTCTCTTTCCCATAATCGTTTTTTTTGGCTTGGTTCCCCGGAACGCGAGGCCTTAATCTCCTTTTTTGCAATGTACGTTTGGTCTACCACTTCCGCATAGGTTGGCAGTTTCAAAACCTCAAGTCTATCTTTGATTTCAGCAACCAATCCTGCTTCGAATTTTCTTACTTTTCGAGCTTCGGTGGGGATGACATATGTTGCCAACCGAGCGAATTATGTAAACTTGCTCTCGTATTTGGCCACCGTCATGGTTCCTTACTTTAGATGTATGAATTCTGACGCCTTTTATTCTCGTAAAGAATTTGGGAAGTATTTTGCATGGAACACTTCCAAGAATCTTGCCCAAGTCACAATTTCTTCTTTCTCTAGGGTGAGAAGCCACCATTCCTGTGCATTATCTTTAATGGTGAAAGTGGTGAAAGTAACCTTCTATCTTTCAGTACAGGGTAGGGCGCGAAAAATCTTTTCCATGTCTTTAACCCAAGAGTCCGCTACCATTGGGTCTGGGTTGCCAATGAATGTGGTGGGTTTCAGATCCTGGAACTGTTTTATGGTAACCGGCTTTTCTCACCGTTCCGACATCCCATTGTTGATGTTAGTCTACAAGGCTTGCAAAAAGCTAATAACCGCTCTTTCCATGATTCTTTCCGTCGACTCAGTGTCACTGACTGTTGACTTGCTTCTATTACCATTATTGGCCATTCTATATATTGCATATCTAAAATACCAACTTTACTATTTTTACAATTAATATTACATCCTTGTTCAAAAGTCAAATATGTTAGTGTCTCATCCCTGTGGTACAAAAAAAAAAGAAAAAAGAAAAAGGATTAGAACACATTATGGTTAGCGTATAAAAAGGTTTTCTTCTACCAAATCTAGAGTGGTGGGTCAAACAACCACGGGAAGTAGTGTTGTATAAAAAGTTCAAATTCCCATCCTAATTGGACCACACCAAAACACATCCACACTGCCTGGACTGTGAAAATGGGGATAGACTATATGTATCTCAAAAATGCTCGATCAATAATCCAGTTGGGTGTCCCGATATATGATAGGTCATTACTAAAATCAACATTTTGAATATTAATAATTTCCAATGAGTTAGGGACAGTGGTAAATGTAGTCCTCAGGGCAAAAATCTTTTTATCTTTTTGTAACTAAAATAATCCCAAAATCAACCTAACCTAACCCAACCCAACCCAACCCTTCTTCCCAAAGGAAATCTTAAACCTAATATTCGGATGAACTATTAGTGTAGGGAACTATTAATTCCATTTCCATGGTGCAAACAAACAACCCCTATATGTAGAGGCTTTTCCCAAACTAGGCCTAGGTACTAATTTATTTCCCAAACTAAGCCTAGTTTGGCTGAATTTCCCACACTAAGCTGAAGCGTGTTTACAAAACACACTTTCAACATGTTTTTGGCTCAGGCGGATAAAATAAATAAAATCATAAAAGCATGGTTAGAAAACACGACTTTAATTAAGAAAACGCTATTGCTATTAGCATTTTTAGGTTTAAATAATAACACAATTTGGAAATACGTTTTTAATAGAAAGTGTGATTTGTAACCACGCTTTTAAAGAAATATTTGGTTTTAACAGAAAGCATGATTTGTAACCATGTTTTTAAAAAAAAATTTGTTTGTCCAGCATCTGAAATTAGTAAAAAGTTGTTTAATATTATTATTATTTTGATTGATTTCTCTTCAATCCACATTCTATAACTCACTCAATCATCTTTTAGATATATATATATATAAATTATTCATATAAAATATCATATTGATAAACAATCTTAGGTATCAAATTTTATTATTTTAATATTTAAAAATAAATTATCTAATTTTAAAATTATGTTTCTCATCCATTATTTTAAAAAAATGATAAAATTATATATATGATTATTAGATCAATTTGATGTTTACATAAATAATTTATACATAAAATTTTTAAAAAATAAACAGCAAGAATTGTCTAAAGAGTAGTGATTAAGGGCTCTAAAACTAGAGTTCTAATTTAAGCTCTAATGATGTGGCATAAAAAAAAAAAAAAAAAAACCACAAACAAACAAGCATAAACATCATATCACATGGTGCGTCCCGCCATTAAAGCTCCTCCTGGAGCTTTAAAATTAAAGCTCTCAATCATTTTTATTGTCTAAATCAGATGTATGACCATACGTCTTGCGAATAAATGAAAGTAAAAGTAAAAGTAAAATGATTTATGACGCAGTTTTGACACTGTCACACTATTATTGAACGGGAGAACTATATACAAGTAAGAGTTAGAGAAAAAACAATCAACACATGGAGGGGTATAAATAATACTTACATCTCTACAATTTTTCATTTACAACCCACCATAAACACACTTATATCCACCATGTGTTAATAATTTTTTCTTCTCTTTTTTATACCTAAATGTAATCCCCTTATTGAAAAATTCCAAAACCCAAAATGAAGAGATTCTCTCAATAACTTTTTGAGTAGCTAAACAGTACCAGTTGGTACTCGCATAAAGTGTTATATTATGAATTTAAATAAAAAGAAAAAACAATGTTTAAATAGTACATCTTAATGTGTATTTAGAAGAGAAAAAATTGAATACACACATAATTTAATAGTACATATTAATGTGTAAACATAGAAAAAAGAGAGAAAAGATTAGGTACACATCTAACATTAATGTGTGTTTGGGAGAGGAAAGAGGGAAAAAAAAAATGCTAGACCCCAAACATTTTATCAAATGTTCTATCAAATGTCTTACATGGGTGTGGGACCCACACGATGTAGGTTCTATGTGGGTCTCACACCCATGTGAAACATTTAGTAAAATATTTGGTAAAACATTTGGGGTCCCTAGCATTACTCAGAGAAAAAAGATTAGGTATACATCTAACCTTTGACATAGTACACAAAGTGATTGTCACCATTAAATCAATGATCACCACTTATGACTTTAAAAATATAAAAGTAAAAAAGAATATGAAAAAATATAAATTAAATATTTGCTTAATTTACCTTATTATTTTGTTTTTTTAAATTTTTATTTAAATTTAGAATTCAAATATAATTTAAAATAGGTCGATGATGGACAAAAATAAAAACAAGAAATAAAAAATTAAAAAAGAAGAAGAACAGAATGGCCTCAAGACACGCACCCTCCCTAGAGAACATTTCGCGCAGTTTCAGAGAAATTTTCTCGGGCTTTTCCCAAATTAAGCCCCTATACTAATTTATTTCCCAAATTAAGCGTACTTTCGATAAATTTTCCAAACTAAATATTTGTTGCCAATATTTAAATAAAACTTCACACAACATATACAAAGTATCTAATTTGCTAATTACTACTATGAACAGGGAAACAAAATAAAGGTATGACTTTAACACTTATAACACTTCAGAACGATGCAGCTAGTAGTTCAAACATAAGTATCCCACAAAAATAATTTGTGGAAACATTTAACATAACACAGTATATAAAATAAAGCGGCAAGTACAATACTTAACAGTTACATAGACAAATATTAGACAAACCTTTCACAAACTCATTGCCGAAAGAGTTATTTTAACACACACAATACATAATTATGGATAACCTAATATAATTTAGTAGACAGATAGACGCCTAATCCTAGCTCAAATCGGCAATCTCAGAGTCCGAACAATCTGAGAGCTCAGGGTTAGAGAGAAGTGCATGATCCTCCTTGATAGCCTTGATAGCCTTAGCATTTGGTGTTGTTCCATTCTTCTTGGCATCCGACTTAAGTATAGATAGTTTCATATTGCGGGCTAACCTACGGCGCATTTGAGAAATCTCACGTCGAAGTCTTTCACATAGTCGATCAATATTATCTGGATCTTCCTTTTGGATCTCAACTGAGCGTGCTTTCGGCACCTTCAGTCGATTTTCCAGACATAATCTTTCCATTTGCACTCGCTTTATAAAAAGTGTGGGCCATTTCAGAAATGTAGCGTTTGCTAAACCATATCCTGTTTGATTATTAGATGGATCCTCCACAAACCCACATGGATCTTGATAGTACTTAGCCATGACAAAATGTCGCTTCCTAAACCTATCATGATAAGCACAAGAGGCATCTAACAAAGCAAATGGTGTTTCATCTTCAGTATCGCCATTTCCTTTTCCCATTCCTCTTCCTCTGTGTGAACTCTTACCTCTTTTGAAGTTCCTACCCCTTGTGAGTCCCCTTCTTGTTTCTCTTCCTCGTCGTGAACTCTCACCTTTGCGATTTCTACCCCCTACCCTGAATCTATACTCCATTTGATTTTTTTCTCAATAAATGAACGATAGCTTCCTAGGGCGAACTGAGTGGAAAGGTTGTGGGTTTACCATCACTCCTTTAGTCCTTTATATAGTTGTTTGTCAACACTATTGCCATGTGGTCGTATTAATGTGACTTAGATGAGTTCTGAATTGTGAGGAAAAAACAAAGCATCTAAGTCATGTTGCACAAAGTCGCATGCCATTAAAAGCCCATATATACCAACACATCTTTATGAGTTGTCATTGTAAAGAATAAACAATCAATGCTAAACATGCTCCACACAATTAGTACTTCAATCATCACTCGAAGGTGACTAGTCACTTTTTCAAAAAAGACCAATCAAAGAGAAAATATTAGACTTTTTATACTTTTAGACTTTTTATATTTAAAAATTAGACTTTTTATATTTAAAAATCCACCCTATGCAGCTTCAAATAGATTGATAAATCTTGAAGAGAAAATATTATAGAGTTGCAATGTATTGAAGATTAACTTGTAGTAAATTAAATATGTAAGGTGAAAAGTGAAATTAAATATATTGTCAAAGAAAAATAAATTGAATTATATTTGTAAGCGGAAAAGTGAAATTAAATTTCTAAGCAGATTTGAATTTTGCTTAAAACCTTCAGATATGCGCTGAGTAGTCAATAAAAGTCGAAGTGACAACTCCTATAAAGTTGATGCATAGTTGTTCAGGTCATAAAGGTTGACGTGACAACTTTTTTACAATAATTTTAAACATACAGCTACCATGTGAACCTCTTGAAGTACAACAAGTCATTGTCGGCATGTGAGTTTAGAGTTTATGAGACATGAATACTTGTGTCTATCTCCATTTTGAATTTGTGCATGTTGCAACAACTGTGCATATGTGGTATAAATATTGCGTCATATCACAACAAAAGTTTTATAGATATATCGAGCGATATGATTATGAGATATACGGTGGTTGATCTATATTTAGCAATGGGTCGCCATTAGGTTGCAGAAGGGGATAAATTTCAATACCCATTAAGCCCAAATTTGCGTTACTCAGATGCCGTCATCAATACCATGAGAGTTGAGTGAGAATTTTGCATAACTCGAGCAAGCGTTCTCGTTGAGCTATGTCATGAAGTTAATATTAAATTTCCTCGACGGTGTAGCACGTCCCGCGGGGGACCTCACGCTAACAGTTCGGACTCCCTTTTGTGTCGCGGTTCTAAATCTGAACCAAAGAGTCCAAATCCGGCAAATCGTTTGAGAAAACAGATTTTTGAAAAGTAGTGCCAAACATGGACTGCTTTGCCAGATTACAGAGTCGCCACCTAAATATTTTTTTTAATTGGGAAATTTAGGAAACCCTGACTCGGTGCCGAAGGCCACATGTCCGTCATCACCAAAGTGGTCTTGGCTCGGGAGCTTGGGTACGATCGGGGAAGGTCAGCTATGAGCACCCCCTTTCGCGTCCAAGACCGCCTCTACTAACCGTGATATCCGTTTTGAAGACTTTATGCGTTCTTATTCGGTTATTTAACCTAGAATTACTATGTGATGCACAACACGAAAAGTATAGACTAGATCGCCTAATTTGGAAATAAACATTGCATATCCGCTTTTGTCTCGAAAAACGTGTTGTTTTCTTTTGCTACCGTAAGTAGGCTAAAATGCGGATTTCAACGAGTTGTTCCAACTCAAGCAATCCAACCTCCACCCGCAGCATTCAAACAGTTTATCATGTAAGCATTTAGCGCATGGCAATCCTCTTGTCATGGCAACACTTACGCATGCGGTATGCTAAAGCATAAAAGCTCACCTACTCTCCGTGCCAAAACATAAACTAGTTAGCAAAACAATGCATGACCTAGTTCATGTTAAATGACTAATGCAACATGTGCAAGAATGCGATTAGATAGGCTCGGCTATCGTAAGCATGGCATATGAAATGCTATCACATAGCACGTATTCAATTTTGGAATTTGAAAATTGCGATGCAGTTTGTATGGTGTACCGAGCCCAGTGCATGTAAACAAATGCATGGATGCACGCATGCATTGCATAAGGTATGCTAAAATAAACGTGCCCTAATCTACCATAAGCAGGTAAATAAAAGGGATAGAAAGAAGTGGGGATTGGAAGACATACATGCCCACTCACACACACTTATTACATTTTTGCCCTCGCTCGGAGAGACCAAAAGAATAATACAGATTAATTAACTACGCAAGCTAATTAATTATTACAAATTGGCTAAATTAATTAAATAAATTAATTAATCTAATTAAAGCAATAAATGCCTCGGGATGAGGGCTATGGGACTCGCTTCGAGTCACACTCGCGCCGCAAGTGTGCCTCTGTTTCTCCTCTCCTTCTCTGAAAATTCCCAAAACTTCAGAGTGCCTCTCGGAACAGGGAGCATCACGGCGAGGGCAGAGAGCCACCGGTGAGGAGGAAGCCACCGCTCTGAATTTCATTATCGGTACCAAGAGGCGACGAATGGCGGCATTAAAGTGCCGATCGGCCCTTTATCCTCGCAGAACGATGCTGTTAGAGAAACCAAAGGCAAGGCAATGCAAATCAAAGCATGTATGCACCAAGCACATCCCTCATCATGCTATGGACTCAAGAGGGCGTATGCCTCGATTCCCGGGCCACCAATCGCGCATTTTTATGCGTGATGGTCCTAAGAACCAAGGGTGCACATTCAATGTCAAATGCATGCAATGCAAACAAAGGTGCCAAACCTCTATCAAACTCACTTCAAGAGGTTTGGCATGCATGTCAATGTGGCACAATCCTAAGCATGTTATCTAGGCATGCAACATGGACTAGGTAATGCATTTATGCAAGTATACAAATAAGCATGCAAACCAAGCAATGAGATGGACTTACACATGAATTGGACAGCTCTAACAAGGCTCAAAACAGTGGCCAAAGTGTCTAGAAAATGAGACTAAGTGCACACACCACATATGCAAGTGTTAAGGCACCAATACTTAGGCATGCTTAAGCAACTCTTGAACACATTTAAGGGGCATGTAATGCAAACATGTGAGCATACTAAATGGACTGAAATCATGTTATTAATGGCCAAACCACTAAAAAATGATGCAAGTATGGCATGCCATGCAATCATAATCTTAAGGCCAACAAGCCAAATACAAAGAGGTTACCAAATACATGCCAAGATTGGCCAAGATAGCTATGGACAGAGCTCAATCATGGCAAAATAAGCTTACAAGCTTCACAAACCTAAGCTTAAAACATGCTAGAAACTAAGGCTAACAACCTAGACATGTTATGGCATATTAAGGCATTACAAAGTAACTATGCAAATCATGCAAATAGTACTAGAACCCACTTAAAACCAAGTTATATCATGGCAATATAAGCATGGAAAACAAGTCAAATAAGCTCAACACACACTCAAGCATAGAGCTCCTTAAGGAAGCAAAATTTGTCCTTTTCAAGGACATCAAGGAGAGGGGGTGGCCCTCCCCTTTTTGAGACTTCAAGGCATGCTCTTCACCACTGAAATCCCTCAAGATTTCAGTGGTGAAGAGATCCTATCACCAAAATCTCGGATCTCTCCAAAATAGCACAAAATGTGCCCTTTTCAAGGCCTAAAGGTGATCAAAGTTCCTCAAACCACAAAACACTCTTAATATACAATAAAGAGGGCTTAAAATAGAACTTTTATATGCCAAACACAAAGCTCAAAAACTGTTTTAAACTAAGTAAAAACAAGTTGCAAGAATGGGGTAAAAAGTGTAAGTTTCTCACCCTTGATGACTACCTTCACAAAGGTTGTTGGTGTTGCCTCCTTGAGCTCAAAAATCACCAAAAACTCCAAGAACAACTCTTTGGAGCCTCGGTTCCAAGAAGAAAGGTGGGACACTAGGTGCTAGTGTGCAAAAGTAAGCACAAAACACCTAGTTTGCAAAGAGAAAAGGAGATATAGAAGTTATATCTATTCTAGCCCTAAAACCGAGCTCTAGCTCTCTAACAATGGCTAACCCTCTGAAAATTGCTAACCCTAAGTCAAGAGGAGAGATTTCCTCTTATAGACCTTGTAAGCTTACAAGCTTGGCCACTAAGCAAGCTCATCCCTCCATACACGTGTATGGCGGGGAATACACTGCACACAATGTGTCGAAACTAATTTATGCGAAAATATCTCGGAAAGCAAGTGCACAAGATCTACCGGGCAAAATGGTCATTTAAAAAAAAGTGCCGACCGGCACAAAATAGTGCCGACCGGCACAATAAAGTGCCGGTGACAACTAAACACCCGGTAGCCTCTACCCGTGGTGTGTGGCCGCCGGGGTGGTGTGTGGGGATGCCTCGAAGGCATTCCCGCCTCAAAGCAAACACAAGTGTTTGGTGCCAAACCAAACACAAACGGTCGAGTTCGGAGGTCACGAGGCACGGCGCCGAGAACTCCGGGAACTCCAAACGAACACAAACATGGATAATCACCGAGTGTTCCAACGGTGACGTCCAAGTCTTGAGGACGGTCAAAAATGGGGTGTCTACAGACGGTTAGCCATGCGTATCCCAATTGACACTCCACAGTTATTGTAAAGGGCATTACATCGTATCTACGACAAAGTTAATCGTATGACTCAACGTTTGCAAAGGTCCGAATTAATGAAGACCGCTAATGAGCATGCCAAAAACGGGTTAATGGATGATGCACACCGGTATTTCACTTGAAGCATGGATACTATGTATGAATTTGACATTAAGATGTCAGATGATGATGATAATGAATGAAATTGTTTGGATGAATGAACAAACTATTTCTCTTGTAATGGCTTTCTAATGCTTATCCATGACTTATCAATGAAGGGAGAAATTTCAATAGTTTTTGAATAGTTCTTGTAATTCTACAAATAACAATTACCTCTGCATTCTCTTCATTATTGTTATTTTGAAGAACGCTAATTGAACTACGCTTTCATGATTTTATGCATTATTGAAGTGGAATATAATGATGATACTGAATGAACTTGGTTGCATGTATGACCAAACGTTTTTATTCATTGTAATGGCTTTGCAATGCTTATACATGAGTTATCAATAGGAAGAGAAATTCGTAACGAATCTTGACATGTGTACTTATAAATGTAGTGATTTCATAAACTTCAGTTTTATATAACAAATAGTTAAAATACATCTGTAACCTAGATGGACAACAACATTGTCTTACACCCCAATAACGATGATACGATACAACATACAAACATATATAAAAGATAAAGGTGTTTGATTTCTCATTCCTCATCTGACATGTAGTAGTCAGAGATATATTTTTCATTGTTTAAGACATTATTTCGCACAATCACTGTCAATTCTCTGTTGCTTGCTTTTGCTATTTCGGTGGCTAGTTGAAGCATGAAATGTCGACATCTCCGCATCAACATTTTGTTGTTCTCCTTCTTACTTCTGCTAACTGCCTTTTCATAGTCATCCACATTTCGTCTACCCATGGTCAATGAATGACGATGAGGTACCGGTGCCCCAAAGTTACGTAAATCATTAAATAATCATTCTTGCTCCGTTATCCTAAACGCCCATTCTGCTCGGATACCAGCATAATAATCCTTCAGACTCGAGTACTTTTCGCTCTTATAGTCATAAATAAATGGAGGTAGTAGCCACACTTTTGGATTTTTTTGATGGCGTGAACTTCCTGCACCTCTTGAAGACATTGTTCATAAATAATAATAATAATTGTAGATATATTACTATCGTTATGACTTGAACAAACATCATACTTGGGGTAGTGCTATTTATAGACATGCAAAAGAGATGACATGGTTATGATAATTGAGATGTTGGGGCACTGTGGAAGAAGTGATACCCGTGATATTATTTTATCTTATTCATTTCATGCAACCCTGAGTAATATGTTGTCCGTGACTTTCTGTACTCGTGATGCAGTCACTTTGGCAGACTTAATCGCCATCCAATTCATTATAGTTGCCTTTTGACACTCTTATCCCACTATGACAAGCTCAAGTAACATGGCTTGTTTTGGTGTCACTGATGAGTAGTCGCATCGGACATGCGCTTGTGCCAAAATTATAATTTCATAAAGTTAGAAAGCAGCACAAAATGAGCGGATGTGGTTGTTAGATAAAATAATAATTGTTGGTCGCTTTTTCACAATTCAATCCCTTCATATTGACGTTGAATTGTCAAATTAATCAGTAATGTAGTGACTGTGTGAAATAAATTCATCCTGCTATGAAAGCATCAAGTTCACATGGCCACAGTAAACTGTTTTCTGATGCTTGCTTTTTTAATACACTAAGTAGTCATTTCGAACTGACGTTTTCAGTACAAAACTTCATAATCATCCCCTTTTCACCTCTTTGCATTTTCTTTTTCTTTTTTTATTGGGTAAATTACACTTACCTCCCTTGAGATTTTTGACAAATACAAAAATCTCTCCTGTAATTTTAATAATTACAGAAATCTCCCCTACTTTAACTAACAATATCAAGATTCTCCTATTTTTTTTAACTGTTGTTCACCTAACTAATCGAAGCTGTTGATGTCATCAAAAATAAATACTGAAATGCCCATAATACCCTCAAGTGTCTTGAAATGCCCATGAGCTAAGTTACATGATATAAAACCGAATTTATTTTCTCCCTCTCACACAACACTGTGAAACACACCCATAGTCAAGTAAGAAGATGTAGAACATGTACCTCAGTCAAAAACTTATGTTACTTGGGGTTCTTCCAATACTGAGGGGAGTAAAGTTGAAATACAATCTCAAATCGGGCATGAAAATGAGTCACCTACTAATATCTAGAGTTGTAATAAAAATAGTGAGTCCAATGGTGGCAACGAGTGGATTGTTAAAAAAAAAAAAAAAAAAAAAGATTTTGGGGAACTACACAACGTCAAAGGCATTTTGTTGAGCGTAACGCCCTCAAAATAAACCCATAAATCAACCAACAATAGCATGCTCATACATAAGAAAATAAAGCATAATTGTATTCCATCAGAGTAATCTTTACAAAATGTATTACATGTTGACATCAAAAGTAAATGCCCTAAGGGCTTACAACTTTCCAAGTCAACACTTGGTTACAAAAAGAGAGTGCTAACTCTATACAAAGAAAGCCCTTGGCTTGATATACATGTAATACAACCAAAAACACAAAACAGTCCAACAGTTCCAAGCCTCCAAAGCTACGTCCTTGGAGGAGGCATGCTACCTGTACCTGAAAATGATGTCCCATATAGGGTGAGCCACAGCCTAGTAGAAATATACTAAACCAACTATAAACAATGACTAAAATAATAGCATTCAACAGATGGTCCATACTTATATTCCAACTCATGCCATATTACCATTTCATGACAATCATAACCATGTTACATTTCACTTTCCATTTCTTATTCAACTTTGAGTTTGAAAACAAGGCTCAGAACCTGGCCAAACAATTTAATGAGATTATAACTCATTACTAAAACACTTTCGAAATTCACGACGGATACACATTTTGGTGTTGTATTAATAACACATAAACCACTTCCTTACTTCACAAGTGATACACATGTTGGAGCTGTATCAATATAACATAGAAACACTTCTATACTTCACAATTGATAATGATATACATTTTAGTGCTATATCAAATCAACAAACACTTCCATACTTCACCATGATACATATTGTAGTGCTGTATCAATGTCATACAATTTCCGGTTTAGAGGTTCATCCTCTATCTTCCCCTAAATCGTGGAGTACATTCCCTATCTCCTCCCACACAACACAATGTATATAAACACAGATCATATACATAATCAATCAATACATAAAGTTAATGTATTTTTTTCAACCGTCATATTCGATGACATATCCCATTGATTAGTTTTAGTTTGCCTAATCATCATGCATTGTCTACAACAATCAAGACTATCCTCCACCGATAGCCCAAAGCAGGTATTTCTAAACAGGAAATAAATGCACCAAATGGATAAAATATCAACATTTATCTAGGTGAGCGATAAATTAATCCAACTACACCCTTTAATCCCAACCCTTTCCAATTTGAATATTTCTTATTCAATTTCTCATTTCCCAAAATTAATTATACAAATTAATTTATCAACAATTAGGGCTTTTTTCCATAATTACAATACCAACCCTAAGGTTCCATTTTCCTCAATAATCCCACACCAAGTCCATTTTCCAATGTATTACATACATAATGGTTTTAAACTTTGAAAACCCCTCTTTTGAAAATTACACAATGACCCCAAACTTCTCGAAATTACCCAACGACCCCCAACATATCGAAATACCAAAATTTAAAGACAAAGCTCATAAGATGGAGTAGGATATCCCTATCTCGAAGTTAGAGCTCAAATGGAGAAGAAGACCAAAACCAAAGTGCTCCAAACTCCAAACTTTTCGGATCAAAATGAAGCTCTCGATGATCAACACACTCTTTACAAAGGCCGAAGGAAAGGAGAACACTCTAACTAGATCAAACCCTAGAGAGAAGGGAGATTCTAGAGAGAGAAGCTCTCAAAATCGATTTTGGGAAAGTAAGAGAGAGAGAAGAAAAGTGAAAAGTGATTCAAAAATGCCTAACTGCTATCTGATATACGACAGGGTCGCTCGAGCGTAGAACAGGACGCTCAAGCGTCAAGAACAAAAAACTGGGTCTGCTCGAGTGCAAGAAGGCATGCTCGAGCGCCAAGACACAAGAATAAAGTACATTCGCTCGAGCGCGAAAACCAGTCCGCTCAAGCGTAGATTTCCTCTTCCCAGAACTTTCACAAACAAAGCACTACCCACTCGAGCGCCAAAAGGTCCGCTCGAGCGCAACCCGCTCGAGCGTGAAAAACACACCTGTAGAAGTTTTGCAGAGGCACGAAATACTGGGAGTGTGTAAACGCCGCCGGCGCCAGAAGGTCCGCTTGGAGCGCATAACCCAAAACCAAACTCGCCGGCGCAGAATGACCCGCTCGAGCGTAACACCAAAACTCTGGGCAATAACACTTGAGACCAAAACTCAACCTACCTGTAACAACCAAGTCCAACACATCCTAAAACTCAAACATATGGAATTAAAGGATGACAACACGATAGATACAACTACCAACTCCACGGAACCGAGTCCGGAATGCAACTGAACAGTAAAGGGACAACCGGGATCGCTATATTGAGGGTCTAATAAAAGGGGTTGGGGTTCTTCGAGTGAAGAGGGCCGTAGTAAAGTTGAATTACAGTCGCAGGCAGGATGACAGAAAGATTCACCAGGTGATTCTTGGAAGAAGTTGAGTAAGAAAGATGACCACAGTGATGATGAGAATGAAGGAATGGGGGGTTGTCAAGATATAGAATTTGGGAGCTAGAGAAACAATCTCATTAAAGACGGAATACTGGCTTCATTCCAAATTATAGAGAAGCTCAATTTTCTTTCACAAATAAAAAATTTCTTTTTTATGATTGAACTTCTATTAATTAAGAACTTGTTCGTAGTACCAGATGAACCTGTTTTACAAGCTCGTAACCCAGTTGATATGTGGATAGAAGAGATAATTAGAAGTCATGGCCTACGGTGTCCAAACCAAGTGGTTGGGCCAATTGGGGAGCTCATACAGTCCAGTAAGAAGATGTATAACATGTACTTCAGTCAAAAACTTCTATTGCTTGGGGTTCTTCCAATACTAAGAGGAGTAAAGTTGAAATACAATCTCAAACCGGGCATGTGAATGAGTCACCCACTAATATCTGGAGTTATAATAAAACTAGTGAGTCCAATGCTGGCAAGGAGTGGGCTGTTAACAAAAATTAGATTTTGGGGAACGACACAACATCGAAGGCAAATGGCTGAGGGTCCAGTAGAAGGGGTTGGGGTTCTTCGAGCAAAAAGGGCCATAGTAAAGTTGAATTACACTCCCAGACAGGATGGCAAAAAGATTCACCAGGCAATTCTTGGAAGAAGTCGAGTAAAAACAATGACTACAGTGATGATGAGAAGGAAGGAATGGGGGGTTGGCAAGAAACAGAATTTGGGAGCTGCAGAAACAATCTCATTTGCAAGTTGTTGGTCCAGTTGGGGGGTTAATGCAGTTCAGACAGATGAGGTTCCTTCTTCAAGGGCGCATAAAACAGAACAAGTAGCTCAGTCAAGAGCTTCCCTTAACTGGGGCTCTTCAAATAGTGATGGTCTGGGTAAAGAATTTCAATCCCTTAACTGAGCCACTATTCAATTCCAGGAAGTCCAATGAAGATGACGACTACGGTAACGAATGGGGGTTTGGGGGACTAATAAATTTCAGAAAAACGAAGTGAGCACAATAAAGCAATAAGAGTCGCCATTCAATTTCTAGAACTGAAGCACTGATAGGAGGGTTCACAACAACACAACATTTGGGGGCTGACAACACAATCTCAAACGCAAGTGGGTGGTCCGCTGACACCGCAGTTCTGTGAAGGAATGGGTGCTTCACAAAAACTAAAATTTGGGGCTGAAAAAAAAAGATATCACTTTCTCTAACCAATTCTTTCTCCTACCCCATAACCCTAACCGTCATACATTACACTTTGTCCAAGTCATTCAATATTATTGTATTGTTTTTGTACAGTCCACTATTGACGCAAAATATATTACTTAATAACTACGTATTAACTTTTTACGAGTAATTTAGTTATATTGTTTGACCCATTGTGACATCATGATTTGAATATTTGAAGTATTTAGGAAAGCCTTAGAATAAGTAAGAATAAAAAATTGTAAAATTCTATTTTATAATAAATAAATATAGCACATTTACATCCTCTGTACAAGTTTGATTTACAAAAACTATATAAAAAAAAAATACTATACACTTCGTATCACACCCTCTAATGCCCTAACTTGCCCCCAGTCCCACAACCCTGACTGTGGACCTCTCTCCTCGGTCTCATACCATAAACTCTCTGATTATGTGGCTCATTCAATCTCAAATGCGGATCCTGTGGTGCTCCCTCCCCTGCATGTGGCCCTCCAACGACTACCTGTGGAGCTTATGACGGTGACCCTCCATCTTTTGCTTGCGTTGCCTCTGATCCTCCCTCTGGCACAACATCAGATAATGCTGCGAGCTGTGAAACTCGTAGTCACGGTCGCGGTCGAACTAGTCCCCACAAAAGTCGGTGTATGTAGTATGGGAATATGTGGTGTAGATGTATCAACTCCAACATTACACACACCTGAACTGTGTGGTGGTGGTAACTAGGTGGGTGGGGTAACAACCTCATGCATGTATTGGGGAGGTGTTCGATCAGGATCAGCTACATAAGGTCTGCCAGTATGCTGGGTAGGATGTACATGGAGGGAATCTGGAGATATCTATGGAGTAGCATGCGGTAGGGTCACTGATGTCAAAAGACTTGATATGGTCGGCACTGAAGTAGAAGGCATTGACGTGGATGGCACTGATGTGTCTGGAGCAGCTGCTGCCCTCTGTATACCGTAGTGGCCAAAATGTAGATGATCCTCTTGATGTGCATGTTGGATCGCCTTGTATAATAAGTCTAGGATCTCTCCAATGGCTTGCAAGGCATACTGTCCATCATGTCTCAATAGGGCATCCTCTGCCAAGTGATATGACCTGCCAGCTCAAACCACTTGAAGAAAAATTCAGACGTATTAGGCTACAGTTGACTGAAAGTAAATCAATTATGATCTTAATAATTATCTGACACATACTATGATACTCACCAATGCCTCAAGAGAAGGCCCAACTCCTTGATATCCAGACTCTGACAGGTGGCTCAGATTACCGACTAGTAGATATGTATGTCGCTGATACCACAACATGTAAGGGTTGGACGACGGGAGTACCTCATCGCTTCGGTCAGCCTGTACGATTTTGTCCTCGATGGGTATCTCACTACTATATATACTGCATGTAAAACTGATTCCAGTCAGTGCCAGCTCGGCCATGCCTATCAGTCGAATGCAACCGCCAGTCAGTGTCCAACCGGTCCGGCACGGACTGGACCCGACCAAACTTTCTGAGGACACGATCAGGGAGATGCCACTCAACCATGCCAAAACAAATAAGTGGCACTCTCGCCATCTATATCTCCCGGCCTAGTCGGCAGTAGTCTTACAGCGTACTGAGGACCCCAGGATACGGCTACCATATAAACTACAACAACGACAAGTATATTAAAATTCGCTCGTGAACTCAAAACATATACAATGAACAAGACAGCTAAAATGCAATAAATTTCAAACCTCACCCTCGATTATCCGGTCGAACTGGTCTTTATAAACGATGACTACATGGGTTGATATGGCCTCGTGGCCGAAGTCAACCCTCCACAGGCTGCCTCGAGGTCCGAGTGGCAACTGCTGCTCTTCTTGCCCCATGAGAAGCTCCCTAGGCACAACCATTTGCCGCCTAGATGGGGCAATGTAAATGAATCTCTCCCACGCCCAAATCTGCAATAGTTTTGACCTAATTACAATACTAATATATGTCATACAACATGAATTGACATGTACTAAAATTCTTACTAACCTGTAGCAATATAAGTGGTTCTCCGATCTCCTTTGCACCCACCTGAGCCGCTCGACACAGCATCCTATACAAGTATGCCAAAGCCGCACCACCTTAGCTGTACTCGCCGATCTCGTCGATATCTCTCAGCAGTGGCAAGTACATAAGCTTGAGCAGGTTTTGTGACTTATCAGGGAGAAATACCCCCCAATAAGCCATAGAATATATGCTCGGACATACTGTTGTATCAACTTATTCGGCACCTGCTCTGGAAGAGGACCAAAATGCTCTGCTAGCCACCTCACCTTCAGTCTACCTGCCTTTAAGTCTGCAGGTGTAGGTGCTACTACCAAAAGCTCACTACATAGTGCTATCCACTGATGTCTCGTAAATGCTGGGTCAATACCAGTAACTACTCGGTTGTCAATCCGTAGACCATATAGGATAGATACGTCCTGCAATGTCACCGTGGCCTCTCCTATTGAAAAATGAAATGTATGTGTCTCCGTACGCCACCTCTCGGCCAGAGCAGTGATCAATGAGTGATCCAGTCTAATAGGACCGATACGGTAGACACCATAGAATCTTGCGCATAGTATATACTGCAGGACTCTATGGTCCAATGGATGCTCCCATAGGCCAGAATCTGTCTGGCGGCATGTCAATGCTACCTGTGCCTCATCCTGCAAAACAGAATGACTAGTTTAAATAATAGTATTATTACGTAAGATAGAACAAAATGAAGGGTATTTTAATTGTAAGCATAAAGTCCAATAGACATTGCATACCGGATGCGCCCATATACTGTCGGCCCGATGTGGATGAATGAGAAGTGGGACCTCCTCAGGTAGATGTGTCATGAAGCCTGTAAAAGTGAAATACTAGATCATAACAATAAAACTCTAATTATTCCATAAATTACGATTTGTAAAAGGAAAGTATGCTCAGCTATTTCAAAATTTAAATTTGTGTGATACGATATATAGAAGCAATTTACTAAAATCTAATTATTTTTTATTTTAAAAAAGTCTATTTGTTAACTCTAATTATTCCATAAAGTATTATTCACCCAAAAAAAATTCCATAAATTACGACTTCTAAAAGAAAAATATGCTCAGTTATTTTAAAATTATAAATTTGTGTGCCACTAATATGGAAGCAATTCAATAAAATCTAATTATAATCATAAAATAAAAAACTCTAATTATTCCATAATTTATGATTTTTAAATATATATATATATTTATATTTTAAGATTTAAAATTATGTGTCATTAAATATGATAAACAATTCAACAGAATCCAAAATTTATAAAAAAAACCTTTGAAATGGTCACGTTATCTATGCTATAACAAATATAGAAATCTTTTTCAAAATTATTTTAGGGCCTAAGTTACATAAACTTAATGATGACCATGAACATAGTGCAGTAACATGTGGATAGTTTTCTTACATAAATATTTGCCAAAAATTTCAATGAGAAAATTTTGTTTAAACAATAGGTTGATGATTAGATTTATGGCATATTTGACAAAACTTAATTATTGATTTTGTAATGCTAAAAGTTTCAATAAAGTATAAAATTTTTAAATTACATAAATTTATTCATAAATTTTAAATGTGAAAAATGCTTGGAGTATTTGAAAATATTAAATTTATTCATAAATATTAAATTTTCAAATGGTAGAAGAACTATTTGATTAAGTATAGAATTTTTTAATACACATTTTCAATCAAATCTACAATAAAAAACTTAGGTCTATGTGCTACAGTTAAATTTTTTTGCATACATATTTAGTTTAATTTATTTGTTTAGTATATTAGTTGTAATTTTTTTTAATATAAAACAATTAAAATATATAAAAAATTAAAAATTAAATATGATCTATTACGAGTACAATACTTAAGAAAATGGCGTTAGGGTTTGCAACATGTTCAATTAGTCTAACCTCTAAAACATTAGTAAATATAATTAATAAATAGTTTAACATGGGGTCATTTGCATTACAAGCTAAGAATTCACATGGGTGTAGACACCCCATTTTTGACCAACCTTAAGACTCAGACGTCATCGTCTGTGCACTCGATGATTGCGCATGTTTGTGCTAGTTTTGAGTGCTCGAAGTTCTCGGCCGAGCGCCTTGTCTTTGAGCCTCTAAACCCTCTGTGTTTTGGCCTTGTTTTTAGGCCAAACCTTGGTGCCTCTTGGCTGAAGGAGAGTGGGGCCCTGCCGACCACTTTTGGCATTTGCCAGCCACTTTTTCTCCTTGCCAACTAGTTGGAGTGGTCGGTCAGCTAGTTGAAGTGGCCGGTCGGCCACTTGAACTGGCTGACAGCCAATTTTCTCATTTTTCTGATATTTTCAGATCTTTTGAGCCAGCTGTTGGGCATTGAAGCTATCCTCCATATGTATGGAGGGATGAGACAAGCTTTAAGCTTGTCAAGCAAGCTTTTGCTTGCATTGCCTATATAAGGGGAGGTCCCTCCCCCTCATTGGAGGTTCAAAAATTTTGGAAGCAAATTTTGACTCTCTCTCTAGAATTCTCTCTCTCTCTCTCTCTCTCTCTCTCTCTATATATATATATATATATATTACTCTATAGTGCTTGAAAGTGAGTATTCTTGACATATTTGCACACAACCCTCTTAGCCAAACATCTTGACCTTGGAGCTGAGATTCCTTAAGACTTGTTTGGGCCTTCTAAAGCTGGTTTTTGGCTCAGAAGTTGTCCTTTTGCTGCTGTGCTTCAAGGGTGAGTGTAGACACCCCATTTTTGACCGACCTTAAGACTTCGGGCAGACTTGGAATTTGGCTTTCGGTGATGTTGCATCTTGTGCTCGAGTCTCAGTTTCGAGTTGTAGCCGCGCTACCTTGCTCAAAAACTCTCTTTCTCTGCCTTGTCTCTCGGTTTGAAACGAGACTTCGGTTTTCTCTATTTTCTTTCTGAGGAAGAGTGGTCTAGACTATCTCCCGGTGGCGTGAAGCTACTTTTGTGCCGTAAATTTTTTTTGCTTTTTGAGAGCCTGTCCGTTTCGGGGCCAAGTAGCGGTCAGTGCTTCGGTTGGGACCGCCCAACCATCTCCGTTCTGCGGTTTTGGCATTTTGGCATCTCATTTACTCCCATTTAAGGGGCTCGACAGTAGAACTCGAAACTTAGCCCACCACTTCGGTAGCCGCCCATTCATCGGGATCCGACGCGCGAGTTTTGCCCAGAGCGCGAACACCAACCACCTGCCGTGACCCACCCCATTTTGGGATCCGAACCGGTTTTTGGCCGAGCATTCATTTTGCATCGATGTCTGTTCATTTTTGGCCGAACACCTCTGGTGGTCCTTTCGAGACCTTTGGGGCTCGAAACCCGCCAACCCCCGAACACCACTTCCGGTGCGACGACCGGCCGGGATCGGATCCAGCGGTTTTAGCCCCGAGAGCGATCCGAGGGACCGAGGGATGGGTAAACTCCCTTTCCGGCGAACACCCCCTGCGTGCCCGGCCATCATTTTCGATCGAACACCACGCATTGGCTCGAAAGATTCATTTTGCATCGATGTCTGTTCATTTTTGGGGACACCTAGTCCTCCCCCCGAGGGACAACGGGGGGATCTGGAGACCCTTGAGACCGCGAACACCTGCAGGTGCGGCGGCCCCATTCGGGATCGACACAGCGCGTTTTTTGACACACTTCAGTCCTTGAGGGACCTTCGAGGGATCTTCGCTTGCCGCGGCACACACCACTCGGTGCCGGCGATTTTCGATCCCTCCCCGAAGCGCTTTTTTGGCCCCGAGCATTCATTTTGCATCGATGTCTGTTCATTTTGGCGAACACCTCTATATCTTTGAGAACGCGAGGGGGTCTGGGGTCTCGGCCCCCCGAACACCGCCACCAGGTGCCGTGACCCCACCGGGGACCAGCTTGCGCGGTTTTGGTCCCGAGCATTCATTTCGCATCCATTTTCTCCGATTTTTCGCGGGGACCTCTATTTTGTTGTTCCCAGGCACACTGGGGCCTCTGATGCCCACTTGACGAACACCACTTCCAGTGCCCCCCACCATTTTTTTTGGACCCGGTTTTTTTGGTCCCCGAGCTGCTTTTGCATCGGTTTTGTTCAATTTTGGCGGTACCTCTGTTTCATCATTTACGAAACACTGCGGGTCTCGAATGCACTTGGTTGGGCGAGAAACTCCGGTCTCGGATACCCGCCGTGCTTAGAACAAAATCTTTTTTTTTTCGCCTCAAAATATCTAGATATTTTGCCCTCAAAATATCTAGATATTTGAGGCAAGATATTTTCACCCTTTTGGCTATAAAACCAGCAGCTCCCAACTGTTTTGAGGGTTACAAAAATTTCTTGAAGAGCTCCTCTTCCAATTCCTTCATTTCCATAGCCAAAATTCCAAGGACAACTTCAAGTCTTGGCCAATTCCTTCATCAACCCTTAGCTCCATCATCCACAACGCCATTCCAGAAGCAAAGGGATGATTTTCAGTGGTCAAGGATCAACAAATTCCAGCTAAGAAGTTGCAACAATCGGATCTTCAAGGGTAAGTTCCCAAATCCATCTTTTGTACCATTTTCTTGCTTCATATTTTTACCCTATTTCCTTTTGTTTTTGGGGCTCCGACCCCTACTGGTTTTAGGCTTATTTTGAGCCCCTCTACAACTTTATAGAAGGGCTCAACTTCATTTGGTGTCTCCATGATACACTTCCTTCAATATCCATCTTGTATGTCACCAATTTGCATGCTAGTTTTAGCCTATTTGCATTTGTTTTTGGGGCTCCGACCCCTACTGGTTTTGTGCTTATTTTGATCCCCTCTACAACATTGTAGAAGGGCTCAACCTCATTTGGCCATTCTATATACCACCTCTCTTGGAAATTCACTTTAGGCCCTAATTCTTGCATGCTTTGTTAGGCTTACTTGGATCCGGATTTCAGCCTTCATCAGGCTTAGAAATAGCCTTTTTTTTGTCTCCTTTTCATGTTATGTTGAGGGCCTTAAGCCATTTGGTGTATATTTTTGGTACTTCCTTTGAAATCCATCAAATTTACCGTATTCTTGCACGTTTTGTAGCCTCTTGTGATTTTGGTTTTGGCCTTTGGTCAGAACTGAAAGGGGTATTATTTTGACCCCATTTACATGTTTCATGAAGAAAAGTTTGCTGTTTGGTGCATGGTTTGGCAAGTCTCATGATATAGCCTATTTTGAGCCTATTTTGCATGGAATTTCTAGCATGTTTTTATTCTGATTTTGGGGTTGCCATAAACTGAATATGTGCATATTTTTGGCCCTTATTTAAAGTTTTAGAACTGAGTTTTTGGGTTTGAGCATTGTAGATATCACTTGCTTTGTAATTCCTCTCTTTTACCGTATTTTTGCATGCTAATGTTGCCATATCTGTGCTATTAATTTGGCCATGTTTTGTACTGAAAAAATGCCATATTTGGGACTGCCTTGCTACTTCTTTTGCTGTCATGAGTGGATTTTGTCTGCATTTAGCATCTTAGAGCCGTGAGGCCCATTTGCACTTAGAATTGCATTACGAGATGATTTCGTGCATTGATCGAAATTTCTTATCATTTCGGTGTTGTTTTCCCGTTTATTTGGTCGCTGAAATGTGGTTTGCATGCTTGCATATCATTTCCCATGGCATTTTATGCCTTAATGCATTGCCTCGGGTTTGCGTGCTTGGATGCACCAACTTCTGTTTTCATTCATCGGCATCCCATGTGAGTGTGGCTGGGGCCCTCTCATGTTAGTATTTGTCCAAACTACATTATCCATGTCATGGCATTGTGTATGCATATTTTCGCTTTTGTTTGCGTGGTGGTGTGCGCATTTCAAATGCCGACCTTATTATCCGTCCGGACCTATATGTGAGTGTGGTTGAGGCCCTCTCATGTTGGCGTAAGCCCAATTTGCATTTTCATTCTTGTATGCCATTGCCTCGGTTTGCGTCGTGTGTGTGTGTGCATTGCTGCACTTCATTTTTATCCCGACGCGCGGCCTATGTGAGTGTGGTTGAGGCCCTCTCGTGTTGGCGTAAGCCCAATTTGCATTTTCATGTTTGTATGCCATTGCCACGGTTCATTTTTTTTTATCCGACTCGGGCCTTATGTGAAAAGGGCCGAGGTCCTCTCATGTTGGCGTAAGCCCAATTTGCATTCCGTATGCCATTTCATTCCATTTTGTCATCGCCTCGGTTTGCGTGCACGCGCATTTCGAGGCACGCCGGTTTATCCGATTTACATTTTGTCATCGCCGGCGTGCGTGCTGTGTGGATTTGAGATTTCTCGGTTTTATCCGATTTGCACTTCATATCATCGCCGGTTTGCGTGTGCTGGTGTGCGCGCATGTTTTTTTCGCTTATCCGATTTGCACTTCATGTCATCACCTCGGTTTGCGTGCACCGTGCACGATTTTTGGGCACTACCAGTTTATCCGATTTACATTTTGTCATCGCCTCGGTTTGCGACTCGGGTTGTGTTACCGGTTGACGCATTGAAAGCACCATTTATCCGATTTGCACTTCATATCATCGCTTTCATTGCGTGCCTGCAGCACGATTTCGAGGCTCTTTTGCGTTTCGCAGTAACGATTTCGAGGCATTTTGATTTATCCGACGGTTCTTCATGTCATCGCCAAGTCGTTTGCACGATGTGGTAGGCATTTGAACGCCGTTTTATCCGATTTACATTTTGTCATCGCTTTCTTATGGTTTGTGCGTGTGTAACATTTCGAGGCACTTCGATTTTATCCGATTTGAACTTCATGTCATCGCCTCTGCGGCACTGCTTTGCGTGCGTAAAACATTTATCCGATTTGCATTTCATATCATCGCCTTCGATTTGCATATCATCGCGTCATTTTCTTCTCATTCATAGCATTGAGCATGCTAGGTTGTATATTAGTTGCATTTCATGCATATCATGCATATCGCATGGGAAACGAGGTACATTCAGACTCCGAACAGTGACTGAGTTCGGTGACGGAGTGTCTCAATTCCCGCTCCGGATTACCCATGATGGAGTTAGGTTTTGTTGTAGCATTCATCGGCATTCATCGATATTGAGTTCTCGGTGCAAGGTTCCTCGGCCATCATGTATCGATATGCGTGATTGGTGGCACGAGGATCGGCATGCATATATTTGTGAAATACTCTGCTGTACTTGCCTTTTTTTTCCGCTCGGTTGCGGCATCACCCCTTTTTTTTCTCGCTTCCTACAGCAGATGAAGGATCAACAACTTTACCGAGTCCAAAGACGCATTTGAGAAACAAAGGCAAACAGAGGTTAATTGGGGCATCCAAGCCCACAGGATTCGCGAAATTTTTCAAAGATACATCATTCATCGATGGCGAAACTTGGCTGCACGCCGGCTTCTGACGGGCGCTCGGCTTGATACTCTTTACAAAAATTTCTTAGTTTAATCAGACATTAATTAGAAATCAGTAATATTCTTTCGAGGTTCTATTCTGTTCAGATATTATTTTATTGAAGAACGGACCACTGCGCGCAGGGCAATGTTGTAATAAGGGTGGGTGAGTGTGATGTATGTCTTCCAACCCCATTTCTTTCTCCCTTTTATTTACCCGCTTTGGATGGTTAGATATAGGGCATATTTCAATTAGCATGAATGACACAAGATGACAAAGATGTTTGCATCATTCATCTGCTTTTGCACAGCATCGCCTCTACTCACATACAAACTTGCATCGTATTTCAATTCCAAGTTGAGTACTTGATAGCTGTTGCATCTCATATGCCATACTTAGAATAGCCGAGAACTGCGAGGTTCTTATAGTTGCATTTTGCATGTGTTGCATTAGGCATTACAAGATACTTAGGATCATGCATGATTTCTAATCGGTTTTTGTTTTGGCTTGGAGTACTCGGTAAGTTTTATGCTTTAGCATCCTTGCATCTGTGCGGTGAGTGTTGCCATGATAGCATGCTTACCATGAGGCTATGTGCTTATGTGATATAACCGCCTTGAATGCCTGTGGGTGGAGGTTGAGTTATTTGAATTGGGACAATTCATCGCTGACTGCTTGTTTTAAGCCCACTAGATAGTGGCAACATCAACATTTTCTAAGCCTACCCGAGGGTGGCAACCAAGATCAAGATTTAGCCTACTGCGGGTAGCACCTTCACACCATTTTCAAACAAACAAACATGAAATGTTTTGTTCCAATCCAGACGGCCCAATCTCGACGCGCCAATTTATACTTGTTTGCCGCGCGAGCATCACATAGTAATCTAGGCTAATAACCGAATAAGAACTCACAATGTTTTCAAAACAGATATCATGGTTACGTAGAGGCGGTCTTTTCTTTGGGGCGAGAGGGGGTGCTCACGATGTGACCTTTCCCCTAATCACTCCTAAATCGCATCTAAGTTCGAGCCAACTTTGGTGATAATGACGACACGGTTTTTTTCGCACCGAGTCGTGGTTTCCTAAATTTCCCACTTTAAAATATTTAGGTGGCGATCTTTATTTCCGGCAAGCAGTCCATGTTTGGCACTTCTTTCAAAAAAATCATTTTCCTTCAAAACGATTTGCGGATTTGGACTCTTTAAATGAAGAACCCGAGAAAAAAATCGAGTCCTAGCGTAGAAGTAGGTCTCATGTTTGTTACAAGGTGATTTGATTTAGTAACAAATCCCGAGTCAGGAAATCGAGAGAGGTCCAGCAGGCGTTGTTCTGATGAGCATATTCCCTTTTTAAGCTTATTTTTGTGTACCATCTTAGCCACCTTTGCATGCTGTTTTAGGCTTGGTTGTTAACTACAAAAAGCTCTATTTTTAAGTGTTAAAAATGTTGGTTTGAGCCCTTGTTGGGGTTAGGGGTGGTCTACTCTCTTTGGTTGCTTATTTGCTAAGCTTTTGTACCACCTTTTAAGGCTATTCAAACTATCTCTTTTTGGCCTTTTAACCATTGAATTCTAGAGGAATTTCAGTGGTGGAATGGTGGTTGTGAGGTCCCAAATAGGAGGGGGTGGTCCCCTCTCCTCTTGTCTTGCTTGCATGTGTTGATGGCCTACTAAATGAGCATGTGTTTCTACTTCTTTGTGGCTTTGTTCAAGCATGTTTTTGTGACTTTTTAGGCCTGCCATAACTCTGTTTTTGGCTTGTTTGATCATTGGTTGCTTGCTCTTTACACTTGTAGTGTAATCTTGCTCACTAACTTTGCATGCCTAATGAGTTAGCTTGTTATTTTAGCATGTGTTGGCTTAATCTTAGCCCATTTTTGGTCT
The DNA here is from genome assembly GCA_025200525.1 of Camellia lanceoleosa. NCBI lineage: Eukaryota > Viridiplantae > Streptophyta > Magnoliopsida > Ericales > Theaceae > Camellia > Camellia lanceoleosa. The sequence goes on along the minus strand of CM045764.1, from coordinate 185,501,155 downwards.
TATTTCAGCATGTTGTAACTCTGTTTTGGCCTGGTTGAGTCACCTCTTGCATGCTTCTTACACTTGTAGTGTAACCTTGCTCACTAGCTTTGCATGCTTGCTACTTTAGCCCATTATTCTAGCTTATTTTGGCTACACTCCAGCATGTTTTTGCTCATATTTTAGCATGCTTGAACTTTGTTTTGAGTGGTCTTGGCCCTTTGAGGCTTGCTTTGTATGGCTATAGCATGATAGGCTTTGATAGCTTTGTGTTTTGAGTCCTCTAGCATGCTTTGCTTGGGTTGTTTGCATGATATGACATCATTTAATATGTGATTTCAGAGCATATATCACTGTTATCACTCTTTCAATGCTTTTGAGAAGTTGAACCTCATGCCTTGTTTGCAAGCCAATACATGAACTTATTTTTCTTGCCATCTATGCTGCAAGTCTAGTATGTTTTTGCTACTGTTTCGACCTGCCTTCTGTCACGACCCCAACCCGCCCCTAGTAAGATGGTGCTGTGATGGCCAGTAATCCGTGATTACCGAAGGCCAACTTATCAAAATCCACGCACAACAGAGTACACATAGGGGGCTTACAAATGCGGAAGCAATAAATCAAAATACAAGTGGTCCATAAGAGCTGTGCGTAAATCAAATGAGGTGATATGTACAATATGATCTTACAAGCAATTCATAAATAACAAAATACAAATTACATCTTGATCAAAAGGCTTCTAGGCCGACATATACAAAATACAGGAAATACGAGCCAAGAAGCATGATTTTCAAGATTGGCCGAAGTAAATACAAAAGCCGACATAAACACAAAATGCCGGTGTGGAAACAACATCGCCGACAAGAATGCAAAAACAAAGCCGACGTAAAATCAAGAGTCCAAAACAAGCTTGCAGACACATCTAGGCGTCGCCGCCGTCCTGCTCATCACCTACATATATATAGAGGGTGAGTATGGAAACTCAGTGAATGATACTAGTAATAAAGGTTTTGCATGAATATAGCCGAAGTCTTTACGAAACAAACATGCCCAAAACCATACAAATATTAGCCGAGATCCTTTCAAAGCAAAACACGACAAAACTTTACCAAATCAAAGGATGAACCGTATTCATCTATCAAGTCTTACAAGTTCAAAGGATGCTCTCTGACATCGGCAAAACATAGCCCAAAAGCTTTCCAAACAATAGTCCATGTAATGATCCATTAGTGGCAAAACAAAGGACTGTACGATCCGTAATCGATTTAGACAAAACGGTGCTGCGAAAGTTTATAGTCCTCTAGCCAGGGGACTTGTGTTACTTAGGTCCGTAGCCCTTTTTAACACAATGGCTTTTTCCAAGAAAGGACCGTATCCTTTTAATACAAGACTGGTGTCACTTAGGCCCGTAGCCCTTTTTGACAAATGGTGCTGCGAAAGTTTAGAGTCCTCCAGCTAAGGGACTTGTGTTCCAAGAAAGGACCGTATCCTTTTATCCATAATGCTGCGAAAGTTTAAAGTCCTCCAGCTAAGGGACTTTTACACTTAGTGCTGCGAAAGTTTATAGTCCTCCAGCCAAGGGACTTTCAAGACAACATCAAAACAAAGCAAGACAAGGTTTATCAAAATAGTAGAACATAGCTTTATTAAAAGCACCACTCACCTAGCTCTTCAGGTGTCGGCTCAAGCAAAGATCAAAGTCCTGACAAATCACATGGCAAATCACATTCTCAAAACAAGCTTTACATACATGTAATGATCTCGGCACTCCCACCGAGTCCAAATAAAAAACAAAGCGACACATACAGAGAGTCAAAACACTGTTTTCCATCCCGTGGAACACACTGGGTACCATCCAGGTCTTGCCGAGGTCCCACACCTCCTTGCCGAGATGTGGTCCTGATGGCCACATACAAAACGAAATCGGGAAAACCTGAGTTTCCCTTTGAAGAACGCAAGGGACAAGATCATCAAAACTCGTTTATTCAAAACTAAGATTCCATGCCAAGAGTTTAAAAACATGGACCTGGGTACCCGTACAAGAAGACCATGCAAGGACAAACACGAAAACATGATTCTTGCCTCAAACTTTCGGATCAAAACAAGGTTTTCCTTCAAGAATACTTAAACATCATTTTCCCTTTCAAAACCAACTTCAAATCAATGCATGTCATGCAGAACAAACGCGATCATGCAATGCAGCTCGGTAATTAATGAGAACAAACAGAGTAGAGCAAGAATCTAACCTCAAAACTTAAATCCAATGGTTCGATCCTCAAAGATCAAGCTCGGAACTCCACCTCTCTCTCTAGAACTCTTTTCCTTCTCCTTTCAGAGCTTCTCTCTCTAAAACAAAGATTTGAGACAAAAAAATGATTTGTTTCTAAGTCTGCCGGCTGTCTTAACACTCAGCTCGGACACGTGGCATTACCGGGTTGGTTTAACTCAAAAAGGTGACTGATTGATTAGACAAATTCCTGACAAAGCGTATTCAACAAGCTTGATGGCAAGACACATCGGCAAGTAATGACATCGGCTAAAGACAAAGCTTCGACAACAGGATAACAAAGACATCGGCTAGGGAGGACGACACTTGACTAAGCTGTGCCACACCTTGGCCTGGGTGTGCCACACCTCGGTCCAGGCCATACCTGTCCAAGGACAAGGATCACAAGTACAAAACATCTCGGCCTTGGCTCCAAACACATCGGCCCAAAGAGTGACATCTCGGCAAACATGCCGAGGTGAAGATGGAGGTCAACCAAGTGGTTCCAAAACGGTTCTAAGTGCAAAGGTTCAAAGGCGAACTAGGTTAAGTCAACCTCGGCTACACACCAAGTAAGGAACAAGATCAAGCAAGCAACACGTAACAAAGCAAGTCAAAACAAGACAACAAGATTTATAATCATGACAAGACAAGATCATACGAAATGTATGCAAGCATGGCTAAGTCAAGATGAGGGTTATTACACCTTCGGTCTATTTTGAGTGGTTAAGGTCATTTGAGCTTTGCTTAGTATGGTTGTAGTATAAAGGACCTTGACTAGCTTTGAGTTTTGAGGCCTTTAACATGTTGTGCATGTGATGTTTGCATGGTATGGCACCATTTGGCATGTAATTTCAGTGTATATAGTGTAGTTACACTCTCATATACTTCACTTCTTCATAGCTTTTGAGGGTTGTGTATTATGCCTTGCTTATAGGCCAACATGTGTGCATGTTCTTTTAGCATTTTGAGCTCCTATTTCATCATGTTTAGACCATTATTTTGGCATGATTGAGCTTTGTCCAGAGTTGGTTTGGTCATTTGTGCTATGTATTGCATGCCTCTACGTTTTGCTCTTTACTAGCTTTGATGTTTTTGGTCCTCAACATGTTATGCTTGCATTGTCACGCCCCAAACCCGCCCCTAAAAGTTTGGGTATGACCTATTCGGAAACAGACATTAAATTTGAAATACATATCATATGGGGCCTGAACGGAAGCATTTAAAATCAAATAACAACATATAATATACATTGAGCTATCACTTCTATGCCAGGATCACAAATAAAACATAAGGCAGATAAAAATATAGTGACGAGCATCTGAAAATTTAGCTATGTACATATACACATACAGACTCAGCCCCCAAATTGGGCGTAACACAAACATTGAAAGATAAAAAGGATCACATACATCTCAACCTTAGTCAGACACACTGGGTACAAAACCAAAGCTTAGCAAAGCTCCACAAAATGAGCGGCCTTCATCTAAGTGCCTCGACACTCAGGGTTGACAAAAGAGGAATAGAGGCCACGGGTTAAGATTGACCTCCAGGTTGAGTGCCTACAGAAACAGACATAACAAAATGTGAGCCAAGCTCAGTGAATAAGAGTACATAAACAATTCAATGCTCAACTTGAATTATAATACATATCAATGCATATATAAATAAAGAGGTCATATGGTCAATTTGATTCTGTACCAATTTCAGAACAGCCTTGGGCTCAATCTTAAATAGAGTGGCTTTAAGCCCTTAACAGAGTGGCATGAAGCCCTTAAACAGAACGACATTAAGCCCTTAAACAGAACGGCATTAAGCCCTTATACATGCATATATGAACTCAAAAGGTGGCTCGCACGGATTCTAGAGGTGACTCGCATGGCAGCACTTACTTCCGTACAGCACTTTGTTTCACACTAGCAGATCATACAGAATGGCCATAGGCCCAGATGTCACAGATTGGCCATAGGCTTCAGATATGTCACAGAACGGCCATAAGCCTCATAACGTTCACAAAACGGCCATAGGCCTCATAACTTTCACAGAACGGCCATAGGCCTTACAGATGGCTTTAAGCCCAGTTCAGATATGTATGGACTCAAGAGGTGGCTTGCACGAATTCTAGAGGTGGCTCACATTGCAGTACTTAGTTCCGTACAGCACTTTGTTCTATACCAGAAATCAAGACCGAACCATCCATATCATGTCATAGCATAGCATAACCGGAATAGCTAAACAGAAATGAATTCGTACATATTCTTAATTATGCTTAAATCATAAACAGAAATCAGAGTTCATGCTTGATTATACATGGTACATCCAATAGCGCTAACAAATCAATATGGAGCATACTTGTTAGTTCCATAACGGAACCTCCAGTACCGGAAACTTGTAACATACTTGAACCACGGTATTATTACCCTCGGGTAAGGGCCTTGTGCTAAGGATGCCATGAATACTTTTATATATACTGACAATCACTCATTAATTCAAAACATAACATATCAGAAAATAGAGCATTTCTTATCATATCATGTCATTACAGTATGCTTAACAAAGACAGAACAATTCACATTCTAGCGTGGGTTACATAATGATGTTAAACCCTTGCATTCATTTCATAGATTCTAGGCAACCTCGGGTCCACATGTAACACAACAGAATAATCTTGGATTCACACGGATACATTGTTCAAGGATGAACATAAGTTCCATTTATGCTTTAAGAAGAAGTAATGTAGTATGTTGATGAATAACAGGGAGTTAATATTCATTATTGACAGAACAAAAGGATTCCAAAGTCATACCAATGTACGCAAATCTTTCAACGTTCATATTGATTTCCAATCGTCGTAAATGTTCGTATAACACTTACGAGGAACAAAGCGTTAGTGACAATAATTATCAACGGTAAATAAAATGTACATTTCCATACTACTACTCACAGTGCGTTGATGGCGCAACAGTTCATTCTGGTATGTGACCTATGCACACATACAACCCACAAATTAGTCGAATTCTTTTTCTTTTAAACTCACATTTGATTCAATAACTCCCAGTACATTAATAAACATTTTAAAAACTTCAAATACTAATTTTAGCCATCCTAGAGGGTTAAACAGATAAAACGGAGCAGACAGAATTTTACAGTATGGGCCACATGTGCGGCAATAGGGTCCCGCACGTGCCTTTTTTTCAGTGTTTTCAGCTCAATTTTTCCCTGTTTTCCGCACGTGTGGCTGTGAGCCCCGCATGTGCGGCAAGGCTTCCCGCACGTGGGGCCATGAACCCCGCACGTGCGGCGATTTTGCCCTGTTTTGGCAGTCTAAACTCAACTCACAATTCAGCAACACCAACACATATAACACACAAAATTGAGGGTAAATAATGTAGTAAATTAACCCACCATCTTCATAACAGGAATTATGATTTTAGTATCACAAGATACATGATTAAAAGCTTGATCAAGTTACAACCCTTCCTAATTCCATCTATTTAATCCAAGTTCTTTGTGTCCATAACATATAACACAATATATAGGTATAAGTTTATGAGTTTAACATGAAAATCAAAGATTAAAGTGTAAATCCCATACACCCCTTAAATTAGGTCTCAAAGCAACCAATTGATGAGATTAACTTCCAACCAAACATAAATCACACACAATTCTCAATTGGAAACCCTAATTTGTATAAACATGAAACAAATAAACCCTTCTTCAAATCCAAGTGAGGGGTAATTAAGATAGATTGAGCTTACCTTGAACTTAAATCTCCCAACTGTCTTCAATTGCCACACTTCCCTTGTTAAATTCCTATTCTTCTAGTTCTTCTTCTCTACACTCTCACTTTTCTCTCCCAAGAGACATTTTTGTTCAAATTCATGAGTCACATGCTTAAGAGAACTTAGGGTGTGTTTGATTAGACGGACTGGAAAATGGGGGATTAGAATCCATCGGACCTGAGTCCTGGGACTGTGAATCCCCCGAACTATTTGGTTGGATTGGATATGTATCCTGTGTTTGTTTTTTCATGGGATTAGATGTCTGGATGGGACTATTTTCAGTGAATCCAACGTTTGGTTGGACGAACTGGATAGGATAAATGAACAAAAGACTATTTTGCCCTTTTTCAATTGTTTACTAAGTAATAGCAATATTAAACATATCTTTAATATTTTAATTATTTTTAATTAAATAAATTTGTTTTTTTTTAAAATAAATAAATAAATAAATAAAATATCAATAATTTTTTTTTTAAAATCATTACTGTATAACAAATCATTATTATTTTTTACATACAAAACTTTACTGTGTTTGTTTATTTACACAATTAAATAATTTACTGTGTTTGTTTATTTACAAAATTAAATAAATTTATTTTTTTACACAATTAAATAAATAAATAACCACTAAATTTGATTTAATAAAATACTGTATAACCTGTATAAAAAATTTATATTATTTTTTTGAATTAAAATTTTAAATAAAACACCTATTACAATTTAAATAATGAAATTAAATAAATTATAAACAAAATTTTAAAATAAAACATCAATAAAATATCTATAAAAAATTATTTTAAAAAATTAAAAAAATAAAACATCAATAAAAAGTTAAATAAAATTATTTTATTTTTAAATTAAAACATTTAAATTTTATTGAATTTTATTAAATATAATACATAATTAAATAGTAGAGGGTCAAAATAGTCATTTTCGCATCTAATCCCAACAGTGGATAGTCCCCCACTTTCTGTCCCACCCCCCCCCAGGACACAATAGTCCTCCATATGGGGGACATGGAGTCCGGCAGACTAAAACACCGGATTAGATTTACTGTGCGGATTACAATCCGCACAGTAAATAATCCCCCCCTTATCCCCCCAATCAAACACACCCTTAGATATATATATCAAAGTGGATAGGACAAAAATCAATCAGTTTACTCATCCCAAATCAAATTTCTACAAGAGTGCTTACGATTTCTTAAAAATTATGCTGATTTCAAATGTGAAATCAATTTCGGATTATCAAGCCTCTAAGGCTCTCAATTTCTGATCCACACACTGTACTTGAGACAGATAATTTTCTTTATCAAACAGATATACATCCTTAATCATAGGATTCACTTAATTAACCTTAATTTCATATAAAATTTCACAATAAGCATTTAAATGCACAGAATGTGGGACTGAAATTATACCAGAAACACATATGAGGGTCGGGTTATTACATGCATGCTTTAAGGTCTTTAGCATACCACTTCAGCACTAAATATCTACCACCTTCCTCTTTTCTTTTTCTTTTTTCCATTTGATTTGAGAGTTGGTTGACCCTTGAGTTTGTGTTTAAGCTTGGGATTGAGGCTCGTGCTTAAATGGCTTTAACCCTCTTTTGAGGGTTCCTCCTAGTCAAAGGCATGGTCTCTCTTATGCCTTAAACCATTCTTTTGGTTGACCTCCTCTCCTTAGAGGACTTGCACATTGGACTTAACCAATTAAAGAATGGATTGGTAATGTAAAATGTGTAAACAAGAATTGAGTCAACTAAAACATGCCAGGATAACAGATGTGTGTTGCATTGCATGTGTTTGGATCAGACTTTAATCCAAACACAAGAAATGTGGTACGTTTCATACTTGAAGTGATGAAACGTGTCACGTTTCTTGGTCGCTAACACCCTTGATCAAGCATGATAGGGTGGAGGCTCTTTGTGTGTTGTTTGTGCATTCATAAACATGGTGTAAGCTTGGTTCTTGGCCACCATGCATTGAAAATGCTTGGTTGGTGGCTTGAGAGCCGAGTGCCACACTCCTTTGAGCTTGAGACATGATTGGAAGAGTGGCAGTGCCTACATTGTCTTGCAAATACATTGCTGTGCCTCTATTGTTCTCTGTTGCAGCAAAATCAGAAGCCTGGAGAAGCAACTAGTCGACTAGCCAGTTTTACTAGCCGACTGACTAGTAGCACTAGCCAACTGGCTAGTTTTAGTGCCTGGCAGCCACTTTTTCTGGCTGGCAGCCCACCAGCAGATCCCTGTTTTAAAGTAAAGGCAGTCTGGAAGTTGGCACAATTTTTAGAGATCAAGGCAAGTGCAAACAGAGACAATTGACAGCATAGTAATGGATTTCCGAGCGAACTCCAACCGAGCATGCATCTTCAACCTCTTGGAACAGAGCTGAGGCGGTCTACTTTGTAATTAGCTTTACTTGTTAGTTAGCTTAAATTTGTAGTTTAATTAATTAGTTTGTTAATTAATTAAGTGTTGTAATAATTAGTAAGTAGTTTACTAGTTATTCGTTTTGTTGTGTAATAATTAATCTAATTGGCTTAATTAGATTGGCTAGTTAGGTTAGCTTAGATTAGCTTAGTTAATTCATTCGGACCCTCCGTCGAGAGGGCAAATGTTGTAATAAGTGTGCGTGTGTGTGTGAATGTCTTCCAACTCCACGTCTTTCTCCATTTTATTTAACTGCTTTCGATGGTTAGTTTAGGGTCATTTTTCAATTAGCATACCTTATCCTTACATGTTTGCATCATTCATTTGTCTTGCATGCACCGGGCTCGGCGCATCATTCAAACTGCAATGACTTTCAATACCTATTTGAATACGTGCATCAAATCATTACATTCATATGCCATCTTAGATAGCCGAGCCTATTTAGTTGCATTTTTGCATGTGTTGCATTAGGCAATTTAACATAGCTAGGATTATGCATGATTTCTAACTAGTTCTCTGTTTTGGCTTGGAGTATATTGTAAGTTTTACGCTTTAGCATACTTGTATATGTGTAAGTGTTGCTATGATAGCGTGCTTGCCATGAGGCTATTTTCTTAATTGCTATAACTGCATAAATGCCTATGAATGAAGGCTTCATTACTTGAATTGGAATAATTCATCAAAATGTGAGTTTTAAACCCACTTGGAGTAGCAAATCATTATGTTTTAAGCCCACCTTGTTTAGTGGCAAATCCGCATTTCTAAGCCTACTTGAGGGTGGCAAATTCAAACCATTTTTGAAAACAAACATTGAATTGTTTTGTTCCAATTTAGGCGATCTAGTCTATATTTGTATGCTGTGTGCATCACGTAGTAAGTTAGATAAATAACCGGAATAAGAACACATGTGTTCTCAAAACAACATATCATGATTAGTAGAGGCCGATCCTTTGATCAGGCGAGCAGGGGTGCTCATTTCATGATCTTCCCGCCTCGTACCCAAGTTCCCGAGCCGAGGTAACTTTGGTGATGACGGACACGTGGCCTTAGGCACGAGTCAGGGTTTCCTAAATTTCCCAAAAAACACAAAACATTTAGGTGGTGACTCTGTAATCTGGCAAAACAGTCCATGTTTGGCACTTCTTGATTAAAATTGATTTTCCAAAACGATTTGCCGGATTTGGACTCTTTGGTGATTTATCAGTGTTACATTGCACTTTGTGAGACTAGATACAGAACCGTGATAGGAGTTCGAACTGTAGTAGCTATGAACCCAAATCTGCGCCCTCTCCGAAAGGGGGGCGCGCGGAGGAAGTTCGGGTGGTCTACAATAGGCTGTCCAATTACAATCTCACAATTAAAAAGGGCAACCATTTTACAATTTCACAATTCACGAAACTCAGGTAAGCATTACATAATCTTCATCGACCAAGCCTCGCTAGACATGTCCGCCTGTGTAGACACCCCATTTTTGACCGACCTTAAGACACAGACGTCATCGATTGAGCGCTTGATGATCGCGCATGTGTGTGCTCATTTCGAATTTCCGGAGTTTTCGGCTGAGTACCTTGCCTCCGGGCCTCTGAACTCTTTGTGTTTTGGCTCGATTTGTGGACCAAGCCTTGTTGACCTTCCCTGGAGGGAGGGAGATGTCTGTAGACCACTTTTCTCTCTTGTAGACTAGTTTTCAGTTTCCGAAGTCTTCGGCCACGTGCCTTGTCTTGGGACCGCTTAACGTTCTCCTCTTGGCTTGGTTTTTGAACCATGCCTTGTTGCCTCTGCCTAGAGGGACACAGAGGTCTTGTAGACCACTTTTTGTGGCCGTAGACCACTTTTCCCTCCCATAGAGCACTTTTGGTGCCCACAGACTAGTTTTCGAGGCTTCCGGCTGCGCGCCTCGACCCCTTGACTCTTGTCTTGCATCCTTTTTGGTTTGTTTTTGGCACAGACCTTGTTTTCCTTGCTTGGAGGGTGGAATAAGGGTTGAAGACTAGTTTCTCTCCCTGAAAACCACTTTTCTTACCCGCCAGCCAGTTTTCTGGTCGGCCAACTGGTCTTGGTGGTCTTTGGACCACGAAAAGTGATCGGCAGCCATGCCACCACCTTCCTCTCTTTGTGTAGACCACCTTTCCCCCCTTGCCGACCACTTTTTGTTCCTGCAGACCACTTTTTATGGTCAGTCGACTAGTGGGAGTGGTCAGTCGACCACTTCAACTGGTCGGCACCTTGGTGGTGAAAGTTGTGCAGTGCAAGGGTTTGGACCAAAAATATTTTAGACCTTAAAACCCTCTCTATCAAAATATTTTTGAAACAAAGTTCCTACGATGTTCCGACGCTCGCATTTTGTTAAATGTTGCGTTTTTCGATAAACTAAGCAAGGACAAAGTGGAAATGAATGAAAGAGAGATGAAATCTTTGAAAAATCTTCCAAAACATCTTGTTTAGAGGTTTGAAGTTGAAGAAAAGAGGAGAAGAGGGAAGAAACCAAGTTGGGCAAGAATATGGGCATGAATCGTTAAGAGAGAGTCGAGCAGCCCTCGCTAAATCAGACCTATCCATTTGCATACTCGGATTTCAGCTATGAGGCCACCATTGTTGGAAACCTTACTTCCAGGGCTTCATTTTTCACTTAAGAATCTCCTAAAGCCGTGTCCGGATGGGGAAGATATAGCTGGTTGAAATTAGGCATCAATCCGGTTGGACTGAAACTAAGCAGTCTTCACTAAAAGAGGGATATCTCTTAGCACACTTAGAATTTTTATGCAAGGCTGCCACCATTGGAAAGCTTACTTCTGGGGCTTCAATTTGCACACAAGAATGACCTGAAAAGGCATCCAGATGAAGGAGTTATGCTTGCTTTGAGTTGGGGACCATGACTGATTTTTGCTGCAGACCACCAAGGGAGTGTGCCGACCACTTTTTGAGCATGCTGACCATATGCCGACCAGAAATGATCCTTGAAGACCAGAAAAAGTAGCTAACTGAGTAGAAAAAGTGGTCGGTCAACCACTTATGCCCAGAAAGCCCAGAATCTGCAGATATTTCCTTTCCAACTGTTGTGCACTGCTTCAGATATTTGCAAATTAGATATTTCGACCAAATGCTCATATATTTCTATATAGGAGCCATTTCCTCTCATATTCAAGGGTTGGAAATTGTGGGAACTTCTCACACTAAAAGTCCTCTCTCTAGAAATTTTGGAGCTGAAAACTCTCTCTCTCTCCCTAGAAGCCTCCTTCTCCTCTTGTTTTTGAGCCTTAAGCTTAGAATTCTCTACACTTTTGCAAAGAGACCCTTAATCAAACTTGATCACCATTGGGCTGAGGTAGCTTGGGACTTTGTTTGAGTTCCAAAAGGCTGATTTTGGCTCAGATTTTGGCTGGTTTTGCTGCTATACTTCAAGGTGCTTAAAGGGTAAGCACTTCTCCCTTTCAAGCTTGTTTTTACACACTTGTTTTATCCCTCTTTTTCCATTGTTTTGGAATATTTTGGGGCTGGTTTTGAACTGTTCGAAACTCTATTTTTGAGGCATAAAAGTGTTGGTTTGTGCCTTGTTTGGCTAGGGGGTTGTTCTCATTTTTTGTTCCTTGGCTTGTGAGGCATTTTGTGCAACTTTTCACCACCTTTCAAACCAACTTTTTTAACCTTCCAACCACTAAATTCCAAAGGAATTTTAGTGGTGGAAAGGTAGTTTTGAGGCCCAAAATGGGAGGGGGTGGTCGCCTCTCCTCTTGTCTTGTTAGCATGTGTTGTTGGCCTATCATATGAGCATGTATTTCTCCTTTCTTGAGGTTTAGTTTGAGCATGTTTTTGTGACTTTTTGGGCCTGCTCTAACTCTGTTTTAGGCTGGTTTGTTTGTTTCTTGCATGCTCCTTACACTTGTAGTGTAAACCTTGCTCACTAGCTTTGTATGCTTGCTATTTTAGCCTATAATTCTAGCATGTTTTGGCTTCACTCCAGCACATTTTTGGCCATTATTTAACATGATTTAACTCTATTTTTAGTTGGTTCGATCACTTGTTGCATGCTTCTTACACTTGTAGTGTAAATCCTCTTTGCTAGCCTTGCATGCCTAATGAGTTAGCTTGTTATTCTAGCATGTGTTGGCTTAGTCTCAGCTTATTTTTGGTGTTATTTTGACATGCCATAACTCTATTTTTGGTTGGTGGAGTCACCTCTTGCTTCCTTTTTGCACTTGTAGTGCAATCTTGCCCATTGGCCTAGTGTACTTGGTGTTTTGGCCCTTCATGCTAGCTTGTTTTGGCTACACTCCGTGCATGTTTTAGCCTTGATTTGACATGCTCTAGGACTTTTTTTGGTTTCCTTGATCATATGGTTCATGCATTGCATAGATGTAGTGCAATTGGCCTTGCTAGCCTTGAGTTTTGAGCACTATAGCATGCTTCATTTGTGATATGTGCATGATTTGGTATCCTTGAACATATTATTTCAGAGCATATAGCATTGCCATGTTCCTATTTCTTTCACCCTTTGAGTGCCTTTAAGGCTCATGCATTGTTGCCTTGTTTGTGGCCTAGCCTGTATGCATGCATGCATGCCTAGACTTTCGAGCTCCCATCTTAGCATGTCTTGGTCTTTGTTTTGATCTATTTGAGCTCTATTTGTGGCTGGTTCATTCATTTGTGCCATGCATTGCATGCCTCTTGTGTAGTCCCATTTGGTAGCCTTGTGTTTAAGGGCTCTTGCATGCCATACTTGTGTTGTTTGAGTGGTTTGGCACCATTTCATACATGATTTCAGAGCTTATAGTGTTGTCACACTTCCATGTTTTTCACTCTTTAAGTGCTCTTGAGAGTCACATCTTAATGCCTTAATTTCAGCATGTTTTGGCCTTCATTTTCATCATGTTTTGGCCATTGTCTTGGCATGCATGAAGCTTGTTTGAGATTGGTTTGGTCCATTGAGTGTTGCATTACATAGCCCTTACCATGCCCATTATGTTTGCATGCTTGTTGCATTGCATTATGTTTGCATACATTGCATTGAGTTTGCATGCCATTAGATTTGATAAGTTGATCATACATACATTGCATTGTGTTTGGATAGGGTGTTAGAGGTTAAGGCCCTTATGTATTATTTGTGATGAAACGTGCCTCATTTCTCGGTCGCCGAGCCTCTTGATCATGCATGATAGAGGTTAAGGCCCTTATGTGTTATTTGTGCATTCATTGTGCAAACTTGGCTTCTTGGCCATCGTGCATTGCAATGCTCGGTTGGTGGCCTAAGAGTCGAGAACTAAACTCCCTTGAGCTTAAGAAATGATAGAGAGGGTGGTTGTGCACACATACCTTGCAAATACATTGCTGTGCCCCTTTTTGTTCTCTATTGTAGCAAAATGGAGTTGTGCAAAATTTTCTAGTCAGCAGACTGGTAAAAGTGGCTGGCCGACCACTTTTTCTGGTCTGCAACAAATGTAAGTGGTCTACAGGTGGTCTACAACACCAATAAGTGGTCGGCAGTCTTCCTGGAGGTCTCCATGTTGGAGTAGAAGCTATCTGGAGGTTTGTGTAGTGATCTGAAATCAAATGCAAACAGAGGCAAGTTGGGGCATAGCGATGGATTTTCGAATGAGGCGATCGAGCATGCATGCACTTCTCACCCCAAGGCTCATTTTAACTACTTTGTTTAGCTAGTTAATTATTTGGTTCTATACTTAAGTAGTTAATGCACTTAGCTATTCATTTGTGTTTGTAATTAGTTAACTTGTAAGTTAATTAGCTTTGGTTTGTAAGAATTAGTTTAATTAGCTTAGATTAGCTAGTTAGCTTATTATTCGGACCCTCCATCGAAAGGGTGAATTTTGTAATAAGTGTGCGTGAGTGTGTGAATGTCTTCCAATCCCACGTCTTTCTCCCTTTTATTTACCAGCTTTCAATGGTTAGTTTAGGGTCATTTTCAATTAGCATACTTATGCTTTGCATGTTTGCATTCATTCATTCGTCTTGCATGCACTGGGCTCGGCGCATTATACAAACTGCATTGTATTTCAATACCAATTTGAATATATGTGTAGACACTCCATTTTTGACCGCCCTTAAGACTTGGGCGTTACTGATGGTTTACTTGGTGGTAAAAGGTGTGTAGGGCAAAGGTTCAATTTCTTCGGCAATGAGAGAGTCAAATCCCAACTTCATACCCCTTTTGGACCAAAACAATCTTGATCAAAAGATTTTAGTTCTTAAAACCCTCTCTTTCAAAATGTTTTGAAAATAAAGTTCCTACGATGTTCCGACGCTCGCATTTCGTTAAATGTTGCGTTTTTCGGTAAACCGAGCAAGGACAAAGTGGAGAATGAATGAAAGAGAGATGAAATCTTTGAAAAATCTTTCAAAATACTTTGTTTAGGGGTTTGAAGTTGAAGAAAAGAGGAAAGGAAAGGAGAAAACTAGTTTGGGAGAAGTTCGGCATGAATCCGGGTAGAAGAGGGTCGAGCAGCCCTCGCTAAATCGGGCTTATTCAGCTGCATACTTGGATTTTAGCTATGAGGCCACCACCGTTGGAAAGCTTACTTCTGGGGCTTCATTTTTCACTCAAGAATCTCCTAAAGCCAAGTCCGGGTGGGGGAGATATGATCGGTTGAAGTTGGGCATCATCCCGGTTGGATCGAATCTGCGCGGCTTCACCAAAAAGAGCATAACTTTTTGCATAGGAGGAATTTTAATGCAAGGTTTGTGCCATTGGAAAGATAACTTCTGGGGCTTCAATCTAGACACCCACCGGCCACTTTTTGACCTTGGCAGCCACCTATAGGCCATCTATTTATCCAGTCGGCTAGAAAAAATAGCAGGCCGACCATTTATTGTGCCGACCGGCCATTTATTTGGCCGATGGCCTCCTTTTATGGCTGGTTTTACCCTTTTTCACCCTTCAGGCATGGTGCATGCCACCTGTGCCAGCTGGGATGCACAAACCCTCTCCCCTATGCATATGTGTGGCTATTTTGAACCTTTGACCCCTTTTGATCCAAACCTTTTGCACCCTTTGATCAAGCTTCTTGAGGAAGCTTAACCCTTTGTCAAAGCTTCCCCAAGAAGCTTGCACCCTTGCCTTAGCTTCTCTAGGAAGCCTTGACCCCCTTGACCCCCCTCACTTGGCTTCTCTTGTAAGCTTTAAGCTTTCCCTTGCCTATATAAGGAGACTAACCCTCTCCTTTGTTTGGTTCAGCAAAAAACCAGAGCTATACACATATATATCTGATATATATCACCCTCTCTCTCTATATCTCCCTCTCTCTCTTCATTTTGTGTGTGTTTGAGGGCCTAAAGTGTGTGTTTGTTCTTAGTTTTGCACTAAAACACATAGCATTACACCTTACTTCAACTTTGAGAGACATTGAGGGTTTGTTCTTGAGGTTTTGGACTGATTTTGGTTAGAAGAGAGTGGCTGGACCTGCTGTTCTTGAAGTGTTCTTCAAGGGTAATACTTTTGCTTTATTTTCCCCAATCTTACATTAGCTTTTGACTTGTCTTGCATGCTGATTTAAGCTTTATGTATAACTAAAAAAAGTCTTTTTTTTTAGCTTCTTTTTAAGTTTGTTCAAGAACACTTTTGTGTTTTGGGGTTGTCTACCCCCTTTTAGGCCTTGTTTGGCCTCATTTTTGTGCATTTTTGGTGAGCTCCGGGACCACCTTGTTTGGGCCTCCTCACCACTGAAATCTCTTAAGATTTCAGTGGTGAGGATGGTGTCTTAAGGTCCTAAGAAGGAGAGGGCCATCTCCTCTCCTTATTGTCTTGATTACTTGCATTTTTGGCCTTACAAAGGGGCCTATATTTGCACATTTCTTGAGCTCGGTTCAGGCATTTTTCAGTGGGTTTTAGGACCTCCATAACCCATTTCCAGAGTTAGTTTTGCCATGTTAAGTGTCCTTGTTGCATGTGTGGAGTAACCCCCTTATTGGCCTTTCAAAGGAACACACCATTCTTGCATGCATGGACCTTGTTTCCATGGGTTTTTGGGGTTTATTTGATATACCATGTTACTGTTTTGGGTTGGTTTGGTGAACTCTCTTGTGCTTTATATACATGTAATGTAAACCATGCCTACTAGCTCATATTGCATGATGTTTTGGCCAAGCATGCTAGCTTATTTTGGTTACACCTCATACATGTTTTAGCATTATCTTGGGCTATATAGGGACTGTTTGGGGCTGGTTTCATCAATCAAGCATTGCTTTGCATGTTTATAGTGTATTGCATTTCACTAGCTTTAGTGCTTGAGTCCTTAACAATGCGTTACATGAGTGTTTGCATGCTTTGGAGTCATTTTGGGGTCATTTTGTATGCCATTCCAGCACTGGAACATGCACCATTGTATGTCATATTTCCTCCTTGCCATGCTTTGGTAGAGTTGCATTTTTGTGCCTCAAGCTTGGTTAATGCATTGTGCATGCATTCCATGTATTTTGTTGCCTCACTTACCTCATTATGGCCACTGATTTTGGCATGCTTGCGAGCTATCCATGTTAGTTTATGTCCATCATCACATGTTATTGCATGACATGTTTGCTTACATGTTTAGGTTGCGTGCCTAGTATACATTGCTCATTTGCATGTTCATGTTGCATACTTAGCCTCCGTGCCTAGGTTGCATTGCATCGTGCATGCATCCCTTACCTCTTGATCAAGCATGATAGAGGTTGGGTCCTTTGATGTGTTTTGTGTGTGCATTTCATTTGATATTGAAGTTGCACACTTGGCTTTTGGGTCATTATGCATTGAAATGCGTGATTGATGGCCCGAGGGTCGAGGGCCATGCTCCCTTGAGTCCATTGCATGATAGGGAGTGTGTCCGTGCATACATTTGCTTGAAAATTCCATGCCATACACTGCTTGCCCTCTGCTGCTATCAAAACCAGTTTCTGCAGGAAGCTTTGGCTGGCCGGCCATCTCTAGTGCCGACCGGCCATCCATAAATGGCCGATAACTTCATCAGCGGCCGGTGACCATTTCGCATAGCCGGTGGCCATTCCTCTTAGCCGGTGGTGCTCCACAGGGTGCAGAGAACCTAACCCAAGACTTGTGCAGTCTTCAAAGGAGTTAGGCAGTGTAAACAGAGGCAGCAATGCTATGGCAACGAGTTTTCGGGCAATATGAGTCAAGCATGCATCATCCAAACATTTTGAGGCGGGGGCTGTGGCCACTTTAATTCTGCATTTAATTTGTTAATTAATTAGAAGTTCTGTAATAATTAATTTAGCAGTATTCATTTGTTTTGTAATATTTATTCGGACCCTCCGAGCGAGGGCAATTGTGTAATAAGTGTGTGTGAGTGTGTGTATGTCTTCCAACCCCCACTTCTTTCCTCCCTTTTACTTACCTGCTTTCGATGGTTAGTATTAGGGCATAGTTAATTTAGCATACCTTATGCTATGTATGCGTGCATCCATACACTTGTCTTGCATGCACTGCTCATGCATCATACTAACTGCATTGTATTTCAATTCCAAGTTGAATATATATTAGTTGTAGCATCATCATATGCCATTTTAGAATAACCGAGCCTATTGTAGTTGCATCTTGCATGTGTTACATTAGCCATCTTAATAGGAACTAAGATCATCCACATGATTACTAACTAGTTTCTGTTTTGGTTTGGAGTACTATGTAAGCTTTTATGCTTTAGCATACCGCATGCGTGTGAGTGTTGCCATAATAACATGATTGCCATGAGGCTAGTTGCTTATGTGATATAATTGCTTGAATGCCTGTGGATGGAGGTCAAATTACCTAAATTGGAATGATGCATTGAAATTGTGAGTTTTAAGCCCACGAGATAGTGGCAAAACCATCTTTTCTAAAAGCCCACTTGAGGGTGGCAAAACCTGCATCTTTAGCCTACTTGCGAGTAGCAAATCTTCATCAAAACAAACATGAAATGTTTTGTTCCAATTTAGGCGATTTGGTCTATACTTGTTTGCTGTGCGCATAACATAGTAAATCTAGGCTAATTACCGGAATAAGAACGCATAATGTTTTCAAAACTAGATATCATGGTTAGTAGAGGCCGATCTTTGATCGGGCGAGCGGGGGTGCTCATAGCTGACCTTCCCCAATCGTACCCAAGTTCCCGAGCTGAGGCAACTTTGGTGATGACGGACACGTGGCCTTTGGCACCGAGTCAGGGTTTCCTAAATTCCCCCAAAATAAAATATTTAGGTGGCGACTCTGTATCTGGCAAAGCAGTCCATGTTTGGCACTTCTTTTCTAAAAATCTGTTTTCTCAAAACGATTTGCCGGATTTGGACTCTTTGGTTCAAGATTAAGAATCGTGACGATTCGAGTCCGAACTGTAGCACGGAGGCCCTCACGCGGGGCGCGTCTACAACATGTTATCAAGTTGCATTCACATGACATCTTAGAATAGCCAAGTCTATTTTAGCTGCATTTTTGCATGTGTTGCATTAGGCCTTGTTGACATAGCTAGAATCAAGCATTGATTACTAACTAGCTTCTTTTTTAGCTCGGAGTACACTATGAGTGTTTATGCTTTAGCATCCTTGCATGTGTGTAAGTGTTGCCATGTATAGCATGCTTGCCATGAGGCTAACTGCTTGAATGATATAACTGCATGACTGCCTGTGGGTGAAGGTTGGATTGCTTGAATTGGAACAATTTATCAAAATGCGAGTTTTAAGCCCACTTGAAGTGGCAAAATCATGTTTTCCTAAACCCACTTGAGGGTGGGAAATCCACGTCTTAGCCTACTTGCGAGTAGCAACTTTCAAACTATTTTCAAACAAACGAACATGAGATGCTTTGTTCCAACTTGAGCGATTTAGTCTATACTTGTATGCTGTGTGCATCACATAGTAATTCTAGATTAATAACCGGAATAAAAACGCATGTGTTTTCAAAAAACAACATATCATGTTATTAAAGGTCGATCTTTGATCGGGCTAGCGGGGGGGTGCTCATTGCATGACCTTCCCCTCTCGTACCCAAGTTCCCGAGCCGAGGCAACTTTGGTGATGACAGACACATGGCCTTAGGCACGAGTCAGGGTTTCCTAAATTTTCCAAAAACAAAATATTTAGGTGGCGATTATGAAATCTGGCAAAACAGTCAATGTTTGGTGCTTTTTTATTAAAATTGATTTTTCAAAACGATTTGCCGGATTTGGACTCTTTGGTAATTTATTAATCTTACATTGCACTTTGTGAGATTAGATTCAGAATCGTGACATGAGTCTGAACGATAATAGCTAGAACCACGATTCGCGCCCTCGCGCGCGGAGCGGAGTTTGGGCAGTCTACAGCCTGTCATGACCTGTCTGCTAGAAATCACTGCAACGAGCGGTCAAACGCTTATCTGATATATCTATCTCATTCGGAATATGGGACATAGATTTACAACCCCATTTTACTTCTCACAGACGAAGTGCATTAGGCATTAAGGTCTACTGCGGATCATCCCAGTAATCTTGATGCGGTATTTGGTTGAATTTAGTTTCCCAAACCCTCATGTATACCGGAAGTTTATATACTGGATCAACGTACTCGAATGGATTGTCACCACATTCAGACATAACAGCGAGCATATGGGAACATGGATAGTGTCTTATCTCGTATTTGCCACAACTGCATGTGGGTTGATTCATGTGCACAATCTGTGTATTGCGACCTCGTCCATGGCAAAAAGATGTTTGCACCTCAAAGATGCGGCAGGGCCTATCAGACATTATTGATACAAACTAATTGTCATGTTTGTAGGTGTAATTAACTTTATAACATAATAAGCACAATTTAGTTTACATTACAAATTAACTTGTCGTACAATATCAACTGGAAAGTATTTCCTCCTGCGATACCCTCCTCAATAGTTTTTTGCATCTCCCTAGGGTATTGAAACTCATTCAGTGCATCTATTTATGCTTGGGCTCCCATTTCGCAAAAATATTTTACAAGCCGTCGAAATGTAAACTCAACCATAGCTGAGATAGGTAGGGTCCTTGCACATTTCAAGACACTGTTGAAGCACTCTGCATCATTGTTGGTCAATACCCCCACCGATATCTACCGTCTTACGCAAGTGCCCACTCCACAGGATTCATCTTGTGGACCTAATTGATGGCATCTTGGTTAATGGCCTATATTTGTTCTAAGTAGGCATTACACTTTCGTCATTGATGAGCACTCCCTGCTTTCCATAGAAGTTGTTTCAGTTCCTTATTTTTAAACTTTGTGTTGAAGTTACTACAAACATGTCAAAGGCAGTGCCGATGATATCCAACAAATTAGAGTGAGGGATTCAGCCAATGCCACCTCACAGCAACTAAAATACTCTCAGCTCGATCAGATATCAAAGTCACTCCCTGTCGGTCCATAACAATATGTTCCCTGATATTTGAAATGAAGAACGACCAAGACTCCAAACTCTCCGTGTCGACAACGGTGAATGCAAGCGGTAATACTTTGCCATTAGCAATGACGATCATTGCTACAAGTAACACACCAGTGTATTTGCCGTGTAAGAATGTACCATCTATGGTTATAACAGGCCTAATATATCTGAATCCATCGATGATGGGTTTGAAAGACCAAAAAAGAAAGTGGAAGACGGGCATGATGGTTGTACCTTCGGTATATCTATGCTTCCATTTAACGATGGTGCCAGGATTAAATGTCTGTAATGCATGCATGAATTTAAGCAACTGCCTATACGATTCATCCCAATCCCCGAATACCATTCTAATTGCCTTTGACCTTGCATGCCACACCTTCTTGTATGATATACTATAGTTCATGGTCTTTTTGATATCTTCGATGACATTCTTAATTGGCATATGAGGTTTATTCTACATATGACAATCAAATATGAGTTGGATTATTTGGGTGTGAACATTATAAACAAACATATATATATACATATATATATTTTTTATACTCACCGCAACTTGTCCAAAAAGATGAGAAGCAATGTAACTGGAGTCAATATTAATGTGGTCCCTGTTCATCATTGGGTATAAACAATGGTGAAGACCCTTGTACTGCTTTATTTCAAAAAGACCATGTTTTTTATTAAGAGATGCACGCAACCACCAACTACAATCGTGCTTGCAAGCAGACACCCAAAGGTCTCGCTTAGAGGTTACGACCTTATACTCTCAATTATTTCTTGCGTGGTACAATTTCATAGCATGTACAAGTTGCTTTTTATCGACAAAAACCATCTTTTTGTCCAACTCAAAGATTCCAGATCCGTTACGGAACGATATCACGGCTATTCATGTCAAAATCACCATCCATGTGAATGTTCTCATAAAAAGGGATTTCAGGTCTAGGTGGGATGGGGACATTTTCAGGGTCAACAGGGTCGTCGGCATCATCTTCTCCACCATCATTATCTGATCTGGCCGATAAATTTTCTTCATCAAACATTTCATTTTCATCATTGTCTAGGGCGACATCAGGACCATACATGTCATTGTCAGCAATATTGTTAGCAAACTGCACATAGCTCACCGTTTCCGCCATACTCTCATCAACTTCAACTGGAATGGTATGATAGTTGCAGGTGGGCACATCTTCTGTGTTATTGTGAAATTCATAATCATATCCACCACGCGAACTTGATTCCACACCATAGCCCCTAAATGTCTGTTGTCTGTAGACCACTGAATAACGTTGATCTGATGCATACATAGGAGACCGAAACGCTGTCATGTCAATCCCTTGTGTAAGCAATGTAGTGAAGGGACAATAATCCACCTGTGTCATATTCGGGACATTGCGTACAACCTCTTTATCAATGTACACTTCCAAACAATTTGGTAGTTGTAAACTTGCACTGATACTTAATACGGTGTTCAACGTCTCATCGTCATTGATCGGTAATATCTTGTATCTGCTGATTGCTTGCCACTGGCGATAAGGATATCTACATTTGAAGTTCAATCAGACACTTTCGCCGTAACTTGCCACCTTGGACATGAACATCTCCTCCAAATTGTTAAGCGTGGTTCCAAGTTGCACCCCATATATCCTTTTCGGCTCAGCATCATATGACATACCTTCATTGGGATCCTGAATTATGTTTCCCTTTAGTAGAAGATTGACATGCACTCGCTTCAATGAAACAAAAAACTTAAATTATCAATAATATACTTATATTGTAGGGGTGAACAGCGGATATACTAATCCGCCAAAACCGACCAAATTGAACCGATCTGCCGCATTTTGGACGGATGAGTGATGACGAGTGGACGGTTGCGGATTGATTTTCTCCAATCCGCCAATCTGGCAGACGGATGACGGATTTGAGATTCCTTTGGCCGCAACCGAACCGCCGAACCGCCGAACTGCGAGCACCTCTAGTAATTTATAAGACTTTGTGTTTTCAGTTTGTTTAAATATTCTGTTTGTGTTTTTAATTAAAAAAGAGTTTAAATATTCTGTTGAATTTTTTTTTTCCAACTTGAATATCTTTTTTGAACTGAAAAAAATAAACGTATTATTTATCTACGTTTTTTGGTTTTTAAATCTATCTCTAAAAATAATAAATAGAAAATATGATATCTGCTGGTTGATTTTTGTTTTCAAAAACAGATATAGATGTAACAATACAGAGACATATAATCTCTACTGCTACTCTGTTCATGGTTTTGGTGGTTTGAATTGTTTTTATATTTTAAGAATCAAAGATTGTAATACTTTATGTGGATAAGGCATGCTGTGATTGTAGTATGTCGATGAGGCATGCAGTGATTGTGATATTCTAAAGTTTCAAACTTTCTTTCTTTGGATGAGGCATGCAGTGATTGTAATATTTTTTAAAGTTATTGACTGTAATACTTTCTTCTTTTTTTTTTTTTTTTTTTTTTTTTTTTTTTTGAGGAAGTACACAAGTTAAATTATATTGAAAATTTATAAAATTTTAAACCACCAAACCGTCAATTCGCTCAATCCACATCCGCCGAATTGCTGGACGGATGGCAGATTGGAGGTTCTGTGGTCGCAACCGACCCGTGCCCACTCCTATTATATTGGATTTTAATTCTAAAAGAATTATATGGATTTTAACTCATTCAATTATAATTACTTGTGAGTCAATAACTTTATTTAAGTAATCATTAATTGTAATTTAACAATCATTATTGATTTTTAAATTAAAATATGAGTTAAAAAAATTATTATGTTTTGAATATTTTTTTAGCTTTTTAAGAAAAAAAAACTTACAACACATAAAGAATGTTGGTTTGTTTTGACATAAAATAATTTTTTTAAATAATTACATATTTTTTATTATTTGGTTAAATTAAAACTAAGTAAAATATTTTTTGTTATGGTCTCTAAAATAACTTATCATTGCAAATTTTGTAAGTCAATTTTTAAGAAGTTTACCTTCTACCTTTGTAACACAGTAATCTTTAGGCAAATTACAGTTCATATTACTTTTTTCCCACTGAACTTAAAATTATAACACTCCCCCTCCCCTCTTATCTATTTTTTTTTTCTTTCAATTTGGACTCTAATATTCAAGTCTAATCAACTTAAAATTTTAATTTTTTCAACTATGAAAAATGTTCTTAATACAAAAAATGTAGTGAACCATGAATTCGAAGCAAAACTTTGATTGAATATTGTATTATAATTTATATTCAGGAATGAGTTTAATAAGAACAAATTTTTATTTGTAAACACATTATTAATAAATTCAGTAAATTAAAACTTGTGTATGGACTTATTCCTTAATTTGTATATACTCATGCATGGATTTTAATTTTTTATTCTTAAATTTAACCCTTTCATAATTTTAAAAAAAAGCTAAAAGCCTTGTCATAACAAAGAAATTAAATTTCAAATATTATCATTTCATTACTTTAATATAATGTGATTTTACTTAGAACGGTATTGAGTAACATAATCATTTAATTATGATTAATTTAGTATAACTGATGGGAACCAAAAATAAATACTAAACTATACCAAATTCAATTAGAATAATGACAAGTCCAGGTATCGATCCACAGGGACTATTGTGAAATTAAACTAATTTAATTGTTAAATTCCTAAATTAGTTTTGATAAAAAAGATTGAATGCTCATAACCTAATTTAATAACGAATAAATTAAACTAAGGAATTAAATTATCAATAATAAATGAAATTGGATTTACTGAATTGGGAGAAAAACTAGGGCAAAGAGTCCACCACTAGCCACGTAATTAGGGTTTCCAATTGAAATCAATTATGCTATGGTTTGAACGGATTAATACTTCGCAACTACAAGCTCAAAGCATTTAACAAGAAGAGCATCATATTCAATGTACGAGCACGAACCATCTCAAGTAATACGAATCGTTCACTCTAAACTAAGGTAGTGATACGACTCGTTCCTCGTAGCATGGTTTGTCTCATACCTTGAATGTGAAGGAATAGAAAACTCATGTATGGATAGCATTCAACAATCACAGAAAGTCAAATATTTAAAGAAATAATGAAAAATATATCAAAGATAACTTCTAAATCACCATACAAATGTTCAAACCTTTACATAATTAAAAATTAAAAAAAAACAAAATAATTATACGGCTAGGGTTTCATCAAAACCCTAGAAAATGAGACTAGCCACTTATGGAGGAGTGGAAGGAGGTAGATTGAGAAGAAACCACCATGGGAGACATCCTTGAAGCTTTTTGTTTCTTTTCCCTTCCAAACCCTAGCCTCTCCCTTTTAGGTCAAAACAAGTTCAGAACCCTAGAAAAGCCTTTTCCTTTTCTTTTTATACTTCTACTCATTTCCAAACAGGTTTAAAACGTCGGTTTGACTTTCTCAGAAAAAGTCAACACACGTGCGAAAAAGTCAACGCACGTGCGGGAAAGTCAACGCTGTCCAAATTCTGTCTTTTTATCCATTTTATGCTCCGACGATGTACAACCTGATTGACATTCAACACACATAAAGTATACAGTTTGACCAGCAAGTGAAGTTAAGATATTCTAATTAACGGCCTCAATGATGTACATTTCAGCCTTAATCACATCCCCCAATTCATTACTTGCTAGTCCTCAAGCAAGTAAAATAAAATAAAATTAAACAAAATCTATCTATTTCTTTTTTCGTAGGAAAACGGTTGCATTTAGCATATGCAACAAGCCTTTAAATCACAAGGTTACCCCAAGTGGACGAGTAATATCCACAAACATTAACATATTCATATATACTCAACAACAAATGACCACACTACTCCACCTAATAATCAACTTATGTGCCACTACAGTGTGATATTGAGACATCATGAGTCATTATAGGCACAGTGGACAAGCATGAAGGAACCTATTGAGTCGAAACCACAATTCAGTTAATACAAAAGTAAAGTTCCCTATACTTGTGCATGCTAGTAGACAAGTCATGAGTACCCTCGGTGTAAAGCGCAATCTCCATATTAGCTAACTATCCACTATAATAGCCTAGTGTAACTCATAATAACACCCAACATATACAGAAAAACTAACTTATTGCAGCCAAGATTCTCAAAAGTTTTTTTTTTTTTTTTTTGATGACTGTGCAATGTCCTGATCCATTAAGCTTTCTAATCAACCCATGTAACAAGCATTGGGTCAATGACTTCCAAACCAGAGATTTTAGGACACCAGGTGTAAAGACACCCCTACGGGCTTAATAACTTGAGTTGAAAAGGCTACGAATCCGAACAAGTCATCCTTCTTATTTTTCCTTAACTGTGCAATGTCAAAGTCCCTTAAGCTTTCTAATTAACCCATGTAGTAAGTTTTGGGCCAATGACTCCCAAACCAGACGGTTTTAGGGCACCAGGTGTAAAGACACCCTTACGGGCTTAATAACTCGAGTTAAAAAGGCGACGAACCCAAACAAGTCAAGTGTGCTCTTTATTTTTATTTTTATTTTTTTTTAAGAATCTTGGCTCCTCATTTATTCTTTTCTGCAACTCTAGCTATTATCAATGATGTACACCAGGGATTATAATAAAAAGATCACCGCTATGATAGTGTGTTCATGTGAATCAAGGCATACTCATGACAAGTGTACTAATACCACAAATACAGACAACTCTCCTCGTGCAAACATGGCATGTAAGTATCTACCCAATAAACCCTTTTCATACAAGTCTACTATGCTCTCTAATAAACATATGCAAATATCATCACCCTACTAGCAAAAAGTCACATCAAGTGAAGTAATGCAATCAAGTGAAATATGTATAAGCATGAATTATGAGCCAAATAAAAATGCACAAAAGAAAATATAACCCTCATCCCTCAAATTGAATATGACATTGTCCTCAATGGAAAAGTAAAGAGAAAGGAGAGAATATTACCAGAATTGTAGGTGTACATCTAGGTAGGCAAAGAGTAACATATACACACTTCTAAATTTATTTATTTTTTTAGTTAATAGAAGAAAAGAAAAGAAAATAATATGAAATAAAAATTCAGAAAATAAAATAAAAACTAAACTACTTAATAATTAAATGAACAATTACATCATAGAATAAATAATTAAAATGAAATCACCAACTAACCAAATAAAAAGAAAAATAAAAATAAAACCAAAACAATCTAAAAACTAATTAAACTAATGAAACAATTTAAACTAACCAGAATCACTACGAAGCAATTTAAACTAAACAAATATAGCAAATAAAAAAACTAAATTAGGATTATTGTTAGTACCATTATTTATGAGGGTTTTTTTTTTTCAAAAATTCAAAATAGGAAATAATGATAAAAATAAAATAAAATAAAATACGAATTTTTTTTAATATATATATAAATAAAATAATTGGATATTTATTTATTTATTTTATTTTTTTTTCGGAATTTCCCGCACGTGCAGGGCCCAAGCCGCACGTGCGGCTTGATGGCGCACCTGCCCTCCGCACCTACTTATTAAGCAGAGTGCTAGCTTCAATCTCACAAATGTCCCGCACGTGCGGGGCCCAAGCCGCATGTGTGGCGATTTGTCTCCTCGCGCAATTTTTTTTGATTAATCGTCGTCCCGCACATGCGGGAGTCAAGCCGCACGTGCAGTTTGGTCAACGCTTCAACCCCCGCACTTGCTTATTAGGCAGAGTGCAAACTTTGGTTCCCACATTTTGCCACACGTGAGTGAACAGTTCCGCACGTGCGGGAAATTAATTTTTTTTTTTTTCACAGCAAGTACAACACAAATATATATATATATTATTGTTTTTAAATAAGACAAAAATAAAGTTCTAAGCATTTGAACGTGGTTGAATACTTGATTTCCCATAAACCACAAAGCAGAAATTAGGGTCTTACCCAGGCTAAGGAGGGTCCCTTCTACCCACACGCATGCAATGACCTTTTTCTGCTACATTGCAACAACATAGTTTAAGAAAAATAAAAAGCACTCGCAAGCGTACATGCTTCAAGAAAATGGAAACCTAACTCCCAGCACCTAACAAAAGGCACCAGAGTTATGGCATAAAGTTGCCACTTCAGAATCTCCCAGGTAATAAAACCCAGCGTAGTTTATAGCCTTCGGGCTAGTACCGCCTAAAGCATACTTAACCATTTCTACCTTCAATTGACATCTAGAATAAATATAGCACATAAGAAAATAACGGAATGCCCACTAAAGGTATAATCTTCACGCGAAAACCATGGGTACTACTTTTCTCCCTAACTGTGTTTGTAACTTTCCCTATTCTCCAACAGGGTGACAGACTAGGTTGATTCGGTATCCAGAATCGAGCAACATAAAGCTACCTCAACCTATGGAGCTGCCATACAGAGTTCAAGTCGAGGTAGTTTTGAAGCAATCTCCACACTCCTGGGTATTTAAACCAGACTCTATTCTCGGAAATCCCAAACCTTTATGTTCTAGGCTTTGCTATTCGAACTCTAGTTTCCATCGTCTCAGTTGATCTGCTAGGAACTCACTACAAACACGGTTAGGTGGCTATACCAGACTGTCAGATGCTGTTCGGGCACGACAAACACCAAAGGAATTATACCTTTAGAGGATTTAAAGTCTCCTAGACGCAAGTAAAGCATAATGAGAACAAAGAAAAACAGAATAACATAGAAGAAAAAGAAAAGAGAATAAGAAATCAATCTGTTAATCATAGTAAAATGGGTCCATCAAAGCAATGGACTCAATCATATCCCCATTCACAATCCCCTCTATATATGATTTCAATCTTTGGCCATTCACTTTGAAAGTGTGGCTAGTCTTTGGATCTCACACCTCAACAGCGCCATGAATAAATGCCTCAACAACTACAAATGGGCTATCTCATCTTGATCTTAGCTTACCCGGAAAGAGTCTCAGTTTTGAATTAAAAAGCCACACTTTTTGATTGGGTTCAAAGGATTTTCTATTAATGTGCTTGCTATGAAATTCTTTAGTCCGAGCTTTAAAAACTCTCGAACTCTCATATGCATCATTTCGAATTTCCTCTAACTCATTGAGTTGCAATTTCGTTGAGCCTACCACGCCATATCAAAGTTAAACTTCTTCATGGCCCACAATGCTCGGTGCTCAAGTTCAACTGGGAGATGACAAGCTTTGCCAAACACCGCTCTATATGGTGACATCCCAATGGGTGTCTTATAAGCAATGCAGTAAGCCCATAATGCATCAATTAACCGTTGTGAACAATCTTTCCTATCCGGCCTCACCGTTTTCTCAATTATGTGCTTTACCTCTCTATTTGAGACTTCCACTTGGCCACTAGTTTGAGGGTGGTATGGAGTACCAACTTTATGAGTGATAGAGTATTTTTTAACTACCGACTCAAAGAACCGGTTACAAAAATGTGTACCTTGATCACTTATTATGGCTATAGGAAACCCAAAACGACTAAAGATGTTTTCATGCAAAAATTTGATTCCACTCTATGATTGTTTGTTCGGGTAGCTATTGCCTCCACCCACTTAGACACATAATCTACTGCCAAGAGAATGTACTCAAACCTGAATGACGACGGGAAAGGGCCCATAAAATCAATCCCCCAAACATCAAATATTTCTACCACAAGAATAGGGGGCATTGGCATCATGTCACGCCGAGACATCGAACCCATTTGCTGACAGCACAAACAAGTTCTACAAAATTGATGGGCATCTTTAAAAATTGTGGGCCAATAAAACCCACTTTGTAAAATCTTGGCGGCCGTTTTATGCGCACTAAAATGACCGCCACATGCAGAAGAATGACAAAATGTAAGAATGCTATGCACCTCACTCTCCAGTACACACCGTCGGATCACTTGGTTTGAGCAATATTTAAACAACTCCGGATCCTCCCAAAAGTAATACTTGACCTGCGAAAAGAATCAGTCTTTGTCTTTCTTAGACCAATTCTGTGGAATTTGCCCAATGGCCAAGTAATTCACAATATGTGCAAACCACGGGGGCTCGACAAATTCAAAGAGTTGTTCGTCAGGAAATGAATCATGCAAAATAAGAGGGTCACTATTACACTCAACGAGGATTCGGGAGAGATGATCCGCCACCACATTCTCAGATCCTTTCTTATCACGGATCTCTAAATCAAATTCCTGAAGCAACAAAATTCATCTAATCAACCTAGGTTTTGTCTCTTTCTTAGATAGTAAATACAGCAAAGCGGCATGATCAGTGAAGACTATGACCTTGGAACCTATGAGATAAAACCAGAATTTGTCTAAGGCAAAGACCACAGCTAGCAACTCTTTCTCAGTGGTAGTGTAATTCAATTGTGCATTTGAGAGAGTGCGACTAGCATAGTATATAGCAAATGGTGCCTTATTAACCCTTTTGCCCAACACAGCCTCGATAGCATAATCGGAGGCATCACACATGATTTCAAAGGAAAGCGACCAATCTGGTGATTTCATGATTGGGGCAGTGGTCAAGGCCATTCTCGGTGTTTCAAATGCCTTTAAGCATGCCTCATCAAAGACAAAAGGCGTGTGCCTTAACTAGTAAACTACACAAAGGACGTGATATCTTACTAAAGTCTTTGATGAACCTACGGTAAAAACCTGCATGCCCTAAGAAAGACCTAATTTGACGCACGGAATTGGGTGGAGGAAGGCCTGCAATGAGGTCAACCTTAGCCTTGTCAACCTCTATACCTGGAGGGGACACAATGTGTCCCAACACTATACCCTCACGAACCATAAAATGGCTATTTTCCCAACTTAAGATTAGGTTTGCCTTAGTACATCGTTCTAACACTCTAGTCAAGTTTCTAAGGCATTCCTCAAAAGACGGCCCAAACACCGAAAAGTCATCCATAAAAACCTCTAAGAATTTCTTCACCATATCGGAGAAAATGGCCATCATACACCGTTGAAAGGTTGCCGGTGCATTACATAGCCCAAAGGGCATGCGCCTGTAAGCAAAAGTGCCAAAAGGGCATGTGAATGTGGTCTTTTCCTGGTTAGCGGGGTACACCGGGACTTGATTATATCCCGAGTAGCCATCAAGAAAACAATAGAAACCCTGCCCCGCTAACCGCTCTAGGATTTGGTCAATGAAAGGTAAGGGAAAATGGTCCTTCCTAGTCAAGGAATTTAGTCTCCTATAATCAATGCACACTCGCCACCCAGTAGTAGTTTGTGTGGGGACTAACTCTCCTCCCTCATTCTCAACAATGGTGATGCCCGATTTCTTGGGCACCACTTGTGTGGGACTCACCCACTTGCTATCTGAGATGGGGTATATGATACCCGCATCCAACAATTTCAAAACCTCCTTCTTCACGACCTTTTTCATATTAAGATTCAGTCTCCGTTGCATTTCGCGAGAAGGTTTGGTGTCCTCCTCTAGGTGTATATAATGCATGCACACGAAGGGATCTATCCCTTTCAGATCAGCCACTGACCACCCTATAGCACTCTGATGTGCCACAAGAACACTCATTAACTGACTCTCCTTCTCCGCAGTCAAGTCAGATGCAATGATAACTGGTAAAGTCTCCTGGGGCCCTAAAAATGCATACTTAAGTGTGGCCGGAAGTGGCTTCAACTCAAGTGTAGGCGGTGTGACCAAAGATGGTGTGGCAGGCTCTCTCGACAGAGGAGGAAATGACTCAAACTGGGCTTTCCACGGAGGAAAATCCGGTGTAGAAGAAGAATTAAGCAAGACATTCACCTCCTTAACTAACCCAGCAATATCAAAATTTTCAAACCCAAAATGACCTAGACAAGCTTCTAAAGGGTCCTCTACAAGAATGGAGGGCAAAGCCTCCTTCACAAGCTCATCCACAACATCCACTAATAAGCACTCCTCTCTCTCATGAGGTTGTTGGGATGCTTGGAAAACATTAAGTTTCACTTGCATATTACCAAATGAAACTTCCATCACCCCGGTACGACAATTAATGCATGCATTGGCCGTAGCTAAGAAAGGTCGACCTAAGATCACCGGGATTTGTTTCCTAGAACTAGTTACCGGTTCCATATCTAAAACCAAAAAGTCAGCAGGGAAGTAGAACTTATCAACCTTAACTAGCACATTCTCAATCATGCCACGTGGCACTTTGCAGGACTGGTCAGCCAACTGAAGAGTGACAGTAGTGGGCTTTAACTCGCCAAGCCTAAATTCCTCGTACACAGAGTACGGAAACAAATTGACACTAGCCCCTAAATCCAATAAGGCCCTATCAATGAAATGGTCCCCTATAACGCATGCAATGGTTGGGGCATCCGGGTTCTTAAATTTAGGAGGTGTGTCATTCAATAAGATGGAGCTTACTTGTTCCGTGTGTAGGACCTTTTGGGACACATGTGTCTTGGATTTACGTTTTTACGTACAAAGGTCCTTCAGAAATTTGGCATATGATGGTACTTGCTTAATCGCCTCCAACAGGAAAAGGTTGATTTTTACCTGTTTAAAGACCTCCATCATTGCCTCCATAGATGCCGCCTTCTTATTAAAAGGGGACGGTGTATCAAGGCACTGGGGAAAGGGTGCCTTAGGCACATATGGTGCCTTGGGCTCAAGTGAAGTGATAGGGACTAAGTCATCCCTCTTAAGTGTTTCCTCCTCACCCTTGCTCTCATAAGGTGAACCACCATGGTCACCCTTCTTAACTCTAGTTGCATCAGACGCAACTGACTGAGGCTCTAACTTCCTACCACTTCTCGAAGCAACCACCGCCTGCACTTGCTTATGTTGCTTCCCATTCTCACCCAACCTCTCTGCCCTGTATTGTCCCTTAGGGTTGGCCACAGTTTGACTTGGTAATTTTCCCTCTTCTCTCCGATTCATGTTGTTAGCCATTTGACCCAATTGGGTCTCTAGCTTGGCAATAGAGTGAGTGTGGGAGTGAACTACCGGTGCTAACCCCTTAAGTTCTGAGAGAACTTCCAACACCTGAGTCTCAAAGGCAGAGTTGCCCTGAGGAACAGGCGGGGGTTGTGGTTGTGGTTGCCGGTATGGTTATGGGGGTCGATAAGGTTGCGGTGGTCGGTAAGATGATTGGTTGGAAAAATTATTGAAATTCTGCCTTGGTGGTGGAGGATTGTAAGAAGTGCCTTGTGAAGGGGGTCTTCATGAGAAATTAGGGTGATTTCTCCATCCCGGATTGTATGTGTTGGAGTATGGATCATTACCTGGGTTGGAGAATCCTTGAGCCGCATTCACATGCTCTTGGACTAACTCCGAAAATTGTGATGCCGAAAGGCACTCACTCAAGTCATGAGCAGGGCTTACACAAATAACACATGCCTCGTGAAATTGAGGCTGATCTTGCTGGGTAGGGGCATGTCCCGTAGCTAACAATTGGTCCATCTAGCGGGACAGTGCCTCTACTTGTTGGGCTATCTCTAGGTTTTGCCCTACCTCATAAATGCCCCCTCTTTTTGGGGCTCCAACTACTGGTTGCCGGACTTGCCGGGCTGCGGAGGCATGGTGAAAGGAATTATCACTTAAGTTCTCAAATAATTGTCATGCCTCGGCATCATTTTTAGACATAAATGTCCCACCACAAGACGAATCCACCATTTGGCGGTGTGGCTCAGTTAAGCCATAATAGAATGTTTGAACAAGTTGCCAATCAGGCACTTGGTAGTGGGGATACTATTGGAGAAGGTCTCAAAGTCTTTCTCAAGTCTCATGGAATTGCTCGCCATCCATTTGAGCAAAGTTTGTGATGGCTCGCCCAAGTTAGTTGGTTTTACGAATGGGAAAGTACTTCTCCAAGAATCGTTGCTGTAATTGGTCCCAAGTTGTGATTAAATTAGCAGGTAAAGAATTTAGCCAGTGTTTGGCTTTATCCTTTAACGAGAATGAAAACAATCGCAACATTAAGGTCTCATTTATGAAATTCTGGATCCTCACTGTCGAGCAAATTTCCAGAAATTCATTCAAATGCTTATAAGGATCATCATTAGTTAGTCTATGGAATGATAGGCGCGTTTGTATGGTGCTGGACTTAATCTCATAATGAGCAGCAGTGGTGTTGGGTAATTGGATGCATGATGGTGATGTATATGTAGTGAGTGTAAAATAATCCTCAAGTGTCCGGTTGGGCACATTCGGGACATCAGGATTTGCCATCTCTAATGGCTCAATGTATGAATACGAATACTCAAGCCTAGGAACACGAGCAGAGG
Source organism: Camellia lanceoleosa (assembly GCA_025200525.1). Classification (NCBI taxonomy): domain Eukaryota; kingdom Viridiplantae; phylum Streptophyta; class Magnoliopsida; order Ericales; family Theaceae; genus Camellia; species Camellia lanceoleosa. The sequence goes on along the minus strand of CM045764.1, from coordinate 185,467,124 downwards.
CCCTAAGTCTCCTAAGAGTCCTTTCTAGTTCAAGGTCCAAACTCCACAATTCAGTATGCATAAGAATGGCGCCCGTGCATACACTACCCACACACACACAAAAAGTTCGACTTTGTGTACTAAGTTACGAAAGCAGAATGCTAAAAGAAAAATACTCACAGCGGTTTAACGAAAACGCTTTACTCGTCTTGCGGGTGCTTGACGTGTAGACGTTGTCTCTGTCACGACCCAAAGCCGGCCCTATGGGTTTAGCACCGTAACCGGCCAGTAATCCGAGATTACCGAAGGCCTTCTTAACAGTAATACAGTAAAACAGAGTACAGGGCTTGGCGGAAGCTAATACAGTAAATAAATAATGTCCAATGAGTCAGTGATACCAGATGCCAAAAAGATTTTCATACATTTATGCATAAACAAGATACTATACCAATATTTACAATCACTCAAAGGCAGGACCTAATCCCTTGATAACGATGCGATGGCAGATAATGATCTATACAAAAGCGGTGAGACGATGCGAAGAGGGAATGCTAAAACACCCCTAAGCCTTAGCATGATAGGCTTGGAGCCTCGCAGTGAGGCACGTAGGCTGGCTTGACAAAACTGGAAGAACCCCGACGCGTCTAGCTTTGGTCCGGTGCCTGTACACCTACATATATATATAAGCAGTGAGCTAAAACCCAGTGAATAACATAATGCGTAAAGAGGTTTAGAATGAATGTCCTTACAATAATGAAAACAGTTCAGTTAAATCAGTATATCAGTTGTTCAAGACAAGAAATAAATATATGTGGTACATCCATCAAAGATAACAAGAATAAGAATGAGGTCTTAAAAGACCGAACAGTAATGATAGCAATCAATTAATAAACAGTAGTAGTTCCACGAGGGAACCGACAGAGATCTCGTAATAAGAATAAGAAGCGTGAGGTGCTAAGGATGCCACAAGATGCAGTTCGTAATATAGGACATGCATTTATTCAAGAACAATATCGATTCAGCCTGGGCCAAGATTCAAAAATAAACATTTTGAACGTATCTTTACACAATCGTTACTCACAGAGTTCTGGGCTATCAGTAGCTAGAGTGTCTCCTTGGAATGCCAACCCTAAACAGTTAACAGATTGAACACACTTTAAGTTTCACAATTAGGAAGTGTAATAATTAACTCCCTATTATGCCTCGGTGTGTTCTACATCTATATCCTCATTAAGATGTCTTAAACTAGGCCTAAGAATGTCTAGGATGGGATGAGGATGCAAAGATGTGCACAGAAAACAGTTTAAGAAATTTTTAGTAAAACAGGGTCCCGCTCGAGCGGACAAGCCAACAAAGGTCCCCGCTCGAGCGGCAATATCCCCACTCGAGCGTGTCACCCAACACTCCGCTCGAGCGTACATTTTCCTCGCTCGAGTGGACTGATGAACAGTGCAAAGTACTGGATGTGCGATTTCTCCGCTCGAGCGGACTGTAAAACAGGTCAAAATTGCTGGGAGCTTGATTTCCCCGCTCGAGTGGCACTTCCCCCGCTCGAGCGGACGACCAAAATTTGGAAATTTCAGATTTGAGTCCCAAGCTCAAAATCAAGTTTTGATGCTCCAAATTCGGTCCTCTTGGGCCCATTTTTTGGAAAACATTTGTAAACTCATAGAACATCATGTTTCAAAGATCAATTTAAGAAATCAAGGCCCAAGGGTGTTTCAATTAAACTCATTTTCAAACTCATTTTTCATGAACATGCATGAACAATATTCAAACATGACATGCATGCATTCAAACCAATTTAAAGCTTCAAAACATGCTCTAAGGAGCTCATTCTTTTCAAAACAAGTTGAAAACATGGACTTAAGTTTAAACATGAGCATGCATGTACAATTCTACCATGAATTCCACTCAAAACTCATCCATTCAAACATGCATACATGAATTCTAGCATAACTCGCCATGTATGAGCTACAACATGACTTAGTTCTACAATGGAGCATGAAACATGCAAGACTTAGCTTAAACTCACAATTAGAGGTATGAATTCTCTTACCTAAGTCTTGTATTAAAAAATGGAAGCACAATTTTGAAATCAATCTTCAATTTCTAAGCAATTCTACAAATTGAACCCAATTCCCTCTTAATTCTCTCCCTCTCTTACTCTAAGGTCGGCTAGCTCTCAAGAAAGGCTGATCAAATGTTTGGCGTGAGGTGTTATAAGGCTCAAAATGGTTTAAGATAGTGGGCCACTACATGGCTTTTTGGTAAATAAGGCCAACTTTGCAACATACCAACATTTAATCTAATTTAATCATACCTAATCACATTTTGGATAATTATACCATAAAATCAGATAAATTACGATGGTCCTAAAACATCAATCTATTTACGGTTCGGCCGCCGATAGGGCCTTCAATTAGCAGTTTAAACATAAAACACGAACAGATAAATAACCAGTCAAACAGATAGAATATGCAATACAATAAATATACTCAATCAATTCAGGTTCAATTTCACCGATCAAAGATTATTTCATTCAACCCAGTTGTCAGTCATTATCAGTCTCAGTTAACAGTAATCAGTAATTAATCGGTAATTTATCGGCAATCGGTACGAGGGTTGTTACAGTCTCCTCTCCTTAAAAAGAGTTTAGTCCTCTAAACTCGAATTACCTTCAGTCAGGAAGAAAACAGGGTTCAGTGGGAACAGTTCTGGATATCTCTTAGCCATGTCGTCTTCCCTTTCCCAAGTGGCATACACACCACTATGGTTCTGCCAGTCCACTTTCACCAGTGGGATCTCTTTATTTCTCAGTTTCTTGATCCGTCGGTTTACAATCTGTATAGGCCGTTCCTCGTAAGTGTAGTTATCACTCAACACTATTCGAGTAGGCTCAATCACATGAAACGGATCTCGAAGATAGTCTCTCAACATCGAAATGTGGAAGACGTTATGCATATGCCCCATTTCAGGAGGGAGTGCAACTTGATACGCCACTGGATTGATTTTCTCAATAATCTCATACGGTCCGACATATCTCGGTGCTAACTTGCCTTTGACTCCAAAACGAGTCTGACCTTTCATCGGTGTCACTTTCACAAACACGTGATCACCCACTTCATATTCTCTGTCCCGTCTTCTGACATCTGCATAACTCTTCTGTTTGCTTTTGCAGGTCTATCTTTGTATCGATTTCACTTTCTCAGTCGTTTCATAAACAATCTCGGGCCCAAGCAAAGGCCCATCTCCAACTTCTGCCCAGCAAATCGGAGATCTACATTTTCTGCCATGCAATGCCTCGAAAGGCGCCATACCGATACTCGAATGGTAACTGTTGTTTTAGGCGAATTCAACTAATGGCAGATGACTTTCCCAATCTCCCTGAAAATCAAGGACACATTCTCAGTAAATCCTCTAGAGTTTGGATGGTCCTTTCTGACTGGCCATCTGTCTGAAGATGATAGGCACTACTCAGCCTCAATTCAGTACCCAATGCAGTCTATAGGCTTTGCCAAAACCTCGATGTAAACTTCGAATCCCTGTCAGAAACAATAGACACAGGCACTCCATGCAGTCTAACAATTTCGTCAATATAGAGTATAGCCAGTTTGTCGGCATTATAAATTGTCTTGACTGGTAGGAAGTGTGCAGATTTAGTCAGTCTATCAACAATAACCCAAATAGAGTCCATACCTTTTCTAGAGCGAGGCAATCTAACGATAAAATCCATCGTGATATGCTTCCATTTCCACTCCGGTATGGGCAAGGGTTGCAGTAAGCCTGCGGGTCGCTGATGTTCCGCTTTAACTTGTTGGCAATGAAGACATTTCGATACAAAATTAGCGATTTCTTTCTTCATTCCCGGCCACCAGAAATTCTGTTTCAGATCTTGGTACATTTTCGTATTCCCCAGATGGATAGAAAATTTTGAGTTGTGGCCCTCTTGCAGAATTCTTCTTTTCAATTCAGAATCATTCGGTACACACAGTCTTTCTTAAAACTTCAGTACATTGTTTTCAAATTTGAATCCCGGTCTTGGTTTAGATTCTCTCTCTTCGATGATCTTCTTGAAGAAGTCATCCAGTTGCTGTTTCTCTTTAATTTCTTCAATCAATGCCGGTTGAGCAGAAATAGCAGCTAAGGTTCCACCTTGTTCTCTCAAAACAACTTCAGTTTCAGACTTTTCAAGGTCACAAAGCAACTCTTTACGTCAAAGGAGCAAACAAGCTAAGTTCGCAATCGATTTCCTACCAAGCATCGAACGGTATTGGCTTTTCCTGTGATCTGTAATCTGTAAGTCATAATCTTTGATCAGTTCTAGCCATCTCCGCTGTCTCATGTTCAGTTCTTTCTGTGTGAAGAAATATTTCAAACTCTTGTGGTCGAGTATACTTCATGTCGCCAGAAGGTAGTGACACCAGATTTTCAATGCAAACACTACTGCAGCCAGTTCCAGATCATGGGTCGGGTAGTTCTTTTCATGTGGTCTCAGTTGTCGGGAAGCATAGGCAATAACTCTCCCATTTTGCATTAACACACACCCCAAACCCTTATGAGAAGCATCACTAAAAACAGTATAACCATCCGTACCTGTAAGTAGGGTAAGAACCGGTGCAGTCACGAGTCTAGTTTTCAACTCTTGGAAAGTTGATTCCCTTTGGTCAGTCCAGTCAAATGATGTCCCCTTCTGTGTTAATTGGGTTAGTGGTAAGGCAATTTTGGAGAAATCTTTGACAAATCTTCAGAATATCCAAGTCCCAAAAGCTTGGACTCATTCACATTTGTTGGTCTAGGCCAGTTCACTACAACTTCAATTTTCTGCGGATCAACAAAAATACCATCCTTGCTAACAACATGCCCCAAAAACATAACATGATCAAGCCAGAATTCACATTTAGACAGTTTAGCATACAGTTTCTGTTCTCTTAGGGTCTGTAGGGCAAGTCTCAGATGGTGTTCATGTTCTTCTATACTTTTGGAGTAAATCAATATGTCATCAATAAATACAACAATAAAGTCATCAAGGTACGGTTTAAAGATTCTATTCATGAGGTCCATAAATGCAGCTGGTGCATTCGTGACTCCAAATGGCATAACTAAAAATTCATAGTGTCCATACCTCGTTCGGAAAGCAGTTTTATCAATGTCTTCTGGTTTAACTTTCAGTTGATGATACCCCGATCTGAGATCAATCTTAGAAAACACTTGTGCACCCTGTAACTGATCAAACAGGTCATCAATTCGCGGTAATGGGTATTTATTCTTTACAGTTACCTTATTTAGTTCGCAGTAGTCAATACACAGTCTCAGTGAGCCATCTTTCTTCTTTACAAACAAAACAGGAGCGCCCCACGATGAAGTACTGGGCCTGATAAAATTTTTGTCTAACAGTTCTTGCAATTGCACCTTCAATTCTTTCAGTTCAGTTGGGGCCATTCGGTAGGGAGCTTTGGATATCGGCTGTGTGCCCAGAATCACATTAACAGTAAATTCAATCTCCCTGTCAATCAAATCCCCTGGCAGCTCATCTGGAAAAACATCTGGGAATTCTCTGACTATAGGAATACAGTTCACATCAGTTTTAACATTATCATCAATAGGTACAGTCAATATGGAACACAGATATCCTTTACACCCCTTCCTAATCAATTTACAAGCTTTCACAGATGAAATCAAATACGGAGGAGGTATTACTCCACTTCCAGTAAATACAAATTCAGGAAAACCAGGTGGACAGAAAATAACTTGCTTTGTCACACAATCAATGGTAGCATGATATTTTGTAACCACCCATCCACAATATCACATCGAAATGATCAATATTCAATGGCAAATCAATAAGCAGATGCATATCCCCAACAATAATCTCACAAGCAGGATACATATAAGCACATGTCATGGATCCTCCTACGAGTGATGATACAGCTAGCAGATAATTCATAGGTTCTAAGGGTCTATTCAACTTACACGAAAAAGCATGCGACACATAAGAATGTGTAGACCCCGAATCAATCAGTACATACGCATTTTGAGCACAGATAGAGAGGATACCTGACACAACAGTTTCAGTATTTTGCACGTCTCCCGGTACTAGGGCGAACACTCGGCCCTGTCTCACAGGCTCCTTCCCGGTAGCTTTGGGGTTAGGCTTTGGTGCTACAGTTGATCTTTCTTGGGCCTCTGACTTTACTATTGCCCGGAGCAGTGGAAGGGCAATCTTTCACCATGTGGCCCACCTTGCCACACCTGTAACAAGCACCAGAGATTTTATAACAAATTTGTAACGCCCTCAAAATAATGACAATAAACCCATCAATTAAACATGCATCAACATAATAAAAGTCCACCTTCTTCTATTTAACTGAACTGTTCTGTACAAAAGTATTACATGTAAGCAATAAAAAGCGGGCGCCTTAAAGGCTTACAACTTTCCAAGTTAACACTTGGTTACAATCAAGAGAGCTCTAGTTCAATACACGTAAAGCCCTTGGCTTGAAGTTACATGTAACACATCAAAAGTAAATAGAAGTCAAAAAGTCCATCCGCCACTAGCCTCCCAAGCTAAGTCCTTGGAGGTGGCATGTCACGTACTGAAAAATGATATCCCCATAAAGGGTGAGCCACACCAGAGAAATATACTAAACCAATTATGAATAACGCCTAAAAGATTAACAGTTGATACATTGGTCAACACTTTCACATTCTTTTACAATTTACTACAATTCCAAGACATTCAAGTCTATATTTCCTTCCTTTCCATTTCAACATAGATAAACATATTAGTTATATCTATACAACCACTGATAAGCATATAAGCTACTTCACATTTCCAAGACAAGCACATGGGCTGTATCTATATTTTTCAAGACAAGCATATGAGCTGTGCCTCCGGAGTTCATCCCCTATCTTCTCCCAACACTATCCGGTTTAGAGGTACATCCCCCATCTTCCCCTAAACCGCGGAGTACATCCCCCATCTCCTCCTCTACATATAATGCATATAAACACATTGGTTCTATATACAATTAATCAATACAATTAATGTATTCTACAAATCGTCAAGTTCCATGACACTTTCCGCAGATTAGTTTCAGTTTACCTAATCATCATGCATTGTCTACAACAAACACGACTATCCTCCACCGATAGCCCAAAGCAGTTATTTCTATACAGAAAATAAATGCACAATGGATATATAATCAACATCTCAATTCCACAATTAATTATCCCAATTAATTAAACAATATAATTATAGCATTTTCCATAATTAACATTCAACCCTAAAGGTTCCATTTTCATCAATGATTCCACATTAGTCTCATTTCTATGTACTAAACATGCATATTGGTTTGTTTAAAACAAAACCCCAAACTTTTATAAAATTGCATAAAAACCCCAAACTTTCTCAAAATTACACAACTATCCCCAACATATCAAAATGTCAAAATTCAAAGACAGAATCCATAAAGAGGAGTAGGGTATCCCTACCTCAAAGTTTAAGCCCAAAAGGAGATGAAAACCCAAGAATCAAAGTGCTCCAAACACCGACTTTTTCAGATTAAATCGAAGCCCTCGACAACCTCTACCTTTTTAACAAAGCAAGATGGGAAGGAAATGATCCTAGATAGATCAAACCTTAGAGAGAGTGTAAAGTTAGAGAGAGAAGCTCTCAGATCTGGAGGATTGGATCAAAAGTTTATAAAAAATCTGATTTAAAACACGCTACTGTCGCACTGATATAAACAGGCTCGCTCGAGCGAAGACTTGGCGACCGAACCTACGTAAAACCCTAGCTCGAGCCAAGAAGGTCTCGCCGAGCCATCATCGCAGGCTTCGCTGAGCAGAGCTCGACCTTCAGTTCTGCAACTAGACGCACGCCGAAGCGACAACCGCCGCCGAGCGAAGCCGAATGGATCGCCGGCGAAGAAAGCTCGCTTCGAGCGAAGTCATGGTGTTCAGTCGATGCAGACGCAGCCGCCGCCGCGAAGCCACTCTGGCTCGACCCACCAGACACAAAACTCAAATCTCGCTCGAGTGACCAACTCCTCGCTCGAGCGAAGGACAAAATTTCTGGGCAGGAACCCTTGGTTCCCAAACACAACCAACTCAGAATAAACCTGCCCAACACATCCTATAACTCAAATACAATATATGAAAGGACGTAAACAAGACAACAATCCACTACCAACATCCACGGACACAAGTCCGGATCACTATACAACAAGGGGTAAACCCGGGATCGCTATAAAATTCCTTTATGGTTCTTACCACATTCGGAATAGGGCAGAAAGGGACGGTTTCCTTGACTGGAAGTAGTCGTTGACCTTGTATTTTGCTTTTTGTTCAATTGATTGTGCTTGCCTTTCTTGAATTTGAAATTCTGTCTTTTACCACGCCATTCAGATACCGGCGTCACAGATTGTTTCACAGCTTCGATGTTCGACTCAGCCATCAATGCTCGGTCAAGAACACCCACATAAGTCGGTAGCTTTAAAACATTTATCCTGTCCAGTATTGCGACATTTAGGCTGCCTTCAAACCTTCTAGCCTTTTTGTAATCATGTAACAACCCCATCATGTATAATGATTAGTACTTGATTAATTAAGAAGATTTGAGATTTAATTGCCGAGTATTATAATTTATTTGGGATTTATGAGAATTTTGGAATCTGACTCGTATGTGACTTTATTGAAGGTTTATTTTGGAATTAGAAATCAAGGGTCCAAATGGCTTAAGGGAGTAAAATTGAGAAGCTAATTAATTTAATTTTAATTACGGATCCATTTGGGAGTTTAATTAAATATTCGTTTTAGTTTGGTAAAATTGAGATTCGATAAATTAGATCCTAATTGGGATTGATCAAGCTAATTAAATTATGAGGATTGAGGATTGTGATTATTGCGAATTAATTTTAGTTATGGGGTGTTTAATTCGAATATGTAAATTATTGACGAAGATTTGGTGTCTGATCAAAAATTGAAGACCTAAATGATTTAAGAAACCAAAATTTATGATGGCAATAAGTTCGATTTATTATTTGGAGCCTTTAGGGAGTCTGATTAAAAATTTGATTTATACTGATAAATTTAATTATATTTAATTAGGCTCTAATGGAAGTCAATTTGACTAATTTATTATATGGGATTTGAGGTTAGTTATAATTAACTAATTGTATGCTGATTAAACTTAATTAAGATTAAGTGGTACTTAATTAAATTATTCCTAGACATAAGTTAAATTGGACTAAGTAAGAAATCTGGGTGTATTGAGAAATCTGTGGTGTGAGTGTTCATGTGAGAGTGATGTGCTGGAATCAAAAAAAGAAGTGCACGTGTGCTGTGTAGGGATAAAGAAGTGAGGTGTGTGAGTGTGAGTGTATAACTTAATGAAAATCAAAGAAGGAAAACACAAAGAAAGGAAAGAAGAGGGAGCTCTGCAAATAGCTGAATATAAGAGAGAGAGAGAGAGAGAGAGAGAGAGAGTGTTGCCGTAAGAACAAAAAGGGGAAGAAGGAAAGCAATGGAAGTTCAAGAAAATTAAAGGAAGGCTCAAATTTTTGGAAGAAATTTAACTAGGGTATGGAATTTATGTGAAATGTGTAGGATCTTTACATTATATAAGAAATTAAAGCCCAATCTTGTAAATAAATTACCTACATGCTGAAATTAAGAGGTAAATGGGTTCAATTTCATGTGATTAAAAAGGGAATTAGTAAAAAGATGATGAAATTAAATTAAATTCATGATTAGGGAAATTAATTTAGAAATTAATTAGTTAGAGTTTGATTTTTATTATTCTTTACAAATTGAAACCCATACTTACATGCATGTTGGAATTTTGATGTTTTAGATTTAAATTATGTGTAAAAGATTGATAAGTTTAATTTTGGGTAAGATATAAAGGAAAATGGAATTAAGTTTATGAGCAATGAAATTGATTTAGAAATTCATCCTTTGAGAATAATTTTAGTTATCTTTGATGAAATTGAGCTCTAATTTTACATGCATCACTATTTTCCAAAGGTTTGACACTCCAACTTCATATAATTAGAAAGAAATTACCAACAAAATTAAGGTGAGTTCATGTTTATGGAAATTTGGAATTAATCTTAATGTAAGAAAAAGTTTTGATTTTATTATGAAAATTATGAATTTGTTTAATCCATGCATGTAATTGAAGTTAAAAGTTTTTATTCAATTTAAACACATCTTGGGACATTTTTGATCATAAATTAAATATTTGGTTAGGAATTGAGCTAAGTTGTTTTTCTAAGAAATTGATTTGTGTAATTCATAATTAAGTTGATTTTGTTATTAATAATAAAATTGGACCTATTTGTATTGCATACATCATGGATTTTGAAGGATTTAGATTAATTCAATCTTATATTTTGAAGAGAGAAATGAAATGTTTTATAAACATCAAGTTTATGGAAAATTAGAATTAATCCTATGTTAGATAAAGTGTTGATTTTATAATTAGATTTTAATCCATACTTGTAATTTGAGATTAAGCATATTTTTGGGGCATCTATGGTTATGAATTAAATTGAGGTTACAAATTAAATTAAGTCCAAGATTATGGAAACTAGTTGAAAAATTTATAAGAATATAAAACTAGTAATTTTGATGCCAATTTCATGCATGTGAATAATGTTCTAAGGAATTTATGACTTAATAATGAATAATAAGCTACTAGTCAACATAGATTAGTTAGTTAAAGAATGAATCATTGATCTAGTGGTAATTGTTTAATAAGCCAAGTAAAGGTTCAATCTATTTGGAAAAGAAGGACTTAGTAATGAAAGAATATGTGAAATAAGAACCCGGTTTATTTAAATGAGAAAGAATAAACGTAGTAGAACTTCGGACTATAAAGACAAAAGACTAGAAAGGACAAGTTTAATCAAGGAGGTAATATGGTATTTCAATGTGTATATATTATATGTTTGTGTAGGTCACGCGCCATTGTCTGCCTGATTTATCTGATATATCCATCATGCGATTTGCCTCTTCGACCCTGTGAGTAATAACTTTGTAAAGTTATGTTCGATGTTATGTATTTTCAATGTACTATGATACGAAATAATTGATTCTTGAAAAGCTATGATATGTTGGAAATGAATGAATGAATGTCCAGTTTTTCTGAAAAGTATTTGTGGCACCCTTAGTCGATAAGGCCCTCGCCCGGGGGATACAATACCGCGGCATAAGGCCCTCGCCCGGGGGATACAATACCGCGGCATAAGGCCCTCGCCCGGGGGATACAATACCGCGGCATAAGGCCCTCCCCCGGGGGATACAATACCGTGGCATAAGTGTGATACCCTTGTTCTGTATTGTGCTAAACTGGTCCTTAATTTTGTTTATAGTTATGTGTTTAGCATGATTTTGTGTGCCATTATGTGATTTTGAATTCATATCTGTTCGCCGTAGGAATATCTGTTGAGTAATCTGCTTTAAGAATTTAATTGAGGGCCTTATCGACCATAGAACCCAAAATTGATTACGCCATTGTGATTAGAAAATTTTTTAGAACCTACGGTGAAATTTAATTGAAAATTGATTCTGGTCAATTTAAACTGATTAAATTGGTTAATTAAGTGCCCTATCGCTTTTTATATTAAAATTATTGTTGGAGGGACTTTTTACTTATGGCCATATACTCTCTCTACTCCTTTTTGAACTCAAAATCTGAGTTAGACTGTGGAGAGGAAGAGAGAGTCGGCTGTAGAGAGAGGAGGAGAAGAGAATTGGGCAAACTTAGCTCAAAGCTTGAGAACCTTCAAGATTATCCAAGTTTTGATCATAGATTGTGAAGATTAGAGCTTCTAGGTAAGTGAACTCATGAATTTTGTTGTAAATGTGTAGATTCAAGTGTGTTTGAAGATCAAGAACATGAGATGAGTTGATTTTGATGATGTAATAACCCTTATGCACATGCATGTAAGAAATTGTTTTGAATTTGCATGCTTGAGTTTCAAACACATGATTTATGTGAGTTTTGAGTGAAGCTCATGTTATTATCACCAATTTTGTCATCTAAGATGGAAATGAAAGTAATACATCACATGCATGTACAATCTATGAGGATAGGAGCTTTGAATGCATGAATGTGTATGATAGAACTAAGTTTGGTGTCAATTTGAGACATGCATGTGTTTGATCCTTGAAATTGAGCTTCCTAATGGTGTAATCTTATAAGGGAACCATGTTAGCATGATTATATTTGAGATTTGGGCCTTGCATGCAAAAATGGCAGCTGGGAAAATTGGTTTGAAGCTCAAGAACACATCTTGGATTTTCCAAAAATTTGAGTCCCGCCGAAGCGGAGATCCGCCGAGCGGAGAAAAGCGGCTCAAAGATTTTTCTCAGACATGGCTCCCGCCGAAGGAAGTTGACGCCGAGCGGGAGCTATGTAGGCGGAGGTCCGCCGAGCGGCGATTTCACGCCGAGCGGAATTGAGGCAAATTTTTTACAGACTTAAGGGTCCGCTGAAGGGGATCCCACGCGGCGGGGACCTGCTTCAAATGTTCTTGCATCTTGTGTTCGGTTTTCCGTTCTCTTTCACTTGTAAGCACTCTTGGGCATATGTTAAGCATTGTAAATGAGTTAATGAGATAAGAATGAAGCCTAAAGAGGGAAATGTGAATTTTGAACGGATTGAATTGTTAATGACCCTTTTATGTTCATGGCATGTATAGGGTTGAGTTCCAGGGTGAACCAATCAACCAATCACTGTGAGTAATATCTTGACAAGATATTTATAGTATGTCATTGTTAATTGTTACTTCTGTGTAAGTTTTGCAATTCAGTGAATAATTGGGCCTGAGGCCGATGGAATTGAATAATTGGGCCAAAGGACGATTGACATGAATGATTGGGCCAAAGGCCGTTTGTTAAACTGTTCCAATAATTGCTTGTGTACTTGTTTAATTGATATTATTCACTGGGCATTCGCCATCATTCATGTCATTGTAGGTGAGCCAAGTGAGGACCAACCCCAGTGAAGTCGTACCAAGGACGCAGGAGTTTTGAGAGAGTCACCTTGTATCTCACGCAGAGACCAAACCTTGCCCTTTTGTCACGTGTTTGTATTATGTCGCGTTGGCAAGGATCTTGTGTATATTGTATAGAGTTGCTGTGGGTTGACTTAGTCTAGATGATCCTGTCTGTAAAGAAGTTTATGCTACTGCACTCATGATGTGGGTTATTAACGTATATGGGTTGGGTTTGTTTTGGGGTGCATATAAACACAGCTCTATGGACAAAGTTTTAAAGTTTTACTTCCGTTTGGCCCCTTTACTCTGATGAGTTATGTCTTATTTGTATGGAGGCCGTAGGTAATCTCAGCATTACCGGCCGGTTATGTCCTTAACCCTTAGGGGCGGGTTCGAGTCATGACAATAAGGCCCTCGCCCGGGGGATACAATACCGTGGCATAAGGCCCTTGCCCGGGGGATACAATACCGTGGTTACTTGCGCGCAAGATATGGACCTTTATGGTTGTTGGTACTAACTCTGTCTGTGGTCTTTGGACCTATCTGATCTGTTAGCTAATGGGTGTACCATATATGAGCTTATGCAAAATCTGAATATGATTATGAATATGGGCATGTATCTGAATCTATTTCTGATTGGAAATCTGTAAATGCATAAGACTTTATTTCTAATAAGACTGTGTTTCTGATATAAACTCTGATTTCTAACTCTGTGATGGACATCATTCATTAAACCCTTTACTCTGTTATTATTCACTGGGCTTTAGCTTACTGTATTATTTATGTATGTAGGTGATCCGGCGCACGACCAGACTTAGAGGCATCTGTCTAGAATCTGTTCTGTCAGCCAACCTATGTGCCTCCCGTGGAGGTTCCGGATGTGTTAAGTGTTGTCGTTATGTAATTTAAAGTTTAAGTCATGCTTTCTTGTTTGGTTCTTCAAGTCATGTGTATTTTGAAAAAGGGGGACTAAGTCCCTTTCTTCCTAATCTATATATATAATGACGTGAGGATGATATGTATATTTGTATATAAAAAGTTTAAAATTTTTCTGTCTCATATAAGTCTGCACAGCTCAATGGACGTTGTATATTCTTATTTGCTTCCGCAGCCCCTTACTATTTGTTAATTTGTTCAGAGGCCGTAGGTAATCCTCGGATTACTGGCCGGTTACGGTGCCAAACCTACAGGGGCGAGTTTGGGTCGTGACAAATCGGTATCCACCATATGTGGTGCATATCTGGCAAGTCCAGTAAACTTCGTTTCATATTCAGCAACAGACATTGTGCCTTGTTTTAACTGTTCAAATTCAGTGACCTTCCTGTCCTTGACACACTGAGGGAAGTATTTTTCAAAGAAAGCTACTTTAAATTGAGCCCAAGTCATAACAGTGTTATCATCCCGAGTAAGCATCCACCACCTTCTTGCTTCCTCTTGCACAGTAAAGGTAGCCAACAGCACTTTAAGTGCCTCAGAACATGGAAAAACCTCAAATAATTTTTCAGTCTCAAGAACCCAAGCTTTAGCCTTTAACGATTTAAGGCCTCCCTGAAAGGATGGTGGTTTCAGTTTGCTGAACTTCTGGGTGAGAGCAATTATGTCCCCATCATTAACATTCACATTCTGGTCCGGCTGTACCGGAGGAGGAGGAGGAGGTGGGGGCTGTTGGTTTTGTTATTGATCAAGTCTAGCAGTTATCAGTTCCATCATTCTTTCCATTCTTGCCATTCTTGCCTCAGTGGATGAGGATTCAGATTCATTTGCATTATCCATTTCACTATAAGCAGTTATAACAGTCATCAATATAGACAGTCATTTCTTTAAACAGGTTAACACATTGGTATATAATCAGTCATGTCATAACCACACACTTTCCATGCTCATGAATGCCCTAATCACTTTTCTAGGACACCCTATAGCTCATTTGGACACGTGTGTGCGGTATAACTCGTGGTTAAGTATCGCTCTGATACCACTCTGTCACGACCCAAACCCGGCCCTATGGGTTTAGCACCGTAACCGGCCAGTAATCCGAGATTACCGAAGGCCTGCTTAACAGTAATACAGTAAAACAGAGTACAGGGCCTGGCGGAAGCCAATACAGTAAATAAATAATGTCCAATGAGTCAGGATACCAGATGCCAAAAAGATTTTCATACATTTATGAAATAAACAAGACATCTATACCAATATTTACAATACTCAAAGGTCAGGACCTAATCCCTTGATAACAAGACAAGAAAGGTAACAATCTATACAAAACAAAGGAGACAATACAAGGGGAATGCTAAAACATCCCTAAGCCTTAGCATGACAGGCTTGGAGCCTCGCAGTGAGGCACGTAGGCTGGCTTGACAAATCTGGAATAACCCCGACGCGTCTAGCTTTGGTCCGGTGCCTGTACACCTACATATATATATGAGCAGTGAGCTAAAGCCCAGTGAATAACATAATGCGTAAAGAGGTTTAGAATGAATGTCCTTACAGTAATGAAAACAACTCAATTAAATCAGTATATTAGTTGTTCAAGACAAAGAAATCATATATGTGGTACATCCATCAAGATAACAAGAATAAAGAATAGTAGGTTTTAAAAGACCGAACAGTAATGATGGACATCAATCAGTAACCAGTAGAGGATCTAACGAGGGGGCCGACAGAGATCTCTGTAATGAATAAAGAAGCGAGGGTGTTAAGGATGCCACAAGATGCGTAATATAGGACATACATTCATTCAAGAAACAATATCGATTCAAGAAAAGCAGTTCCAAGATTCAAAAGATAAACATTTTGAACGTATCTTTACACAATCGTTACTCACAGAGTTCTGGGCTATCAGTAGCTAGAGCGTCTCCTCGGAATGCCAACCCTAAACAGTTAACAGATTGAACACACTTTAAGTTTCACAGTTGGGAAGTGTAATAATTAACTCCCTATTATGCCTCGGTGTGTTCTACATCTATATCCTCATTAAGATGTCTTAAACTAGGCCTAAGAATGCCTAGGATGGGATGAGGATGCAAAGATGTGCACAGAAAACAGTTTAAGAAATTTTCAGTAAAACAAGTCCCGCTCGAGCGGACAAGCCAACAAAGGTCCCCGCTCGAGCGGCAATATCCCCGCTCGAGCGTGTCACTCAACACTCCGCCGGCGATATTTTCCCGCCGAGCGGATCGATGAACAAAGGCAAATCGGATGTGCGATTTCTTCGCTCGAGCGGATCAGAACAGTCAAAATTGCTGGAGTTGATTTCGCCGAGCGGCACTTCGCCGAAGACGACCAAAATCTGGAAATTCCAGATTTGAGTCCCAAGTTCAAAATCAAGTTTTGATGCTCCAAATTCAGTCCTCTTGGGCCCATTTTTCTGGAGAACATTTGTAAATTCATAGAACATCATGTTTCAAAGATCAATTTAAGAAATCAAGGCCCAAGGGTGTTTCAATTAAACTCATTTTCAAACTCATTTTTCATGAACATGCATGAACAATATTCAAACATAACATGCATGCATTCAAACCAATTTAAAGCTTCAAAACATGCTCTAAGGAGCTCATTCTTTTGAAAACAAGTTGAAAACATGGACTTAAGTTTAAACATGAGCATGCATGTACAATTCTACCATGAATTCCACTCAAAACTCATCAATTCAAACATGCATGCATGAATTCTAGCATAACTCGCCATGTATGAGCTATAACATGACTTAGTTCTACAATGGAGCATGAAACATGCAAGACTTAGCTTAAACTCACAATTAGAGGGATGAATTCTCTTACCTAAGTCTTGTATTCAAAAATAGAAGCACAATTTTGAAATCAATCTTCAATTTCCAAGCAATTCTACAAGTTCAACCCAATTCCCTCTTAATTCTCTCCCTCTCTTACTCTAAGGTCGGCTAGCTCTCAAGAAAGGCTGATCAAATATTTGGCATGAGGTGTTATAAGGCTCAAAATGGTTTAAGATAGTGGGCCACTACATGGCTTTTTGGTAAATAAGGCCAACTTTGCAACATACCAACATTTAATCTAATTTAATCATACCTAATCATATTTTGGATAATTATACCATAAAATCAGATAAATTACGATGGTCCTAAAACATCAATCTATTTACGGTTCGGCCGCCGATAGGGCCTTCAATTAGCAGTTTAAACATAAAACACGAACAAATAAATAACCAGTCAAACAGATAGAATATGCAATACAATAAATATACTCAATCAATTCAGGTTCAATTTTAGTCAGTCAGTTCAGTATTTCATTCTATCCAGTTGTCAGTCATTATCAGTCTCAGTTAATAGTAATCAATAATTAATCGGTAATTTATCGGCAATCGATACGAGGGTTGTTACAGTCTCCAACCTCTGTTTGAGCTTCGTCTTTCGTTTTAGCACTTTGGTGCTTTCCTTGTGAGTGTTTGTTTCTATTTACTCACTTTAGTGCTACCGTTTTTTTTTTTTTTTTTAAAGCTCGGCTGCGCTCCGCTTGCACTTCAATGATAGCTCCAATTTCAAACGCTCTGCATACTTAGCAACACAAAAGCATAAAATCCTAAACTAAAAATTAAAATAAGAATGTAACTTTAAATTAACCAATTTCGCCAGAAGTCCCCGGCAACGGCACCAAAATTTGATGGGTCGTTGAACACACCAAAAATAAATACTAAACTATACCAAATTCAATTAGAATAATAGCAAATCCAGGTATCGATCCACAGGGACTATTATGAAATTAAACTAATTTAATTGTTAAATTCCTAAATTAATTTTGATAAAAAAGATTGAATGCTCATAACCTAATTTAATAACGAATAAATTAAACTAAGGAATTAAATTATCAATAATAAATGACATTGGGTTTACTAAATTGGGGGAAAAACTAGGGCAAAGAGTCCACCACTAGCCACGTAATTAGGGTTTCCAATTGAAATCAATTATGCTATGGTTTGAACGGATTAATGCTTCGCAACTACAAGCTCAAAGCATTTAATAAGAAGATTATTATATTCAATGTACGAACCATCTCAAGTAATACGAATCGTTCACTTTAAACTAAGGTAGTGATACGACTCGTTCCTCGTAGCATGGTTCGTCTCATACCTTGAATGTGAAGGAATAGAAAACTCATGTATGGATAACATTCCATAATCACAGAAAGTCAAATATTCAAAGAAATAATGAAAAATATATAAAAGATAACTTCTAAATCACCATACAAATGTTCAAACCTTTACATAATTAAAAATCAAAAAGAAAACAAAATAATTACATGGCTAAGGTTTCATCAAAACCCTAGAAAATGAGACTAACCACTCATGGAGGAGTGGAAGGATGTAGATGGAGAAGAAACCACCATGGGAGACATCCTTAAAGCTTTTTGTTTCTCTTCCCTTCCAAACCCTAGCCTCTCCCTTTTAGGTCAAAACAAGTTCAGAACCCTAGAAAAGCCTTTTCCTTTTCTTTTTATACTTCTACTCACTTCCAAACAGGTTTAAAACGTCGGTTTGACTTTGCCAAAAAAAGTCAACGCACGTGCGGGAAAGTCAACTCTGTCCAAATTCTGTCTTTTTGCCCATTTTATGCTCCGACGATGTACAACCTGATTCACATTCAACACACATAAAGTATACAGTTTGACCAGCAAGTGAAGTTAAGAGATTCTAATTAACGGCATCAATGATGTACATTTCGGCCTTAATCAATAACTCATATTTTTAGTGTAACATTAAGAATTAAAAGTCTTTTTTTTGGTAAAAATTTTAGTTTACAATTTATTATGAGTGGCGAGGGGTCATGTCTAGCAATCGTAATATTTTTTGGAATCTTAATTTCTTAATTTTGATTTTATAGTATATTATTTCAAATTTCTTTACAGTTTTCATAAATAAATCAATTTTTTGAATATGTTTAGCCTAAGTGTTGATTCAAGTAGGAGAAGTTAAATTAATTATAAGGACATTATTTTAATTTTTTATCAATCAATTTAAATTTGATTGGTTCATGATAATTTTGAAAATTCATAAAATTTAAGAATAAATTATTGTTTAATATGAATAAACTTATGCAAAAGTCCAAATTCTCGTTATAATTTTTGCTTTAATCGAAAGATGATTTTTTAAAAATATCTTCAATTTGTAACATGAGTTTATAAGCTAAATTGTGAAGGTTTAACTAATTGTAAAAAAATTATATAAAATCAATGATTAAATGACACATGAGTTTTTATATTTTTATAAGCTCAAAAAATTGAAAGCATCGTCTATGACTATGCATAATATTTTTCATAATAATATTTTATTTCTAAAAAAAATTAAGGGTGATGCATCAATGAATTCCAAATAGTGATCTTATGAACTGTTTGATCATTTTTTTTTTTTTTTTTTTTTTATGGACCCAACGGTCTGATTCTAGTATAAATTACATAACGGCCAAGTATAAATGCACATGTGTTATATGTTGAGAGCAAATGTGGATTTTCTCATAATGTTGAAATTACTAAACGTAACATTTCAAAAAAAACTTATTAATATACTTTTTCCAAACATGATAATTAATGTAACACACTAAATAGAACTTGTGAGTGAAGAAATTTATTTAAGTAATCATTAATTGTAATCCAACAGTAATTATTGATTTTTTAATTAAAATATGAGTTCAAAAAATTATTATGTTTTGGATATTTTTTGGCTTTTTAAGAAAAAAAACTTACAAAAAATAGGAAAAAAATAAAATATTTGACTTTTTCGTATAATTTATTTTGGATATTTCTTGCGCTCAGGTTGACCCTAAATCTCGATAGCATAAAAATCTTCCAAAATTTAATAAGAAGAATAGGTAATGCTATTTTGACCTTTTGATGCTAAGTTCATAGGCTTCACAATATGTCATTAAAAGCCCTACACAAATATTGACACGAAACCATTTATAGGGGCACCCATAACTTTCTAATGTGTCTTACTATTTTCATATGGCAGCAATATTGATGATAATCTATTTTCAAAATTCATAAAGGCTCTAGAACTTGACTTTCATGACAATGCCAATGAACTAAAAATCAGTTTTTTGTATTTTTAATCTCAAAACTAAAAGATATCAACAAGGTCTAGTACAATTAGAGATTTTGTCACAAAAAAAATTATAAATTGCCTTAAAAGATAGTTTTGATAACATAGAACATGACTCTCAATCAAAACCATTCACTAGGCGTAAGATTCTTAAAAAATAAAAAATAAAAGTCTAATAATGTACCATGTGTTCCATATATCAATGAAACAGCTTGCAACAACTAATAATGAGTGGTCATTCTAACAATTAGATTAGCTAGTACACAATTAACTAGTGTGGTGAACACTCTCCTATTAGTAGTGAGCCCAAAACTAACAGGTTGGAAGGCTATTGCGGCTGATTTTTAATTGGTTTTCATGGTTGAAATCGTTAGCAAAAAAATAAGGGGTTAAAGATTTGTATGGGGTAACAAAGAGGTTAAATTTAGAGAATCCAAACACAACGTCTTAGGGGCTATTTGAGGGTTGTTCTGGACAGCATGAACAATAACTTAGCTAGTTTAGTGTTTTTTGCAATCTAGAGTATTGGGGTTAAGCAAATATGATACTTGACGCTTCGATTGGGGCTACTACAGATCTAGATTAGTAGTTTTAAAGACAAAAAGTGTAAAAATAAATAAATAAAAAAAAAGAAAAGAAGAAGGAAAAGTCTAGAAAATTGACATGTAGCTTGCATATGTTATCTTAAATTTTGATTCTATTCGGATTTTAATTTGATTATTATGTGTTAGTTAATCCGGGATTTTTTTAGATAGGAGTTAATATTTTTTTTTAATTAATTTTTATATATGTTTTTAATATCCTTCTCAATTAATATTATGGTAAATCTATTTAATTTTTCTTCTAACATAATTGCTCTCAATAATAATTTTAACAATTTTAATTTTGAAAATTTCATTTCAACAAGAGCAACTGTTAAAGTGTTGTCAAAATACAATATAAGCAATGCAAACATTATAAGCTTCTATTTGAAGTCATATGCCCCAACTTATTTTGAATGCTTTTGCATAAGATTGTACTCTAATAGCTATAGGCACTTTAATTGGGTGCTGTATCTCTGTTGGGCTTGTGTTTAGTATTGACACCTCTGATGTTGGGTATTTTTTTATCAGAATTTGGTTTGAATGATTTGGAGAGAAAAGAAATGAAATGGAGAGAAATAGATTTCAATCACTTGTTTGAATTACCAAATAGGAGAGAAATGAGAATAAATACCTATTTTGAATCTCTAGAGTGGAGAGATTGGGAGAGAAATGAAACTAATTAAATACTATTTTGTTTATAATACTAAAACTAGCCTTTTAGATATAAAATAAACTAGATTTTATTTTTTGACCGAATTATTTGGATGTAGCCTGCCATTTGAATGAAATGTAATAATAACGATAATTTATCATAAGGATAATTTTATAATTTTTTTCTTTTGATTCACATTACAAAATTTACTAAAAAGGGTAATGTTATTAAATTATTTACATTACAAAATTTATCTGAATAATTCACATTACAAAATTATTTACTAATAATTTATTTGAATAATTCACATTACAAAATTTAAATTATTTTTATAGATTCTTAAAAAGAGTAATGTTATGGTGATCATGATTTACTAAAATGGAACTAATTATTATCTTACAGATAAATAGATACATATTGCTATAGATATAATAGATAATTTTTTTAATTAAATATGAATCTAATTCTATGTTTAAGTTAGCATTTGAAGATTTTATTTTATTTTTTTTAAATTCCAAATTTGATATGGCTTAGATAGTATTGCTATTTTACTTATTATTAGTTCAATGTTCCAAATTTGAATTCAGTAACCCTAGCCCTAACCCAATTCTGTTTTTCCCACAACATACAAAAATGAATAGATAACATAAAATTGAATAGGTTAACACTGATAAGCTTAATCAAACGCAATGCTAGAGACTCTTACAAACTTGAATCCATTTGTACCAAACAAACACGAGAGATTGGTGCAACTCATAATTAATCAAAATTTGAATTCACAAACAAACGCAAATGCATATAATAACTAAAATTTTAATTCACAAAACCTTAGCCCTTACAAAATTGGGTTAGGGCTAGGGTTCTGTGAATTCAAAATCACAATTTCAATTCACAAAACCCTATTCTACCCACATTGGTATCAATTTGAATTCACAAAACTATTCTATCTTCCAAACTGTATTCAAACTATTCTATCTTCCAAACTTCTTCAATTTGAATTCACAAAACCCTACATTGTTATCTACTCGCATTGATATTTTTACAAACAAAATCAACATAAATAAAATTCAAAGAGAGAGAGAGAGAGAGAGAGAGAATTGGTTCGGGTTTTGGGGGAGAAAAAAGAGAAGTGTTTAAAATTGTGGTTACAAATGGGGGGTATAGCGACCCCGGTCTTTTCCCATTTGATTATCATATTCGGACTTACGTTCCGTAGATTCTATTGTCTTATTATTGTTGTGGTTGTCCTTTAATTCTTTATTCTTGAGTTATAGGATGTTTTGGGCGTGAGTTGATGCAAAGTTGGTTGGGTTTAGAAACCAAATGTTGATGTTCCGAGTTTGTCTGGCCCTTGGGGGCGGAGGAGTTGAGAGACGAAGCGGACTTGTTGTTACTGTCCGCCGAAAGGAAAAAAAACAAATCCAAAGATTTTTTTGTGCAGTACGACGGGGACGGAGTGGGGGGCCGCCGAGAGGGAGTGCGGTGCCGCCGAGAGGGGAGGTGGGACGAGCGCGGCGATTAATAAAAAAAAGGAGATCCGACTTTCTCGATTTTGTCGCTTCGGGCTTCGGCGAGACTTAAGGACTTTTTATTGCTTGTTTTCCTTTCAAAAAACACCCATTATATGTGTATGTCTGAGTTGGGCCTGGGGTGGGAGTTTGGCGCGCGGCGCGGTAATGCTCATGTGTTGATCGGCTCGAGGTGGAGGTGGGTGGGCGCGGGGGGTATTATAAAAAAAAGGCGAGAAGGAGCTTCTGGACCATTTTTCATCTCCTCTTGATTCTAAAACCCTAAAACCTTTCTCTCTCTCTCCACACCTTCTCTCTTAGGTTTGATCTACTTAGAGTGAGTTTCTAACCTAGATCCTTTATTAAAAAGGTAGAGAGAGATGAGGGCTACATTTTTAATCAAGGAGAGTGAGGGCTACATTTTTAATCAAGAATTGTGGATTTGGAGCACTTGGATTTCGGGTCAATCTTCTCCATTTGGGTTCTCCTTTGAGGTAGGGATTCTCCTTGTTTCTTTTCAATACTCCATCTATAGATAGACATGTGGTAGTTTTGTATATTGCAAAAAAACAAGATATCATGTTGAATTTATTAAAAATCATGAGGTTGAACCTTGGGTGACTGTTGGAGTTGGGTTTATTATCATTAGTTATGGTTTAGGCTAATTGGGGTGTTAATTAGCATGTTGTTGTTGAAAAGAGAAAACCCTAATTTTATTTGATTTAATAAATTAATAGAGGGTTGTGATCGTTGGGCAAATACTTATGTATTTTGGGTCATCAATGTGATCATTGTTGTTTGTTGTTAATAATTGAGCCTTTTAGGTCAATATTGAGAAAGAGGAGGAAAACCCTAGTTTAATGATTATAACTTAATTTGCATAATTAAATTGGAGTGGCTTGGAAAAGAATGTAATGGGTTAAAATGAGTTATGGCCTTATTGTCCCCAGGAATTGAATTTGTGAAGGCAAAAGGTATGAGAGTTGGATTATTGTAATGTGAGTGTTGAACACACATATGTGGTGGTTGTATCTTTAACTCGCCATGTTAGTTTTGTTATAGGGTTTGTGGTTTCATGATAATTGAGTCTGCTAATAGAGATACACAATATACCGCATTTAGAGGTTTTGTCCTTGGTCATTTGGGTGGAGATGACACGGTTGTGTTGAATTGTTGTGTATACATTACACCATTGATTGTTTGTGTATATGGCGTTGTGTTTATATGCATTACTTGTGTATGGGAGGAGATAGGGGATGTACTCCGGTTTAGGGAAGATGGGGATGTACCTCTAAACCGGGACAAAAAAAAAAGGTTAATGATTATGGGAAGATAGGGGATGAACCTGTGGTGGTTTTTGCTATATATGCGCTTATTATTGGAGATACAACTTATATGCTTATCTATTTGATATGATACATCACCAAAATGTGCTCGGTTGGGAAGTATGGAAGTGAATTTGATTGTGATTGATACAATACCAACTTGTGTATTTGTTATGTTATATGAGAGGTTTAACTTGATTTGTTATCCTGTTGAATTGGAAAGATTGTTAATAAGAGATGAAACCCTTGTTGAAGTATTTGGCAGTTCTCGAGCCATAAAAGGAAAGGTGAATTGTGCCATAGACTATGTGTCATATAGGCAACAAAAACATTCGTGTCATGAAATTGTAAATGGATTATCTTGTGTTAATCATGTATCAGTTGCTACCCCTTGTCTTTTAGAAGTGTAAAGAGAATCAAACATTTTAGAAATATGTTCTAGAAAGGCACATCTGTTGTTTGTGTGGAAATTAGAGAATAGTAGTGGTCTTAGTGAATTTATTTCCTAAGTAATTGCTTATGTATAAAAGATTGGGAACGGGGTTAATGAAAGGAAAAAGGAAAAGATGAATCGCTTATAGCGTTGAATGAAATAGTTGTTTTTGAGAAAAGTTTATATATATATATATTGTCTAAACTGTCACATTATTATTCTAATACGAGAAAGAGTGTTCATGATCATAGCTATCTGTACTGTTGTTATTGTTGAGGATCATGTTGAGATCCCTACTGGACTATATGTTCATCCCACGTTGTTGAATCTTTTTTAGCTAGCATGTACAGCAAGATCTGGATCCTCTTGTTGTTTGGCCACTTTAGGGCCTTTTTGTTTAGCGAAGCATATGATGAAAAAGGTTTACACCCTTTAGGAGGCGCTAGCGGTGATGCTACAATCGATGGGATCTTTTGTGTGGGCCGGGCCACTCTTTTTTTGTTGTTAGCGGAAAGCCATATATGAAAAAGGGTTACACCCTTCATTTGTTTATTTAAAGGTTGTAAGCCCAAGGGCAATTTATTAAGTATGATCATATAACATTTACTTGCATACGAATGAGAGTACTGATATTCATTGCTATGAATTGAATGTATGAGTTTATTTCCGTATGTTATCTCTGAAATTGGATTAAGTTAATGAACTTGGTAATGACCTTTAGTAATAAAAAGTGGGGCGTGACAGGGGGGGAGGGGGGTTGAGTCATTTTATAATGGCTTTCTGTTAAAAATGTGATTACAAATCACGCTTTTTATTAAAAGTGTGTTTTCAAATCGCGTTATTATGTAAACCTAAAAATGCTAATAACAATAATATTTTTTAATTAAAATATGTTTTGTAACCATACTTTTATAATTTTATTTATTTTATCCGCTTGAACCAGAAACATATTAAAAACATATTTTATAAACACGCTTTAACATGCCAAACTAAACTTAGGCATTGTTTGAAAACTAAGGAAAAACTAAATTTCTTTTTTTTTTTCTTTTAAACAAAAAAAAAAAAAAAAAAAATGGATGTTTTTTTTAACTTTTTGACTTTTAAAAAAAAAAAAAATAAAAAAAAAAAAAAATTGATTTTTAGAGGAAAATTTGAATTTGTGCATGTTCGTAAATATATTTTTTTGATAAATAATGTTAACTTTTTAACTTTTTGAATAATTTTTTAACTTTTTGAATTATTTGGGAGTACTCAAACTTGGCCTTAGTTTGAGAAATAAATTATTTCCTATGCTCAGTTTGGGCAAAGCCTCCCTGTATGTATGTGTGGGCGCAGAGGATTCCAAATATTTTTTTCGACCATCATTGAACAGGATTAGACGGCGATCCATCCGTCTTGCAGTGACCAGTTCCTTCCTCTTCTTTCCTGTCTCCACGTTGTCGGATTCCCTCTCTCTCTCTCTCTCTCTCTCTCTCTCTCTCTCTGTGTGCAATGCATGATGATGGTTACACACATGGATTTTCCTAATCCTTACGTTATCCTCTCTCATCGTTCCCACAAACTTCTCTCCTCAGAAATATTCAAAACCAACAATAATGGTAATAACAACGATCCAATCCTGTACGGCGATGGGTTTAATCAAAGGCGACCTCATTATCATATCCAACATAGAATTCTCCTTTTTATCGCCTATATTTATCTCCTTTTAAAACTGTTTCTCTTCTACACAATAACAGAGCGGAGGGTATCAAGGCATTTGGAAATTTTCTATCCATCAATGATTTGAATGAATGAAAAATTTGTATTTTACCATTCACACGGGGAGAGGAAAGAAAGTTGGCATCAATATCAAATTTTGGTTTGACGACTGCTGGTTCGTCTCTTGCATTCTCCCGAAATTTTTAATTTACCTGGATTTCTGACTAGTTTATAAGATTCATCTCGTCCATTTTTATTTCCTTTTTCAAATTAGCGTTTGTTGTTTCTTCAAATTTCAACATATGCTTCTTCTTATTTTTCTTCTATTTTCTGGGCGGTTTATTTATGTTGTTTATCCACTTAGTAATCTACATAGGTTAGTACAATAAGGTTCTGTTTCATTAGCATGATTAATAGTGAGGGATTAACAATTCACGGTATTAGTGTAGGATTGCATATCGAGTTGGATTAGTGGTATAATCCCCATTTTTTCATGTTTGTTTTGCAATGAATATGAAAATATATAAATCCCAGTCATATGTTTGTTTTTTAGATTATTAATTGTAGGCTTAAAAAATCCACTAATTTTGTCAGATAAAATATCAATTCGAGTCTAGTTCGGATAACAAAAATTGCAACCAAACACTGAAATGTGAGTCTAACAAATTAAGAATTTCAATCATATGCTATAATTTGCCAAATCAAACATACCATAAAATAAAATAAAAAATATTCTTTGAATTTCTATGAGAATTAGAGGTTGAAGCTTTATTTTACAAGTGATTTGCCCATAGGTGCTCGGTAAACATGATGTATTGTCTTAGACAGACACACCCATTATGATGTTGTCTATGATCACCGAAACTAAAACCTTGAGCTTGTGAATGATTAGGATTGACACTTTCACTGATTGTCAAAATTTTCCTTCAATGTCATTAATTTATCTTTGTTGTGTCTATGTATTGACACATTTATATGCGTGACTCTTTCCAATGCAAGAAAACTAATGGGATCCCCATGTGAGGCGAATTCAAAATTGTTCGAATTGTGTAATTGTTAATTAAATGACCCAAGGCAATTTGAATATAAATTTAATTGGAGACGATCATTAGTATAAAGTTCATATTCTTCCATCATGGATACACAATTTGTTGGACAATACACAACAACAATTGCCACAAAATATACACATTCCAAAATCTTTTGAATATCCTTTTTAGAATCTCTTCTAGATGGTATTGCTGTTACACCATTCATGTTATCGAAGCCCAATAGCCAAGACTCATACGAGGTCAGTGTTCCATGATGTCTGCAAGTTATTTCTTTATTTTTTAAATTAAACTTGTTCATTTAGCATTAGAAAAAAGTGGATATGTGAATCACATTGGGAACTGATCATAAATTTCAATCACAATTATCTTCTTCTCTCTTACATATATATATATATATATCTATTTATCAAAAAATATATATATATAACTTTTGTTTTATAGTTTAGGAATTTAAAGAATGTTGGGTTGATAATGAAATTTATTAAGTTTGATGTTTCTATTTTGCTGTAGTATTATGGAAGTTTTAAGGCACCCCCTTCATTATCCAGAGAGGAATGGTGCTCTGCCCGCTTCCCCTTTCTCTCTCTCATTTGTGTTTATTCGTGCACTTACATTCACCATTTTCCTATCTTCTGAAGTCATCTTATTTTATTTATTCATGCCCATTAAGAATGCAGATCCTCATGAACTAATACATGAAACTGTCTCCAGAAGACTTTCTTATTATGCAACTCCTAGAGAAGGCATCCAATACTTCAATAAATCCCAACTCTCAATCCTCACTAGAGAAACCTCTTGTGATGTGCATTTGTTGTGGGACCTATCAGTTGATAGGCTGGTCATAGGTAGATTTTGCTTCTTCCTCTTATTCTTCAAGTGTACTTAAAAGTGCCAATGAGCAACTTAGGTCCCATTCTTCCACATCTTAGGTCCAGTTCTTTCATGGCAATTGATGATGTGGATTTTGAATTTTTTTCTTCCTTTCCTTTTTGTTTGGACTAGAGTGATTGCATCCTAACATTCAGAGACTTTGAAAGTTACAAGTTCTCTAATTTGAGCCTCCTTTTAATTGAATATTCTTGCAACATTTACTGCTGGCAATGGCACTAATCATCAGTCTTCTCCATTGCCGAGACAAAATACCCTACATTCAACATTTATCTGGCTCCACTTCACCTCCACTTGTCTCCAGTTACACCTGCACTTTGGCACAACCATCTTTATGATTTCCATCACGAACACCGTCAATAAATAAATATTTATTTATCAAACTTTAAATCGGCAGTTGTTATATTTTCAGATCAGCTGAGGATGTTGAAGGCTTTCTATTGCTGTGAATTAGTGTTTTTTTCTTTTCTTTTTTCGTTTGCTTTAAAAAACAATTACTGTGTCAGGTGACAAAATTGAACCAGGTTGATTCAAAGTCCAAGCCATTTAATCACCAAGATTAACCTATGGGTCATATTTTAGGTGACAGTAATTACATTTTCCTCCATATAATTTTCTAGTGTAGTTACTACTATGATTGATGATTGACTAGGTAAAATGAAACAAAAATTTTGTATGTTTTATCTTCTAATGCAGATGAGCTGCATGTCATCATCAGGACCAAGTGAACCTACAGAAATGTATCTGGTTGCCGATAGTACTACCAGTTCAACCTCTAACTAACCGGATGATACAAAAAAAGTGTAACAAATAACACAAAATAGTGTCAATTTACCTTATAATTTTCCATCCCGACCTAAATAGATGGATCCAATTTCCAAAACTTATGCAAATTCAGATAATAATCCGTGCCCATTGCCAAGTGCAAATATGCACATTGCAGATTATCCAATTTCCAAAGCGGACCTAGTTGCAAAGGCTGGCAATTCTGCTACTAATCCATGGCCATTGCCAAGTCCAAAGACATTTGCAAATTCTGAACTCGTAAAAGCAACATCAACAGGGATAGCAGCAGCAACACCAGAAAATGTGAAGGCAAGTGATGCTAAGGGTAGTCAACTAGTTGCCAATTTCGGCCGAGGGAGCAGCAATGGCGCCCGTAGTGACAGCTTAGAGAGCTCCAGTGCAACCCTTAAGCCCCATACCGGTGGTGATGGTCGATGGGATGCCATTAACTTGGCTTCTTCCAAAGATTCCCCTCTTGGTCTTAGCCACTTTAGGCTCTTGAAGCGGCTCGGATATGGAGACATAGGAAGTGTCTATCTTGTTGAGCTCAGAGGAACCAACACCTACTTTGCCATGAAAGTCATGGACAAGGGGTCTCTTGCAAGCAGAAATAAGCTTCTTCGAGCTCAAACAGAAAGGGAGATCCTTGGTCTTCTTGACCACCCGTTTCTACCTACTTTATATTCATATTTTGAGACTGAAAAGTTTTATTGCTTGGTCATGGAATTCTGCAGTGGAGGTAATCTTTACACTCTTCGTCAAAAGCAACCAAACAAGTATTTCACTGAGGAAGCTGCTAGGTTAGTACATATCCGCATTATTTGGTCTATATTTGCATTTCTTCATTATATGCCATTCAAAATTTCCCTTTATCTATTTATTATAGCAATGTCTGATTTTACCTGCGTATTGATTAATGATGTAACATATGCCATTTGTACTTTTAGCATAGCATTGCCATAAGTCTAGCCTACATAAAAAGATGAGGGGCTGAGATAGATTGGAAGCATTTTTAAACCTATCAAACACTCTTGACTTTTCTATTTATGATTCTAAGTTATGTCAAGGGTTTTATATTTCATTTTTTACACATGCTGCTCTTGGTCGCTATTTCATTCTTTGGTTTTGATTGAAATTTCTCCGGATTGATTTGAGGGACCTTAGACATTCTCTCATTGGCATTTCATCAAACACCTTCTTTGCTAAATCCATGTCCCCAGCTCTGTGCATATTTTGCATATTTTCAAAACAAGCTTGTACAGAATCAAAATCAAGTATTTTCTTTGATGAAATATGATCATTTGTTCAAATTTGGAAAAGAATATAACAAAATTATTTTGAGGGTAATTTTATTGTTGTTTCCATGTTGCTCTGATTTCTATACTTACATAGATGAGAGACACCTCTTGTATTGTGTGAGAGAGTTGTAATTGTTGTCAGATCATAGTGAAACTGCAACGACCTCTGATGTAGGTGAACCATGTAAACCCTTGTATTCTTGTGTGTATGTGTGATTGTTTCGATACATATTATCTTTGTTGTTTGCTATTTTGTGTCTCATTGATCCTGGGTAGGGGTTGTCAAAATCCTAACAAGTAGTGGCGGAGGGCTATGACAGTGTTAGGATGGCGGTGGGGGATTTGATCAATTGCATTACAAAGTGCGAGGACTGGGCGTGGCGACTGGGGGGAAATGACTGCCTATTTGGGGGATCTGTAATTTTTCAAACACGAGGGGAATTCTGTATTTGTTTGATAACTCAAGGTTATATTTGTAATTTCCCCTACTTATATTACTAAAAAACCCTATATTCTATTGAAGATGATGAAGTATATACTGACAGTCTTTACTATTCTCAGTATCTGAGTTGGGGTTGGATGCAAGAGAACCTGAAAGTTGTTATTCCTAAGTTGTATGCATTGGCATTTGCTTCAAGTTGTTTAGATACAGAACATACCAAGAATGTTGCCCTGGATATTTCCATTTTTTCTTTCCTTGGTGTCATGCAGCATGGATTGGTCTTTGTCAAGTGCAGGTGATTCATGGATTGATTGAGAGAAATTTCAAATACCAAGTGTTTATATTGGAAAGCTATTATTATGTTTAGCAGAGAATGGTTCATGTAATTGAAACTTCATGTATTTGTGTCATTGAAACTCTTCCCTTATGTATGATCTTTGAGGTTTATGCCTGTCATCCGGATATGTTTCTCATGACATTACTATTTAAAAAATAGTTTTGATATGATTTTTTTTTTTTGTTCATTTTAATTCTTTATCAGGTTCTACACTTCAGAGGTGTTGTTGGCACTTGAGTATCTGCACATGCTGGGCATTGTGTACAGAGATCTGAAGCCAGAAAACGTGCTAGTAAGAGATGAGGGTCATATCATGCTCTCTGACTTTGATTTATCACTTCGTTGCTCTGTTAGCCCAACTCTTGTCAAGTCTTCATCTGTCCATGTAGGCAATGGGAGTGGTGGCATTTTGGATGATGAATATGCAGTCCGTGGTTGTATCCAACCATCAAATTTTTTCCCCCGCATCCTTGCTACAAAGAAGAATCGCAAATCTAAATCGGATTTTGGACTCTTTGTTGGAGGCTCTCTCCCAGAACTAATGGCAGAGCCTACCAATGTGCGCTCAATGTCATTTGTTGGAACCCATGAATATCTAGCCCCAGAGATCATACGTGGAGAGGGTCATGGTAGTGCAGTGGACTGGTGGACATTTGGCATTTTCTTATATGAGTTATTGCATGGGACAACCCCCTTCAAAGGTTCTGGCAATCGTGCCACACTTTTTAATGTTGTAGGCCAGCCATTAAGGTTCCCTGAAACTCCACAAGTGAGTTTTATGGCACGTGATCTGATACGGGGACTCTTGGTGAAGGAACCGCATAAACGGATTGCATACAAAAGGGGTGCAACAGAAATAAAACAGCACCCATTCTTTGAGGGTGTGAACTGGGCTTTGGTGAGGAGCGCCATGCCTCCCTACATACCTGAGCCTGTGGACTTCGGTCATTTTGCTAGTAAAGAGACGGCCCATGCAGACAAGAAAATGGCAGAAATTGGAGCCGATACAAACAAGAATAGTCCTAATGATTCTTTATATGTTGATTTTGAGTACTTTTAGCAATTTGGACTACTTGAATGGTAATGCACATTGTCTCAGTGTGTTATACAAAAAGCAAAATGACAATTCAATATGATTGCTGAGAATACTTTGAAGAAAGAATTTGCGAAGGCAATAAATTGTCAGTTTGGTTGCTAGCTGCAAAGAGGATAATATATTGTATTTGCAGGGCGGATTTTTTCTCTTTTTTTTTTTAGTATATTTTGTTATATGATTTTATGAAGCACATGCGCACCATTTGTTACAATGTTCTAGTTGAGTTTTACTTTTCACGCTTCCAAGAGCATAGAACACCCATAATTATTTTTGTGGAATGGCTGAATTCTATCATCAGTCGGAGTAAATATTTCTTCGGTTCGTAATGGCTAGCTGAAGTGTTTGCCATGTTGGTTCCTTCTTTTTTTTTTTTTTGTTTTGGCCCGGCAATGCTACGTTGTTGTCTTTAACGTTTCTATCCGTCTTTAGGTTGATGATAAAATATATGAGTTCTAACATGGTCTTCTATGATTGCTGTCCAAAAATTTGTGCTGCTAGTTGATATGATACTTTAAATTTTGTAAAAATACGATTTAAAAGGAACCAAAGTGGCTTCACTTTAAATTTTGTGATGCTCTCTCTCTCTCTCTCTTAAACAAAATTTGAAGAAAAGATCAAAGTATTTTTGAAGAAAAGTTGATATGTGGAGGGAGAGCAACAAAGACAGTGGGGGAGTTTTACTTTATATTCTTTGGTAAATTGTTTTAAAAAGTGTTCTTGAAAAATAATTTTGAAAGCAACGTATTTTAGAATTTTTTTAATTATTTTTAAAATCTATCAGTAAGTTTGACACGTGTGAAAAAAAAATATACTAATTAATTTTCATTTTTATTTTCCTAAAAAATATATAAAAAAGATATATAAATAGAATTTTATATTATAATTTTTATTTTTTTATTCATATAATTAACAAATTTTTGATCAAAAGGGGATTAAATGTTATATAAATTTAAATTTTGAGAGAAGTCAATATAATTATGTTATAGAATTTATTATATATATTTTAAAAATTAATGTAATTCATCCTAAATAAAAATACAAAATAAAGGGTAAGGCCTAATAAGGCGAATGATAATTGAATATTTATGTGATTAAATAATTTGGTGGGTGAGAAGTGAACGGATAAAAAAATAATAATAAAATAAAATAAAGAGAAATACATAAAAGAGGGCAGGTATCGTCGGTAGTGATGTTTCGACAAAAAATGAGGGATTTGGTAATGATACGTTGATGAAGATGAAGACAAAGCCAAAGGAAGTAGGTTATTTTGGGGCTAGCATGGATGTGCGAAATCCAATTCTAATTGATGAAATTTTTTGTAAGAAGGTAGGTAGATTTAGATTGAAAATCGCCATTCATAGAAAAGTTCCAAACAGCTTGATCGACACCTGTAGAAAACCAAGGAAGAGTGATACTTTTGACCTTGCTACTAATGAAGGAGGGAGAACAAAAGAGATAGTGGACAGGTCCTATGAATTATTACAAAGAATAAATACTAATTTTCAAAGACTCTCCGTCCCTAGTGAGAGGATCGAAACAAGATTCCTAAGTATACCAATGCCCGATCAGAGACGCCCTTGGGCCTTACTACAGTTCGGACTCAATTTGTGTCACGGTTCTTAATCTGAACCAAAGAGTTCAAATCCGGCAAATCGTTTTGAGAAAACAGATTTTGAAAAAAGTGCCAAACATGGACTATTTTGCTAGATACAGAGTCGCCACCTAAATTTTTAATGGGGGAATTTAGGAAACCCTGACTCATTTGCCTAAGGCCATGTGTCCGTCATCACCAAAGATGCCTCGGCTTGGGAACTTAGGCACGATTGGGGAATGTCAGCTACGAGCACCCCCTCTCGCTCGATCCGAAGATCGGCCTCTACTAACCATGATATCTTATTTTGAAAACATCATATGCTCTTATTCTGGTTATTAGCCTAGAATTACTATGTTATGCGCGCAGCAAACAAGTATAGACCAAATCACCTAAATTGGAACAAAACATTTCATGTTTGTTTTGAAAATGATTTGCTACTCGCAAGTAGGCTAAAATGCAGGTTTTGCCACCCTCGAGTGGGCTTTAGAAAATAAGGTTTTGCCACTATCCAGTGGGCTTTAAAACTCGCAGTTTTAATGCATTATTCTAATTTAAGTAATTCGACCTCCATCCACGGGCATCTAAGCAGTTATATCACATAAGCAACTAGCCTCATGGTAATCATGCTGTCATGTTAACATTCGCATGCATGCGGTATGCTAAAGCATAAAAGCTTACCTAGTATTCCAAACCAAAACAGAAACTAGTTAGTAATCATATGCATGACCCTAATTCATGTTAAGATGGCTAATGCAATACATGCAGGATGTAGCTAGAACGGGCTCGGCTACCCTAAAGATGGCATGTGAAATGCTGCAACTAACAAGTACTCAACTTGGAATTTGAAAATACAAGTGCAGTTAGCATGATGTGTCGAGCCTGATGCATGTAAGACAAATGTACGGATGCATGCATGCATAGCATAAGGTATGTTAGTTCAAATATGACCTAATACTAACCATTGAAAGCATGTAAGTAAAAGGGAGAAAGAGGTGGGGGTTGGAAGACATACACACACTCACGCACACTTATTACACAATTGCCCTCACTCAGAGGGATCAAAAGAATATACAGGCCAAATAACAAATCAACTATCTTAGCTAATTAATTATTACAGGCCCTTCATTAATTAACAAATTAATTACAAAATAAAATGTGAAGTTTGAAAAGACTGCCACAGCTCTGCCTCGGAATGCGCAAATGATGCATGTTTGACTCGTCTTGCTCGGAAACTCGCTGCCATAGTATTGTTGCCTCTGTTTACACTGCCCAGCTCCTCTGAAGACTGTGAAAATTCCTGGGGCACCTCTGAACCACTTCTTGATCACTCTGGAGTACCACCGGCCATGGGAACATTCTTGTCGACCAAATGTTGGGCCACCGGCTAGCCAAGATGGTCGGTCGGCACAGTATGTGGCCGGCCGGCCATCTCTTACTATAGAATCCTGCAGTTGACAGCAACAGAGGGCAAGCAGTGTATGGCAGGAAATTTTCAAGCAAATGTAAGGATGGCCACACTCCCTATCATGCCATGGACTCAAGGGGGGATGACTCTCGACCCTCGGGCCATCAATTGTGCATTTTGATGTATGATGGTCTAAGAGGTCAAGTTTTGCAATTCGATGTAAATGCATGTAATAAAAGGAGATGAGTGCCAACACTCTATCATGTTTGAAGTCAAGGGCATTAGCTACCGAGGGCTG
Source organism: Camellia lanceoleosa (assembly GCA_025200525.1). Classification (NCBI taxonomy): domain Eukaryota; kingdom Viridiplantae; phylum Streptophyta; class Magnoliopsida; order Ericales; family Theaceae; genus Camellia; species Camellia lanceoleosa. The sequence goes on along the minus strand of CM045764.1, from coordinate 185,431,680 downwards.
AAATGTGTTTCGTCACTTGGAGTACGAACACTCCTCACCCCTCAAGTTTGGTTTGACACCCCAAACCAAACAATGTAATGCATGTATATAAACTTGGCTCAAAGATGCAATATGAGGCTAAGATGCAAAAAGAAACATGCCAAATATGATGCAAACTAAACATGCAAATGTGCAATGCTAGGCATACAAGATGCAATGCAATGCAATCTAACATGTAAACTAAGACATGAAATGCAACTAGCTAATAATATGCGAGCATGCAAGTATGATATAGTGCAAACATGAAACCAAAGCAATGCAACATGATCATGCAATCGTGGACCTAAAACCCAAAGGGCAGACCTTAGCCCTCTCCCAAAGCAGTGACCAGAAATGCCCAAAATTGTGGACAAATGCTCATGCAAGCATGCATACCAATAGGCCTAAGACAAGGAGCATTCTGCTACAACTACCCCAAACACTTATGGCATGAACTTTTCAATACAAAACAGAGTTTTAACATGCAAAATGAGCCCCTAAAATCCACTGTTATGGCAGCTTAAAGCTTCAAACACATAGCCATGCACAATGACCCATTCCTAGACATGAAAGATCAATTCTTCAAGACATGAAAGGGATAGTGAATGCAAGCATACAAGCATGGATTAGGGACTGAAATGGCATGGTAAGTGATTCCAAATCATTAGAATAGCCTAGCCAATGCATGCTAATGACACACACACCCGATGCCAACATGCTAGGATGCAAAGGGGCCATACAAAGCATATCAAATACAACCAAACCAGCACCTAAAAGACCTCAAGAATGATAAATCATGACAAAAAGCTTCACAAAACTAGGCCAAAATATGCAAGCATGATGGTCCAATGGCTAGATGCATTTCTAGGCAAAATGAGGAAATACAAAGCAAGTATATCAAACATGAAAGGGGCCATTAATCCGACCGAAAATAGAGACATAATATGACCCAATAACATACAAAAACCTCTGAAATGGAGCCAAAGACAACTACTCATGCATGCTACCATTATGAGCCAAAAATATGGACAAAAGAGAGACTAAGGGAGAGGGGCGTCCCTCCCCTATACAAGACCTCAAAACCACCTCTTCACCATTGAAAATCCACTGGATTTCAGTGGTGAGAAGGCCAACACACCAAGGTAACCAAAGCTTAAAGAAGAAAGCACTAAAGGGGCCAAACAAGGCCTACGAGGGGGAGGTCGACCCCCAACAACAAAGTGACCTCAATGAAGTATCTTAAGCATGCAAATACAAGACTTTTTTCAGTTATACACAAAGTCTAAAACAATAAGCAAGATAGACAAAATTCTAATGCAAGATTGGGGAATCTAAAGTAAAAGAGTTACCCTTGAAGAACCCTTGGTGAACAACAAGTGCAGCCTCCTTCTTTTGATCAAAACCAGTCCAAAACCTCAAAAACAAACCCTCAAAGCCTCTCAAAGTTGAATTATGGTGTAGTAGTGTGTGTTTGTGTGCAAAACTAAGGAGAAAATGCACTTTAAGGCCCTCAAACACACACAAATGATAAGAGAGAGGGAGGAGATATAGAGAGAGAAGGTATATCACAGATGTATATATGTATATTGCTCTAGTTTTTTCTCAACCAAGACAAAGGAGGGGGGTGGTCTCTTATATAGACAATGAAATGGTGCTAAGCTTCTCAAAGAAGCTAAATGAGAAGAGTTAAGAGGGTCAAGGCTTCCAATGGAAGCTAACCCAAAGGTGCAAGCTTCTTGAAGAAGCTAAGACAAAGGGGTCAAGCTTCCTCAAGAAGCTTGAGCAAAGGGTGCAAGAAAAAGGGGTCAAAGGGTGCAAAACAGCCACACCCGTGCATAGGGAGGAGGGTCAATGCATTCTAGCTGGCACAGCTGGCATGCATTATGCCTGAAAAAGGCAAAAAGGTGCTACCAGCTATAAAAGAATGCCATCGGCCAAAAAGATGGTCGGCTGACCACACCAAATGCCGACCGACCAATTGTATATTTCACCAATGGCCGGTGGCAAGAAGACACGGCCGGTGGCCTCAAGCCAAGGCCGGTGGGTGTCAGGGGTAGCTAACAAGCTACTCTCGACCCTCATAAACAAAACACAAGTGTTTGGTGTAAAACCAAACACAGAACAGTTGAGTTGAGAGATCTTGAAACAAGGCGCGTAGCCGAGACCTCCGGAAACTCAAAACGAAACATGAACATGGGTAATCACCAAGTGTTCCAGCGGTGACGTCCAAGTCTTGAGGACGGTCAACAATGGGGTGTCTACACTGACCAGGTATGCAACCAAAAAGAAGAAGTGTTCAAACCATTTCTAAGAAGGATTTTGGTTCCTTTTTCGACAATACTGTTACCTTTTTGGATACCTCTCAAAGTCGGTGAAGCTCTATTGGTTCTAAGGTTGGGATTGTTGTACTTTGCACCAAGAACTTTGACCCACAAGGCAACTTTATCGCGTTGCAAGCGCCAACCTAATTTAGCCATCGCAACACGGTTAACAAGGTTAGGTTGCCTAAGGCCCAAACCTCCAAAGGTTTTAGGTTTGGTCACAGTGTCCCAACTAATGGCTTGGATTTTACGGATCTTAGAGTTTGAATCCCAAAGAAAATCCCTATTGATTTTGTCAAGAGCTTTGCAAGTGGAAATGGGGAGGTAATTACATAGGAGGGAATACAGGCATTGACGGCTTTAATGAGAGTGGTGCGGCTAGCTCTAGACAATAATTTGCTCTTCCAATCATCAAGTTTGGATTGAATTTTTTCCACAAGGAAATGGTAAGTGGCTCTGTTGGGTCTGTTATGAAGGATAGGGCAGCCAAGATAATTACCAAGATTGGTGGTTTTGGGGATGTGGAGAGCGAGGGCAAGGTGGTCTTGGAATTCGGCAATGAGGTTGGCCGAGAAGAAGACTTTGGATTTATGGAAGCTGACTTTCTGGCCTGATTGGGCAGAAAAGTCTTGGAGGATAGTTTTGATACACTCACAATTTCTTTCGGTAGCTTTACCGAAGAGAATGAGATCATTTGCAAAGAAGAGATGGGAACTTGTATAACTTTTGTGCTTTGTCTGTGCACTATTTCTGTGTTAGTAACAAAACACAGAAGATATTATTTAATAAAATACATTTAGGATTACTTTAAGTGTATTTGATTACTTTCTATAATAATGAAAGTAATTAATCATATGCATTAGGATTGTGATCCTCTTTATTTTAAAGTTGTAATGAAATATTTCCATTACATTAGCAAAAACTGATAGAGATTTTTTTTTTAAGGTCCCTAATATTAAGATTTTATAGCATAAAGGATACTCAATATTTTCATAATATCTAAGGTCTTTCAACATCGATCCAGAGAAAATTCGATTTAGAGAATTTCTTTGGACAAATCACAGAGAAAATTCCAAATTTCTCTAGACAACAATGAGGACTAGTGCTTTGCTTTAGAGAAAATTGGGTTGGTCCAGAGAAATTCCAAATTTCTCTAAACATATCATAGAGAAAATTCCAAATTTCTCTGGACAACAATGAGGATTGGTGCTCTGTTTCAAAGAAAATTGGGACAAAGCATACATGCTGCAGATAAAGATATGCGCCCGAAGGCAGGGGCAAAATGCGACCGACAATGCAAGAAGCCGAACATAACTTATGATCATGCAAAGAAAGCTGTAACGAAGCATCACAATGCAACAGTTTTAAGCTAGCACACACCAAACTACACTACAATGCAGAGAGAGTGTAAGAGAATCATGTAATTCTCGCTACGTTTCACGGGGAGAATACAATACCTGTGCGGTTCGTCTGGTCGTGCCAACTTCAAATGAACCGTACATACAATATCGTGCCTGAAAAAAGAAAAAAAACTTAACAGGTACAATATTGTTAGCAACATGCATATCAATGCAATTGAAAGTGTGTGACGATGCAAACCGATTAGAACGCATAACAATGCGATTTGAAGCAAAAATAACAATGCTACGAAGGCTCAAACACATGTAAGTAAAGAACACGGGACAATGTGCGCAATGTGTGAAGATGTAGACACATGTAAGTAAAGTATGCGTGACAACGTATACAATGTGTATAAAATGAACTTGAACACATGTAAGTAAAGCATAACGCGACAATATATGCAATGTGTATGAAAGGAAACTTGAATACATGTAAGTAAAGCATAACGCGACAACGTATGCAATGTTTATAGAAATTTGAACACATGTAAATAAAGCATAACGCGACAACACATGCAATGTGTATAAAAGGAACTTGAGCACATGTAAGTAAAGCGATGCACGTATGCATGCAATATGTATAAAAAGAACTTGAACACATGTAAGTAAAGCGATGCACGTATGCATGCAATGTGTATAAAAGGAACTTGAACACATGTAAGTAAAGCGATGCACGTATGCATGCAATGTGTATAAAAGGAAACTTGAACACATGTAAGTAAAGCGATGCACGTATGCATGCAATGTGTATAAAAGGAAATTTGAACACATGTAAGTAAAGCGATGCACGTATGCATGCAATGTGTATAAAAGGAAACTTGAACACATGTAAGTAAAGCATAACGCGACAACATATGCAATGTGTATAGAAACTTGAACGATGGTAAAGACAAGTCACTCATGATGTTGAAATGCAAAGCACTGCAACACAGTAGGATTGAAGCGATTTGTGGAGTTCCCAAGATACAAAAAGGATACGGGAAGGGGTGTTCCTCGCACGTACGGAGCATCGCTCAAAAAGACACGACCTGAGGTCAACTCGAAGGCCTATTAATGTTCCGAAAACATGCACTTCCTTGCACTGCCTTGAGTAAGGAAGGTGCCAAACCATACCGTTGACTTGAACAAGAGTGCGGGATGCATTGACTGCGAGGGGAGGTTACCGGCATTCAATCCCTAGGCCCTATTGCCCTGCTCTCTTTTGCTTTACTTTCCTTTTTATTGGTAGTTTAAGCACATTGCACTACCTTAGGCAGGTTATTATTTTTCAAAATAGTGTACATTTTGCAAAATATATGATGGAAATGAAATAGCTATTTTGTTCAAAAGATGTTACTTTTGCATGTTCTATGCATCGCATCGCATGGCATCACACAAAATTCGTTTGAAAATGGAGCACTTGCATCGTAATAATCAGGTAGTGAACTGACTTACAACTCGATAAGCAAAACAGAGAGAGTCGATAAAACCAACCAAGTGCAGGTACAACTCGATAAGCAACTCAAAGATTGAAAGAGAGTGAAATACAACTCGATAAGCAAAATGGTGTGACCCCGCAAGAATCGATCACCGGAGGGCATTGGTAGAAGTGCCAACCACAATCCCTTAGCATGTTCAACTCATAAACAGCTCATGGAATAAGAAGGAAGGCCACCGGCCGGAGGTAAAGGCCATCGGCCATGAGAAATGGCCATCAGCCAAAAGTGGAGGTCGGTCGGCACTATATTTAGCCGACTGGCCATAAATTGCCAGAACCAGTAGAATGCTGACATTTGTCCTCCACTCAACCTTATCTTCTACAAAAGGCCTCAGCTTCGTGGTTTTTCTCAATTCAGCACGAATTTGCTCTCAATGGAAGAGTTTCTTGCCCAAAATCTCACAACTTGGATTAACAACTTGGAAAAGCTGAATTTTCGGGGCTTCGGCATAAACGCACTATTCATTCTGAGTCGTACTCTGCTGCACCTTCCGTTTCTCCATGCCGTGGCAAGGTTTTGGAATCCGGTGACACATGCTTTTAGCTTTGGCGGGCAAGAGGTATGTCCTACCTTTGAGGATTTCCCAGCTTTAATGGAGTCCGAGCGCAACGAAGAGATCCTGCCCCAACTTCGTTTTGGCCATGCCCAAGCCTTAGGACAAATGTGTGGGCTCCCAATACCCGATGCTCGATCTTTGATTTGTGACGGAATGCTGGATATTCTGAGTTTGATTTGCCGTTTTTCCGGTGCCGGTGACCGCGGTGACCATCATTGGCAAGGTTTTCGGCAATACGCACTTTGTTTGTGCATGCTATCTTATTTTTTACTTGCCTCAGGCTCTGGAGGATCTAGTGTCCGGTTGATCGAGGTTGCCCAAGGTTTGAAGGAGGGTAAGAGTTGCATCACCATGACTCTGGCTGAGACGTTGATGGGCTTGGACGCTTTCCATCGCTGTGAAATGACCAAATTTGCGGGAAGTCCACTACTGCTGCAGGTAAAGTTTTCCACCCAATCTCACATATGTATTGCTCTCATCACTCAGCCCTCAGGCTCGGTTTTTCTCACAAAACCCTCCTCTTACTTTTTCTCTCCTTGTACATCTCTCTATTCTTTATTCTCTCATTTTTCATCCCTCCCCAGATATGGCTGATGGACAAGTTGCAGGTTGTGGACTCTTGCCCAGCTTACTCAGCTCGCGGTTACTTCTTTAGGCGACGCCTAGTCGATGACCTTGATGAGGGTTGGTGGTTCAACTGGATGTGAAGCTTGTCCGCAGACCGTATTGCTTGGCGGTGCCCTTGGCTCAATCTACCGGCAATGGGCTATAGCATGACCCGCCAACCTGGGATCTAGCTGATTGGCTTGACTCACTGTGTGTTCTACTTTCCATTCCGGTTTTAGCGCCAGTTTGGTCATGATCAGACTTGTCCACTAGAGGGGATAGAATACCCGGCTACATTCCCGATCTGAAGTGCACAGCTTGCCTGGTATACAACAGCATGGAGGACTAGAGAGCTCTTGGCCCCCGCTCCCACTTTCAGTTGTACTTTGTCTGATGAGTGCATAGATTGGCTCAATGAATAGGCACAGATTGGGCTTAGCTTGGCATCAGAGGCTTCAACCAGCTCTGGGAGGAGGCGCAGGAATATCTGACTTATCTATGCCCCGGATTTATTGCTTTATTAGTACTTCCAAGTTTTCTTTATGAATGTAATAAAAAGCAACTTCAATTTGTATGCAAGAGCAGGAGAACTCTGTATTAAAATCAATGAAATTGAAGGTTGTGGGTACTGAAAATTTTCTGCTTTGGTCCAAAAATGGTCTTAGTTGTAAAAAGATTAATTTGAACAAAGTCAACTTTTATTAAAACTTTTCAAAACTATTTTCGATATGGATCAGAACTGGACACACCTGAGATCTGTCACTGAGATGCACAACATCGGATTCCAGCAACTGGAAAGTTGCCCCTAGTCTGAATAGCACTGTGTCGGAGATCACAACTGAAGCTCTTGAATACTGAATAATCAAAGATGACCGAGCTGATCAAATGGACAAAGTTGATCGAGGAAAGGTTTATGGCTGAACTTCAGGATGAAGTTGCCTACGTATCCCAAAGATGGGAATCAAGCCTTACATAGTTCAGGCTTGGGTTTACTCGAGTATTTTCACTCTCTTTTTGCGCTCTAACTTTTGCCAAGGCCGCCCTTTGCGGGTTTTCAACCTTGCGAGCTCAGTTTTTATAATTTCAAATTTTTCGTGCTCTAACTTTTGCCTAGGTCGCCCTTTCAAGTTTTCGGCTTAGCGAGCCTCTCAGAGGTAATATTTCTTCAACTTGTCCATGTTGATCGGCTGTGAGAACTTTAGACCATCTAGGTCCATCAAAACCATAGCTCCACCCGACCAAACAGACTTAATAATGTAGGGACTAGTCCAATTAGGTCTGAACTTGCCCCTTGGGTTGTGGATGGGAGCTTGGTTGTCCTTGAGTACCAAATCTCCTTCCTTTAGATTCCTAGACTTAACCTTCTTGTTGAAAGCCCGGGCAATTCTGCGCTGATAACCTTGAACATGGTACAGTACTTTCAATCTCCTCTCGTCAAAAAGCATGAGTTCCTCAAATCTGCTCTGCTGCCAATCTGCTTCAGCGATCTGGCACTCAGCCAACACTCGCAAAGATAGAACCTCAATTTCGATAAGCAGAACGGCCTCCATCCCATAAGCCAATGAATACGGAGTCGCCCCGGTAGAAGTTCTGATTGAAGTCTGGTAGCCCCACAGAGCAAACAACAACTTATCTGGCCAGTCTCGATAGGTTTCCACCATCTTCTACAGTATGTGCTTGATGTTCTTGTTGGCGGCCTCAACCGCTCCATTGGTTTGTGGCCGGTATGTGGATGACTTATGAAAAGCCACATTGTATTTCTCCAGCAAGTCAATCACTTCTTTCTTGAAGTGGGAACCGTTATCTGAAATGATCTCATTTGGGACTCCATAACGACAGATGATGTTGTTTCTGATGAACTTTGCGACATGCGAAGCCTTCAACATTGCATAAGATTGGGCCTCGACCCACTTTGTAAAATAATCTATTGCAACCAAGATGAACTCATGCCCATTCGACCCCTTCGGAGTAACAGCCCCGATCACATTGATTCCCCAAACTGAAAATGGCCATGGCGAAGTCATGTTGTACAGCTTTGACGGCGGGATGTTCATGCGGTTTGCATGGATTTGACATTTGTGGCATCGCCGAACAAAGCCGATACAATCCTCCTCCATGGTAGACCAGTAGTAACCCTGTCTGAGGATCTTCCGAGCTAACATTACTCCGGTCATATGTGCATCACATTCTCCTCCATGGATGGCCTCCATCAGGCGCTTCGATTCTTCAATTTCTACACATAGCTTATGCATTCCCAGATGACCTCTCTTATACAGCTTACCGCTGCAGATGACAAACTGAATAGCCATTCTTCTGATTGCCCTTTTATCTTTGACATTTGCCCCTGGCAGATACGTCTCTTTCTCCAGGAAGTTCCAAATGTCGTAATACCAGGGGTTGCCGTCCTGAGCCTCATCTATAGCAGCAATTGATTCATACGCTGGCACGAACTCCTGGTCAATAATGACTGGACGCATCCAGACTCCGAACGAGATGTCTATCATGAAAGATAGAGTTGCTAGTGAATCTGCGAACCTATTGTTCTCTCTCGCTAGATGAGCAAAGTTTAGCTTCTCAAACCAAGGAATTAACAAATCCAAGGCTTGGTGGTACATTATCATCTTTTCTTCCTAGACTTTCCAGTCCCCTTTTTCTTGAGACACAACAATGTTTGAGTCCCTAATGACGTCCAACCGTTTTGTCTCTAGTTCCAGGGCTGCTTCTAGACCGGCAATGCATGCCTCATATTCTGCTTTGTTGTTTGAGACTTTGAACCGGAGTTTGAATGCTAGAGGGATACGGGAATTGTCAGGTGCTATCAACAACACTCCTATCCCATATCCGTATTGGTTTGATGCTCCGTCAAAGTACATCGTCCAAGTTTCATTGTCGATATACAAAATGGTCTCATCTGGGAATAAGTACTCAACTGCTTCACCCTCTTCCACTGGATGATCGGCTAAGAATTCTGCTACTGCTCTTCCCTTGACTGACTTGCGTGTTACATATTTCAGATCAAATTCAGAAAGCAAAAGCAACTAATGAGCTAGCCTACCCATAAGCGCCGGTTTCTCGAAAAGATATTTGATGGGATCCAATCGTGACACCAACATTACGGAGTGAGCTAACAGGTAGTGCCGCAGCTTCCTGGTAGCCCATACCAAGGCTAAGCAAGCCTTCTCCAACGGTGTGTAGTGAGTTTCATACTCCAGCATCTTCTTGCTCAGATAGTAAATGGCCTTCTCCACCTTGTCCTCGATTCTGCTTGAGCATACTGACCCATTGTAGTTTGATCCTTTGAAAGGTACAATATCAACGGTCTCCACAGTTACGGTGGTGACAACACGGGTGGGTTACGTAAGTATTTCTTGATCATTCAATGACTTGGCATCGGCTGTCCCATTGGAATTTCTTTCCTTTCTTCAAGAGACCAAAAAGTGGTTCACTAGTCAAGGTTAATTTTGAGATAAACCGTCTTATGAATTGCACTTTACCCAGAAAGCCTCGGACCTCTTTTTCAGTCATTGGTGGTGGCATTTCTAAGATGGCCTTGATTTTGGAAGGGTCGACTTCGATGCCCCTTCGTGTAATCAGAAACCCTAGCATTTTCCCTGCTGTAACACCGAATGTACACTTCTGAGGATTTAACCACAACCGAAATTCTCTAATCCTTTGAAAGAACTTTTGCAAGGCGGTATAGTGGTCCTTTCTTTCTTTGGATTTGACAATCATGTCGTCCACGTACACCTCAACCTCTTTGTGGATCATGTCATGTAATATCGTGGTCGCGGCCCGTTGATATGTAGCTCCAGCGTTCTTCAACCCAAATGGCATCACTCTGTGATGGGTCCCCAGGGTGGTAAAGCGATCTTTTCGATCTTGAGTGCCATCACTATCTGATTGTAGCCTGAGAAGCCATCCATAAACGAAAGCAAAGCATGCCCCGCTGTAAAATCCACCAGCTCATCAATATGCGGCAAGGGAAAGTCATCCTTCGGACTGGCTCTATTCAAATCCCTGAAATCCACGCACACCCGGATCCTGCCATCTTTCTTTGGCACTGAAACAATGTTGGCCAACCAAGTCGGGTATTCGGATACTAGTAGGAAGCCTGCATCGATTTGTTTGGTGACCTCTTCTTTAATCTTGATGGCCTAGTCAGGGCGGATCCTTCTGAGTTTCTGTTTGACAGGTCGGGCCTCGGGGTCAAGAGGGATCCGGTGCTGTACAATCTTAGGATCGATTCCAGGCATGTCTTCGTAGGACCACGCGAAAACATCTTTAAAATCTTTTAATAAGGCGACTAAGCGCTCACGTTCCTCTGAAGACAATGTGGACCCGATCTGGACCAGCCGTGGGTCCTTCTCAATGCCAATATTCATAGTAGTGATTTCATCAACTAATGGTTTAACAAATCTTTCCTGCTCTTGATCAATTAATCGTTGCAAAACCGGAGGAATTTCTTCCTCGTCGTTTTCGTTAAAATTTTGAAAGTCCTGATTCAAGCAATAAATCAAAGGCACGGAAAAGTACTCAAAAACTACATCCACATTCTCATTAAGTGCTTCCAAACCGTCTGATTCTTTTGTTACAACAGACTCAAAAGAGAAAGAAAAAGACAACACAGAGGATTTGTGGCATCGGGTTATCACCCAGAATCTGGGACTCGAGACTTCGGTCAGTGGAACTGATTAGACTCACAAGACTCGGTGGAACCAGATTCCGGCTCACTACCTGACCGGTGCTGCTTGACAAAAATCCCTCTTCATACTGCCAAACGAGAGAGGGTGCGATGGATGCATCCAAAATGTTTGCTGGTAGGCTCGTAGCCGTTTCATTCCCGATCATGGACACCGAGAAGTTATCCCCCAAGCACTTCTGCTCAATCGGAGGATCTGAAAGTAGACATGCCAGTGCTACCCCCATTTTAATCTCGATGTCCTCAGACTCCATTTCCTTGCTCTGTTCAACCTCAACTGTCAGGTCTGTCTGCTCTTCGGTAACATCATCCCCGGATAACTGTAGGTCAAAGAAAATCTCGAACCCCGGCACATGCCTTCCCTCGGCATTCAGCCACGGCTCTGGAAAGCCGCAGAATGGAAAGTCTTCCCCCTCCCGGACGAAACGTCCGTTTAGGGTACCCTGAATAGGCTGATGCATTAACTCAAAAGGTTTCCCCACCTGTTTTGCTCTGGCTCTCCCAACTATCTCCTTTCCTTTCCTTACCCAATTCTCCTTGGTGGGCAAATAACCCAAGCCAAAGGTGTGTGGGTTGTGTGGCACCTCGGCCAATGTTGCAACGCCCTTCCAGCCGCTCCTTCCCAATCCCATCCCGGGGATGTGTTGGAGCTTGTTCATGAGAATTATCTTGCTGAAGCGACATATATCCCCTCGTTAGCAGCCATGATATTCTGTACAACCCGAGCCTCAGCCAGGGTAAAACCTGATATGAACACATCCTCCATACCGTGCTCAATTTCTAGAATAGGCGCAGATACCTCCAGTGGTGGATGAATTGATGAATTTCCAAAAACAATGGCTACTCCCTTTCCATGGGGGTATTTCACCATTTGATACAAGGTGGATGATACTGCCTTTACCTAATGCAGCCATGGCCGTCCCAAAAGTAGGTTGAAAGTTGCAGGAACCTCTAAGACTTGGAAATCTATCTCATGCTGTCCCGGCCCAACCTTGGTTTGAATTTTTACCGACCCCATGACTTCTCTGCTCGTGTTGTTGTATGCCCGAATCACCTGGGCTGTTGGTATAAAGTCCGCGGTCTTCAAACCAATTGCATACACAGTTCTTGTTGGGCACACATTGATGGTGGATCCGATATCAACAAGCACCACCGGTATCCATTTATCTCTATATTCCACGGAGATGTAGAGTGGCTTGTTATGGTTCGCCCCCTCAGGTGGCAATTCCTTATCGGAAAAAGTCAGCATCGGGGTAGTTTCTCTCGGAAAGACTAATCCCACTAGCTGCTCTGGCGTGGTTTCTATCGAGAGCTTGGCCTTATCCATGGCTAATAAGACAGCCTGTCGGTGTACTCGCGATGCCATAAACAGTCCCCAGATGGAGATGTCTGCTTGTATCTTCTTTAGCTATCTGAGTACAGCTTCATCCTCAAGTTGCTTCTCCTTCTATTTCTCAACCTCCCTATCCTTTCTAGATGCCTCTGGCTAATCCAGGTGCGGAGGCTTGAAATACCGTCCACTCTTAGTCATATGGTCGACTTCACCAATGTACCAAGTATCATCTGGTTGGTTGCTCCCCCAATCCTCGTCCGTATGGGCAAGACATAAATCATCGTTCTCCCACCACATTCCATCGATAGCCGACAGACACTTGTTCGGCTTCGGTGTGACTGTTCTCGTACTCAAGGTACCTTCCATCCATATGCTCGCAGCATTCTCTATTTTTGTGTGCATAGCAGTTTCAATCCCCACATGAGCCTTAGCTTTCCTGATTCTCTCAGAATCGTCAAATCTTTCATGTTCCGACTGTGTCAATACAGCTGGCTGTTCAATAATTCTTGTATTCAAAATGTTCCAATCCTGAGCAAAATTATTGACACCGACGCTCTCCGGTGACGTACTCTATTCTTCGACCCTTCCGGCCGTCACTGACATTCTTGCCCCTGTCGGGCCTTGTTCTGGTTGGAACTCTTCCACGATATCTGGTTGATCATCCAACCACCCGGTAGCCTCCGTTGATTCCTCATAATCGAACCAGTTGACTGCTGCGTCCCCTGGATCTTGGTCAGGGTAAAATTGGAGATTGGCAAGGTCCTCTTCCATAGTCGTCAAATTATCTGTCCTCTGTCCCAAACCATCCCCTTGGATTTCACACAGCTCTATCTCTGTTGGCGATTCCACACTTGGCCCATCCTGGCCTACTGACAAAATGTAGTCACTCGGACTATATACTTTCTCAACAAAACTTCCAGATTCCTCAGACTCCGGCTCAACAACCCCCTTCTCCTCTAAAATCTTCCCCCTTCTGTCTTCGACAGTTACCACCACTGGATGCGGTTGGGTTATAGAGATGTCCATCATGCACAAGTCGGTGCAATTAGGAAAGAGTACCTCCGGCTTAGGTAGGTGGGAAGGAGTGATATATATGCTGGGATCGTAAGCTATGGCCCTAGTCTGGATAAAGTTGATTCTTTTGGGAGGTGGAGTTTGGTTGTGTGGTGGGAGAGGGTTTGTTGTGACATTGGGTTTTTTGGGAGGCATAATCACCCCGTTATCAATGAGATCCTGAATCTCATGACGTAATCGGTAGCATAGGTCGGTGTCATGACCGTGCTGTTGGTGAAATGCACAATATTTGGCTGGGTTGTGGGTAGGAGGAAGTTTTTTCGGTAATGGCCACGGCCCTAGGGGCTTCAAGTGCCCTTTTCTGATTAACACCCCCAGAGCTTTGGGCAGGGGCATATACAGTGGAGTGAAGGTTCTTTGGTTTTTGGGTGGGTATTTGGCTGTTTGTGTATGGCTTCCGGATGCACCGGAGAATGGCGTAGCTGCCATAGTTCTTGGAGCGAGGTTGGTGGTAACCATGCTCACTTCGGAGGCTCTCGCAGTTGTAGCGTCGCTCGGGCCTGCGTTGTTGTTGCGATTGGAAGTTCTTCGGGGTTGCTCCCGATCATTATCAATTAAGCCTTGCTTCAAGGCATCCTCAATTTGTACTCCCATCTCATGCAGATCAGAAAAAGTAGGGAAGGGGAGTACGATCATTTTCTACATCAACTTCGGCTGAAGATTGCGCACAATCATCCGAATTTGATCTTTGTCTGTGGGCCTTAGGGTCATCATCGAAGCCTTAGCCCTCCAGCGAGTCACAAATTCTGAGAAGCTCTCCTTAGCCTCTTGTCTCGTCGTCTCAAGATCACGGGTCGTAATCTCGATTTGTGTGTTATACAAATATTGTGCAATGAAGGCCTCAGCCATCTTATCCCAGTTTCTCTTGACATCATCTTCTAATTTGGCATACCATATGGCCGCCATACCCAACAGGGTCCGGCTGAATAGAGACAGCTTCTGCAGTCTGGAGAGGCCCATTGGCCTTAACATATCTGAAAACAATATCAGGTGCACCATGGGATCCCCAAATCCATCAAATCGGTCGATGTGTGGCATCTTGAATCTGTCCGGCAGCGTCATAGCTGCGTCGGTATATCCGTCTTCAATGTCAGGGATGGTCTTGACTCCCTGGGATCTCTTGAATAGCTTTTCGAGCTTACTCAACTTCAGTGCTGTGGGATCTGTCTCGAACTCAAAAGGGGAGTCTGGTAGGTTGGTGGGTGTTTTGGATAATTGGGGTAGGATCTGGGGTAGAACCAGGGGTGGGAGTGGTCCTGTGGGAATGTCTGTATCATTCTGAACATTAGCTGTCTCCCCAAGGGTTGGAACTCCCGGCGGGAGAGGAGCTTGCTGCGAAGCAGATGCTCCAGTTTGCTATTGTAGCCTCATAATTAACTCTACTTGTTCAGTCATATCTGTGGCCTGTTGCTTGGCGAACTCCGCCTGTCGGACAACATCTTGCTGCATAATTTTCATGCTTTCCTGAAGCTGGCGCACCATCTCCTCTAAACTTGCCATACTGTCCTGATCTGACTGCATTATTGGTATATATTCCCTCTCTGTGGGAGAAATAGAACCATGATCCCTACTGTACTTAGGTGGGGTAGATAAGGCCCTCTGAACTGACTGCTGAACCGATGTTTTCTGCCTAACTTGTCACACCCCAAACCCACCCCTAAAAGTTTGGACATGACCCGTTCGAAAATGAACACTTAACCTATTGTAAATAACATACGGGGCCTCATCAGAAGCATAAAGTAAGAAAATAACTATACATATAAATACCATTGAGCTACATCTACATGCCAGGACCTCTTATACATCAAATTCATCATGGAAAATAGATAAAGCTCCAAACCATATTTTGTAGCATCGATGATAAACAAACATACGTACAGACCCAGCCCCATCATTGGGCTTATACAAAAATCATTGAAGTTCTACGTCTTCAACTTTAAATGGGTAATCAAAATTAAGGCAACATTTCAATAGACTTTACAAAAATAAATGGCTTCGTGCAGTGCCTAAACCCACGAAGGTTGACAAAAGAAAACGGGTGTCATGACTAGGACTGACCACCTGGTTGGTTATCTACAGAAACAGACATTAAATAGAGTGAGCCAAGCTCAGTGAATAGTAATACATAACGATGCTTAGCTTGAAACATAACACATAGCAATGCATATAAAGATATAGAGTTCACATATTTAGTCTGATTCTGTGCTAAGTACTCTTGACCTTAGGTTCAATCTTGCAACATAAACATGGTGGCTATAAGCCCTTGAAACATGGTGGCACGAGGCCCTTGAAACATGGTGGCTATAAGCCCTTGAAACTTGTGGCATAAAGCCCTTGTAACATATGGCACTAAGGCCCTTGAAACATATGGCATAAAGCCCTTGTAACATATGGCACTAAGGCCCTTGAAACATGTGGCATAAAACCCTTGTAACATATGGCACTAAGGCCCTTGAAACATATGGCATAAAGCCCTTGTAACATATGGCACTAAGGCCCTTGAAAAGTTGGCATGAAGCCCTTGAAAGATTGGCATTAAGCCCTTGAAAAGTTGGCATGAAGTCCTTGATACAAAGAACTTGTAACATCCTTGAACTTGTAACATACGTGAACTTGTAACAGACTTAAACTTGTAACATACATAAACTTGTAACAACATAAACTTGTAACATACATAAGCTTGTAACAGACTTAAACTTGTAACATATACTTGAAACATACCGTAACATACCTGAACTTGTAACATACTATAAACATGCCTTGAACATCATTCATTAATTCAAATGGAACATATCATAACTAGAGCATTGCTCGTTGTATCATGTCATTATCATACACTTAACAATGAGAGACTAATTCACGTTCTCATAAGGGTCACACAATGATGCTAAACTTTGCACTTATCTCGTAGATTCTGAATAACTTCCAATTTATAAGCAACATAGCAAAATAACTTCAATTCATATGGATACACATGGCTACTTATATTTACTCAGAATCTATTCTTCAAGAATGAACATAAATTCTTTTAGGTAACTAACTTACTTTACGTGCCCTATTAATCGAAAGCATACACCTTTGTTTAATCATTCTTATATGTTAATATAGTTGCCTTGCCTTGTAATTAACAGAGTCTTAATGGTAACCGTTTCATCATTCCCATGAGTTGACATAACACATTTTCATTGGATTACAAAGGACTTTATTGGTTTCACAATTTCATAGTTCGGCCCTTGGCCTGAAGGGTTCACACATTCACAATAGCCTTTGGGTTTCATAGATTTACAACTTATCACATCGGCCTTCGGCCCTTTGGATTCACAAGTTCACAAGTTTGGCCCTTGGCCTCATACCTTCATAAGTCCACAAGTTCTTTTGATGTTTTCATAATTTCATAATGTTTCTAACATAACATACATAACTTCACAAACTCTTTTGAAGTTTCCATAATGCCACAGTGTTTCTCACATAGCATACATAACATATATGTCAACATAATTCTTACGATGAAGATTTAACATCAATAACGATAAACGGTTAAAGGTACATCAAAGTACTACTACTCACAATGATCGGTTCTCGGTGGTAATGGTATAATGTCCTCGTCTCGACCTACAATTACGGTGCACAACACATAATATGAAATTATACTCGATCCTTTACTTATTCTCTTTGATCATTCAATCAATTAACCATGGTGGTACCAAGCTCATTATTCTCTAATAAGTTGTAATCTATGTCTTAGAAAACAGGAGAAATCGATGGGAAATGATTTAGGTGAAGAAATGGTACAAAACTAATTGACATAACGTGAACAGTCGTCACTAATTTAGGATTAACTATTTATGTATTTAGAATTTGGGAGTGAGACCAGCGCCATTGGAAACTAGACTTCCAGGGCTTGATTTTAGGCTCAAGAATCACTCAAAACGGAGTCCAGATGAAAAAGATATGCTTATTCAAAGTTGGCTGGACAGAGCTGTCTCAAGATCGCAGTACTGGGCGATTCGATCCGAAAATGGCTGAAAATTTGGGACTTCTCATTTTCAAAATCAAACCTTAATTACATGTAAATCAAAGCCCAAAACCCTTTAATACATGACCAATTTCACATTATTATTCTTCATCAAACACCATAATCTCAAAATAAACAAATTTAATGACTCTATTTCTTCAATCAATGAATTCTTAAAAAATCAAGGTTCATGGGTTCAAAGCTTCTTTTATTATCATGATTTCATGAAATTAATGTCTTAAACACAAGGATTTAAGATAATTAATCTTACCTTAGTTCACTCTTTGATTTCCTCATGGTTCTCTTTAATTTCTCCAAGCTTCCATGGTTGCTCTCCTTCTTCTCTCCAATTTCTTCAAGCCATCTTCAAACTCTCAACAATGGTGAACCCTCTCTCTCTCTCTCTCTCTCGGCTCTCTTTCTCACGGGTCTTCCCCTCTCTTCTTAGATATTTTGAGCTTCCAAAAGATAAGTCCTCCCTTATAACTCATATACACCCATATGCTTAACTATATAAACTTTAACACAATTACGGAGGGCCAAACACGCCCTTACGAATCGCACAAAATTAAATTTCAATTAAACTTTCCAGATGACTCTAAAAATTATGATGATCATAAATATGTCCCCTGTTCCGGTTTCTGAAGTCTCTAAGGCCTTCAATTTGCAGTATCAAGTTAACCACCCAAACGCACATTAACGAACCAGACAAATTAGATTTTCAATATAGTTTCCCAAATAGTTCTAAAAATTTCCATTAACACATCCAAGTCCTCAATTGTGATTTCTGAACCCATAAAGGTCGGTAATTTCAATTTGAAAGCCGTGGCTCAACATATAATGCTTCAACTCCAAAATATATAATTAAATTACACACCTCAGCTCATAGTTAACTACAAATGATTTCTTCTCCACATTTTGGGGTCATTACATAACTGCCCTCCGTCTAGTAACCGGGGGTAGAGAGTGGTACACTGGTTGTCCGTCTACCAGATCCTCAGATCAACTGAGTCGACGACCTCTAGTCCAGAGTGCTTGGGGAATATCTATTGGGTTAGAAGCAATCGCGCTAAACTACCTAGCAAAAGGATAATTAAAGCGATAATAAGGAAATAAAACAACTAGATAAACGGACAGTATAACGGCGTAAAATAAACACACAACACACAATTGGATATGACAACACCCTGTTGATAAACTGAATACACTATTCCTCAAACACTGGTCATTATCCCCGAATCACTATACTCAAAGCCGAATCTGATACCCGCAGATAACTAATTTCTCAAAAGCATTGGTACTGGTGCCCTCAGGCCTGATACTCAAACTCGTAAGCTGATATGCGCATTCCCTGTAGAGATATACTCCAAAAGCACATAGGAAGTAAAAGAGAGCTAAAACACCCCTATGTTGGGGTAGGGTTTCCCTATCCTATTTTGTCAGGAACTAAGATTGCACTACGCACACAGCGGTTTCAAACAACCTATATCGGGTAAGCAACCTGTCCTAGCTTGGAATGGTCACTATGGATTCCGAATATGCACTAGGTCAAATGGTCAAGAGGGTCCCCCGGTAAAACCGGGGTTTGTGTTCCCATACTGGCAGAGCCCGCAACCGGTCAGCCTTATGGCATGCTTCTCGAAGCGAGCCTCCGGTAAACCGCTCAGGAATAGAAGATGGCCAACACGGTGTCCTAGGCGCACCAATGCACATGCGATGCAAAGAAACACATAAGTGAAATCAAAACAGGATATCACGAGTTCGAGTCAAGCTCTCTAACTTCCCAATGAAGTCGCCGTAAATCAGACGCGCCCTTGGGCCTCACTACAGTTCGGACTCAATTTGTGTCACGGTTCTTAATCTGAACCAAAGAGTCCAAATCCGGCAAATCGTTTTGAGAAAACAGATTTTGAAAGAAGTGCCAAACATGGACTGCTTTGCCAGATACAGAGTCGCCATCTAAATTTTTAATGGGGGAATTTAGGAAACCCTGACTCATTTGCCTAAGGCCACGTGTTTGTCATCACCAAAGTTGCCTCGGCTCGGGAACTTAGGTACGATTGGGGAAGGTCAGCTATGAGCACCCCCTCTCGCCTGATCTGAAGATCGGCCTTTACTAACCATGACATCTTGTTTTGAAAACATCATATCCTCGTATTCCGGTTATTAGCCTAGAATTACTATGTTATGCGTGCAGCAAACAAGTATAAACCAAATCACCTAAACTGGAACAAAACATTTCATGTTTGTTTTGAAAATGATTTGCTACTCACAAGTAGGCTAAAATGCAGGTTTTGCAACCCTTGAGTGGGCTTTAGAAAAGATGGTTTTGCCATTATCCAGTGGGCTTTAAAACTCGCAGTTTTAATGCATTATTCCAATTTAAGTAATTCGACCTCCATCCACGGGCATCCAAGTAGTTATATCACATAAGCAACTAGCCTCATGGTAATCATGCTGTCATGTTAACATTCGCACGCATGCGGCATGCTAAAGCATAAAAGCTTACCTAGTACTCCAAGCCAAAGCAGAAACTAGTTAGTAATCATATGCATGACCCTAGTTCATGTTAAGATGGCTAATGCAACACATGCAGGATGTAGCAAGAACGGGCTCGGCTACCCTAAAGATGGCATGTGAAATGCTGCAACTAACAAGTACTCAACTTGGAATTTGAAATACAAGTGCAGTTAGCATGATGTCGAGTCGATGCATGTAAGACAAATGTATGGATGCACGCATGCATAGCATAAGGTATGCTAGTTCAAATATGACCTAATACTAACCATTGAAAGCAGGTAAGTAAAAGGGAGAAAGAGGTGGGGGTTGGAAAACATACACACACTCACGCACACTTATTACACAATTACCCTCACTCAGAGGGATCAAAAGAATATACAGGCCAAATAACAAATCAACTATCTTAGCTAATTAATTATTACAGACCCTTCATTAATTAACAAATTAATTACAAAATAAAATGTGAAGTTTGAGGAGACTGCCACAGCTCTGCCTCGGAATGCGCAAATGATGCATGTTTGACTCGTCTTGCCCGGAAACTCGCTGCGACAGCATTGCTGCCTCTGTTTACACTGCCCAGCTCCTCTGAAGACTGTGAAAATTCTTGGGGCACCTCTAAACCACTTCCTGATCACTCTGGAGTACCACCGGCCAGTGTAAAGCACCATCGGCCATGGGAACATTCACGTCGACCAAATATTGGGCCACCGGCCAGCCACAGATGGTCGGTCGGTACTGTATGTGGTCGGCCGGCCATCTCTTGCTGCAGAATCCTGCAATTGACAGCAACAGAGGGCAAGCAGTGTATGGCATGGAATTTTCAAGCAAATGTAAGCATGGCCACACTCCCTATCATGCCATGGACTCAAGGGGGGATGACTCTTGACCCTCGGGCCATCAATTGTGCATTTTGATGCATGATGGTCTAAGAGGTCAAGTTTTGCAATTCGATATAAATGCATGCAACAAAAGGAGATGAGTGCCAACACCCAATCATGTTTGAAGTCAAGGGCATTGGCTACCGAGGGCTGAAATGTGTTTCGTCACTTGGAGTACGAACACTCCTCACCCCTCAAGTTTGGTTTGACACCCCAAACCAAACAATGCAATGCATGTATATAAACTTGGCTCAAAGATGCAATATGAGGCTAAGATGCAAAAAGAAACATGCCAAATATGATACAAACTAAACATGCAAATGTGTAATGCTAGGCATATAAGATGCAATGCAATGCAATCTAACATGTAAACTAAGACATGAAATGCAACTAACCAATAATATGTGAGCATGCAAGTATGATATAGTGCAAACATGAAACCAAAGCAATGCAACATGATCATGCAATGGTGGACCTAAAACCCAAAGGGCAGACCTCAGCCCACTCCCAAAGCAGTGACCAGAAATGCCCAAAATGGTGGACAAATGCTCATGCAAGCATGCATACCAATAGGCCCAAGACAAGGAGCATTCTGCTACAACTACCCCAAACACTTGTGGCATGAACTTTTCAATACAAAACAGAGTTTTAACATGCAAAATGAGCCCCCAAAATCCACTGTTATGATAGCTTAAAGCTTCAAACACATAGCCATGCACAATGACCCATTCCTAGACATGAAAGATCAATTCTTCAAGACATGAAAGGGATAGTGAATGCAAGCATACAAGCATGGATTAGGGACTAAAATGGCATGGTAAGTGATTTCAAATCATTAGAATAGCCTAGCCAATGCATGCTAATGACACACACGCCCGATGCCAACATGCTAGGATGCAAAGGGGCCATACAAAGCATATCGAATACAACCAAACCAGCACCTAACAGACCTCAAGAATGATAAATCATGACAAAAAGCTTCACAAAGCTAGGCCAAAATATGCAAGCATGATGGTCTAATGGCTTGATGCATTTCTAGGCAAATTGAGGAAATACAAAGCAAGTATATCAAACATGAAAGGGGCCATTAATCTGACCAAAAATAGAGACATAATATGACCCAATAACATACAAAAACCTCTGAAATGGAGCCAAAGACAACTACTCATGCATGCTACCATTATGAGCCAAAAATATGGACAAAAGAGAGACTAAGGGAGAGGGGTGTCCCTCCCCTATACAAGACCTCAAAACCTCCTCTTCACCACTAAAAATCCACTGGATTTCAATGGTGAGAAGGCCAACACACCAAGGTAACCAAAGCTTAAAGAAGAAAGCACTAAAGGGGCCAAACAAGGCCTAAGAGGGGGAGGTCGACCCCCAACAACAAAGTGACCTTAATGAAGTATCTTAAGCATGCAAATACAAGACTTTTTTCAGTTATACACAAAGTCTAAAACAATAAGCAAGATAGACAAAAGTCTAATGCACGCGTGTAAACTCCACAAAACGTTGCGATGCGCAAAATAGCGCAAGTGCAGCCTCCTTCTTTTGATCAAAACCAGTCCAAAACCTCAAAAACAAACCCTCAAAGCCTCTCAAAGTTGAAGTATGGTGTAGTAGTGTGTGTTTGTGTGCAAAACTAAGGAGAAAATGCACTTTAAGGCCCCCAAACACACACAAATGATGAGAGAGAGGGAGGAGATATAGAGAGAGAAGGTATATCACAAATGTATATATGTATATTGCTCAGGTTTTTGCTCAACCAAGACAAAGGAGGGGGGTGGTCTCTTATATAGACAATGAAATGGTGCTAAGCTTCTCAAAGAAGCTAAATGAGAAGGGTCAAGAGGGTCAAGGATTCCAATGGAAGCTAACCCAAAGGTGCAAGGTTCTTGAGGAAGCGAAGACAAAGGGGTCAAGCTTCCTCAAGAAGCTTGAGCAAAGGGTGCAAGAAAAAGGGGTCAAAAGGTGCAAAATAGCCACACCTGTGCATAGGGAGGAGGGTTAATGCATTCTAGCTGGCACAACTGGCATGCATTATGCCTGAAAAAGGCAAAAAGGTGCTACCGGCCATAATAGAATGCCATCGGCCAAAAAGATGGCTGGCCGACCACACCAAATGCCGACCGGCCAATTGTATATTTCACCAATGGCCGGTGGCAAGAAGACACGGTCGGTGGCCTCAAGCCAAGGTCGATGGGTGTCAGGGGTAGCTAACAAGCTACTCTCTACTCTCAGAAACAAAACACAAGTGTTTGGTGTAAAACCAAACATAGAATAGTCGAGTTGAGAGATCCTGAAGCAAGGCGCGTAGCCGAGACCTCCGGAAACTCAAAACGAAACATGAACATGGGTAATCACCAAGTGTTCCAGCGGTGACGTCCAAGTCTTGAGGACGGTCAAAAATGGGGTGTCTACACCGACCAATTATGCAACCAAAAAGAAGAAGTGTTCAAACCATTTCTAAGAAGGATTTTGGTTCCTTTTTTGACAATACTGTTACCTTTTTGGATACCTCTCAAAGTCGGTGAAGCTCTATTGGTTCTAAGGTTGGGATTGTTGTACTTTGCACCAAGAACTTTGACCCACAAGGCTACTTTATCGCATTGCAAACGCCAACCAAAATTAACCATCCCAACCCGGTTAACAAGGTTAGGTTGCCTAAGGCCCAAACCTCCAAAGGTTTTAGGTTTGGTCACGGTGTCCCAACTAATGGCATGGATTTTACAGATCTCAGAGTTTGAATCCCAAAGAAAATCCCTATTGCTTTTGTCAAGAGCTTTGCAAGTGGAAATGGCGAGGTAATTACATAGGAGGGAATAGAGGGATTGACGGCTTTAATGAGAGTGGTGCGGCTAGCTCTAGACAATAATTTGCTCTTCCAATCATCAAGTTTGGATTGAATTTTTTCCACAAGGAAATGGTAAGTGGCTCTGTTGGGTCTGTTATGAAGGATAGGGTAGCCAAGATAATTACCAAGATTGGTGGTTTTGGAGATGTGGAGAGCGAGGGCAAGGTGGTCTTGGAATTCGGCAGTGAGGTTGGCCGAGAAGAAGACTTTGGATTTATGGAAGCTGACTTTCTGGCCTGATTGGGCAGAAAAGTCTTGGAGGATAGTTTTGATACACTCACAATTTCTTTCGGTAGCTTTACCGAAGAGAATGAGATCACCTGCAAAGAAGAGATGGGAACTTGTATAACTTTTGTGCTTTGTCTGTGCACTATTTCTATGTTAGTAACAAAACACAGAAGATATTATTTAATAAAATACATTTAGGATTACTTTAAGTGTATTTGATTACTTTCTATAATAATGAAAGTAATTAATCATATGCATTAGGATTGTGATCCTCTTTATTTTAAAGTTGTAATGAAATATTTCCATTACATTAGCAAAAACTTATAGAGATTTTTTTTTAAGGACCCTGATATTAAGATTTTATAGCATAAAGGACACTCAATATTTTCATAATATCTAAGGTCTTTCAACATCGATCTAGAGAAAATTCTATTTAGAGAATTTCTTTGGACAAATCAAAGAGAAAATTCCAAATTTCTCTGGACATATCACAAAGAAAATTCCAAATTTCTTTGGACAACAATGAGGACTAGTGCTTTGCTTTAGAGAAAATTGGGTTGGTCCAGAGAAATTCCAAATTTCTCTAGACACATCATAGAGAAAATTCCAAATTTATCTGGACAACAATGAGGATTGGTGCTCTGCTTCAAAGAAAATTGGGTTGGTCAAGAGAAATTCTCTAGTTTGTACTGCATTTTCTCTAGGTTGAACTCAATTTTCTCTGGGTTGGTCCAGAGAAATTCTCTGGTTTGGACTAAATTTTCTCTGGGTTGGTCTAGACAAATTCTCTAGTTTGGATTGAAATTTCTCTGGATTGATTTGAGAGACCTTAGACATTCTCTCATTGCCATTTCATTAAACAGCTTCTTTGCTAAATCTATGTCCCCAGCTCTGTGTATATTTTGCATATTTTCAAAACAAGCTTGTGCAAAATCAGAATCAAGCATTTTCTTTGATGAAATATGATCATTTGTTCAAATTTGGAAAAGAATATTACAAAATTATTTTGAGGGTAAGAAATCCATGAATTGAAAGCAACATTCACAATCTGAAAAGATGTGAATTGTGTATAACTCATTTATAGCATATTTATTACGTTGAGGATATATGGAATTTAATTAAAGACACTTGATCATTTTTCCTTCTGAAATTCCAAGGACTATAATTGTCCTTAATGTAGTCAGGGAAGCTTACAAAACTACTGCGTGGAAGCCACCCATATAACAATGGTGCATGTTTTGATGACGTCATCTCGTGTCTTCATCTTTGGCCACCATAGCTCGTCTTTCTTGTCACCATGGCCTTCATTCCGGATCTCTGTCCACCACGACTGGAGTTCGGAGTCAAATCGAACTGACTCATCGGTGGAGTAGTAAAAAGTGCAATATTCACGAACCCTCACAGTTCAGATCGTGGTGGTTAAACTTAGATCGCAGCATTCTGGTGACGGCGTGGTAGAGACAGAGGCAAAGGTGAAGATCAGAATGTGCACAAAGAGAGAGAGTTTGGTTTGAATATAATGAAGATTAGAGAGAGAGAGAGAGTCAAATTTCTCTGATCTGATATATGGGTGTGGATTTAGAGACCGTAGACATCAAAAAATAATATTGTGGATCTCTTCCATTACTAAAAATAGGAAATTAGGGCTTTTCTCCCCCCTTTTCTCAACATTGTCCCAAAGGCTCATATATCATCAATAAACATCAATAACCTTATTTAAAGACCTAAAATACACATGCATTGGTCAAAAGAACAAAACCCCCCTTTATAAATTTTGAAACCCTAACACCCAAAACTTCCCAACTTCAACATTAAATCAAAATGACTAAATGTCTATGTCAAAGATCATAAATATGAGTAGTAATTCCTACCTCAAATTTCGGAACTCAAAGGAGATGATGAACCAATTCAAAAGTGCTCCAAACCCCAAGATTTTCGAATCAAAATGGAGGTCTTGCAAAGCTCTACCACTTCAATGAAGGCACAAGGGTTGGGTCTCACTAAACCAAGATCAAAATGGAGAGAGAGAGAGTTCTAGAGAAACTCTCAAAATAGGGTTTTTGAAAGTTAGAGAGAGAGAGAGAGAACCGAAAAAGTGGTCCAAAATATCTTCATCTCGGATTGAAATAATACACAGTCCGCTCGAGCGTGGAATGCCCCGCTCGAGCGTCAGACACAAACTCACGCTCGAGCGTGAAAAGCACCGCTCGAGCGTCGAATGCATACTTCCAGAAGTTTTAGAGAAGAAGGTCCCCGCTCGAGCGTGAAAGTGGATGCTTGAGCGTCCAATGACCTGCAGAGAAAAGTACTGAGGATTGAATAATCCCGCTTGAGCATCGGAATGCCCGCTGCTCGAGCGGAGAAGCAAAAGCAAAGGGCCCGCTTAAGCGTCAAAAGCCCCGCTCGAGCGTGAAGGCTAAAATCTAGGCATCAAATTTTGATTTCTAAATATAACCAACCTGTTTCAAACCTGTCAAACTCAACCTAAAACTCAAATACAAAGAGTAAATGATGGAAATGCGATAAAGACAACAACAATCATTTACGGAACCGAGTCTGGGTTACAATAAACAAAGAAGAGGAAAACCGGGATCGCTATAACCTCCCATCCTTAAAGAATTTCGTCCCCGAAATTAGATATATAAAAGTTTTCAAAAGTGTGATTTCTCAATTCTCAACACATCATAACTCAACATTCATCAACTTGACCCAATACCGGTCATCCCATCTCTTTTCAAGAGGCAATTTACAATATATTTTCAATATGCATTATCAACATGCTTTTCTTTGAAATTCAACAATTTCAACACAGGTATTCCACAATTCAATAACATATTCAATGTCAACAATATATTTGCATTTCCAAAACATAACTAACATATGCAATGTTAAAGTAAACTTCCATTTCCGGACCATATTCAATGGCTATAACATTTCCACAATCTAAAACATATATAATGTTTCCAGAATCCATTAACATAACAAAATTCCCAATACATGCTTAAACATTAACAAAACAAGTCCGGGTATTTCGCGGACCTCCAACTCATGTTCCCAAGTGGCTTCCTCCACTCCGTGATGTTTCTACAAAACTTTCACCAAGGGTATCGTCTTGCCTCACAAGACTTGATTTTGCCTATCCAAGACCCGTACCGGCCTCTCCTCATACGAGACATCCTCGTCTACCTCTAAGTCGGTCCAATCCAATACATGTGATGGATCCTGCTCGTATTTCCGAAGCATGCTAACATGAAACACGTCATGCACTCCGGATAACTGCGACGGTAAAGCTAAACGGTATGCAACCTCCTCAATCCACTCAAGGATCTCAAAGGGATCAATAAACCGAGGGGACAACTTCCCACTCTTCCCAAACCTCATCAAGCCTCGCCTAGGTGATATTTTCAGAAAGACGTGATCACCTACCTCAAATGCCAAAGGCCTCCTCCGACGGTCGGCATAACTCTTTTGGCGACTCTAGGTTATAACAAGCCTCCTACGGATAAGCTCAACTTTCTCCGTCGTTTCCCGCACCAACTCCGGGCCCAACAAAGGTGTATCACCCACCTCGGCCCAACACACTGGAGACTTACACAGTTAGCCATACAAGGCCTCAAACGGTGCCATGTCAATACTCGATTGGAAACTATTGTTGTAGGCAAACTCCACTAAGGGCAAGTGCCTCTCCCACGAACCATTAAAGTCAAGGATACAACCTCGAAGCATATCCTCAATGATCTGAATGGTACGCTCGGACTGTCCGTCAGTTTGAGGATGATAAGCCGTGCTAAAGGTCAACCTAGTGCCCAAGGCACTTTGCAAACTTTGCCACAACCTAGCAGTAAAACGTGGATGTCTATCTGAGACAATTGACACTGGGACTCTGTGCAACCTCACTATGTCCTGACTATACAAGTCGGCAAGATGATTTACCGAATCTCTCACGCGCATAGGAATAAAGTGCGCCGACGTAGTCAACAGGTCTACAACCACCCAAATAGCATCACTACCCTGCTGAGTCCTCGGAAGACCTACAACGAAGTCCATGGTGACATGCTCCCACTTCTACTTGACAATAGGCAAGGGTTGCAACAAACCCACTGGCCTCTGATGTTCGGCCTTCACTTGCTGACAAGTAAGGCACTTAGACACGAAAACGGCCACATTCTTTTTCATACCCCGCCACCAAAACTAGCGACCCAAATCACGATACATCTTAGTGCCTCTCGGATGCACCGCAAGGCGTAAATGGTGAAACTCTCGGAGTACTTCCTCTCGGCAAGACTCCGGCACAAACAGACGGTCTCAGTACCTTACACTTAGGTCGGGATACACAGTCAAACCCTTCTCAACCTTTCCACTGAAGATCTTCTCTCGGAGGGATTCTACTTCAAGGTCACTTTTCTGTGCCTCTAGTACTCGACTCACAAGTGTAGGCAGCGCAACTATAGAAAACAAGGTCATAGAATCAACAGATTCACCTGGAAGCAAATCAAACTCACCAAGTGCACCCAACATCTCCCATTCTCGGATGGCTACACAAGCTACATCACTAATGGATTTCCTACAAAGGGCATTGGCCATAACATTGGCCTTTCCCGGGTGATAGTGCAACTCAAAGTCATAATCCTCAGTGAACTCCATCCACCTTCTCTGTCTCAGATTTAAGTCTTTCTGTGTAAACAGATACTTCAGACTCTTATGATCTGAGAACACCTCGAATCTCTCACCATACAGGTAATGCCTCCAAATCTTCAAGGCAAAAATTACAACTACAAACTCTAGGTCATGTGTAGGATAATTCTTTTCGTGTATTTTCAACTGACGTAAGCCATAGGCTACTACTTTCCTCTCTTGTATCAACACACAACCCAAACCTTCTCATGAGGTATCACAATACACTGCATAACCCAAACTCCCCTCTGGAATAATTAAAACTGGAGCGGTGGTAAGTCTAACTTTAAGCTCTTGGAACGACTTTTCACAAGTCTCGCTCCATACAAATTTGACCCATTTCCGCGTCAACCTAGTCAACGGCGAAGCTAACTGTAATAACCCTCACCATTGTTTACGGATAAGGCCACTGATCAGTGACAATCTATGATTAAGCATGTTAATTGACTGATTGACTGAAATACTGAACTGATTGATTGATTGATTGTGCTAGTTGAATGCATCTCTATCTGTTGACTGTTAAATTATCTGTTCATGTTTTATGCTTTAAACTGCAGATTGGAGGCCTTATCGGCGGCCGAATCTGAAATTGATTGATGTTTTGTGCTAATTAGAATTAATGTGATTTTATGGTGTATTTATCTGAAATATGATTTGGTATGATTTAATTAGATTAAAATAAGCTAAATCCCACAAGTTGCATTATTTACAATTTTGCCCTATTAGTGGACCACTACACCAAACATTAAGAGGCTTGTTTTATTTCATCTTGTGCATCATTTTGTTCATTCTTCTTGAGCCAAACCGAATTAGAGAGAGAGAGAGAGAGAGAGTGAGGAAGCTTGAGTTCATGAGTTTTGGCCTGGAGACTTGAATGATTTAAAGATAATTGAAAAAATTGAGCTTCTATACTTGAATACAAGACCTAAGGTAGAGAATTCAACCTATCATTGATGTATTTGTGTATTGTCTTGCATGATCCATGAGAAATTAGGGATTCTAGCCAAGAGTTAGTTCATAATATTGAATTGTAGCATAAATCATGCATGCATGTTGCTATTCTTGAATTTTGAAGTTATTGTTCATGAAATTGTACATGCATGTTCATATTTTTACAATGGATCATGAATTCACCATGTTTTTGAAAGAATTGGCTCTTTAGAGCATGTTTTTGAAGCTTTGAAGTCATTGGAACGCATGCATGTATGAGTTTTGCATTAATTCCCATGTTATTGAGCTTTGAGCTAAAGTTTGTATTTAATTAACTTACCTTTGGGCTTTGATTTCTCAAATTGAGCTTTGAATCATGTTATACTATGAGTTTACAAGTGTTTTCCAGAAAATTAGCCCAAGAGGATCGAATTTGAGGCATTTAAACCTAGTTTTGAGCTTGAGGTTCAAATCTGAAATTTTCAGAATTTGGACTCACGCTCGAGCGAGGAAATTGGTGCTCGAGCGTGAAATACGTGCTCCCAGCACTTTGCATTGTTTTACAGTCCGCTCGAGCGGGGAAATGCACGCTCGAGCGGGGACTTATGTCACACGCTCGAGCAAGTGTCGAGCGCCCATCGAGCATGATTTTCACACATCTAGTACTTTTGCCATGTTTTGCAGTCCGCTCGAGAGGAGGAAGTGACGCTCGAGCGGGGAACCTTTGTTTGCATGTCCGCTCGAGCGTAGAAAGTCACGCTCGAGCGTGACCTCTGTTTTCTGAAAATTTGTAAAGTGTTTAAAAGTGCATCTTTGCATCCTCTTTCCATCCTAGGCATTCCTAGGGCATGTTTAAGGCATCTTAAGGAGGATATTGATGTAGAACCATACCGAGACAAATTAGGGAGTAAGTTATTATTTTCCCAACTGTGTAGCTTAGTGTGTGTTCATCCTGTAACTGTGTAGGGTTGGCATCCGAGGATGCGTACTAGCTTATCTGTAGCCCAAAACTCTGTGAGTAACAATGTTGTAAAGATATGTTCAAAAATGATTACCTTCTGAACAATTGAACTGTACTGTTTTCTGAAATGATACTGTTACTGATTGAATGATGTCCTAATTGTGAACTATATTGTGGCATCCTTAGGAACCCTCATATCAGATCGCATTGTCATCGCTCTTGTCAGAGATCTCTGTCGGTTCCCATGTTGAAACCACTCATTTATTGATATGATGGCCATCAACCCATGCTCACTGTTTAGACCCTCTTATCTTGTTTTGCTATTAGATGTACCACATATGACGCTATGGTGAATAATCGATATCTTGTTTAAATGACTGCTTTAATATCGAAGGACATTCATTCTTAACCTCTTTACACATATGTTATTCACTGGGCTTTAGCTCACTGCTCATATATATATGTAGGTGTACAGGCACCGGACCGTTGCTAGGGTCGTCGGGATAAACTCCAGTTTTGTCAAGCCAATCACTATGCGTCACTGTGAGGTTCCAAGTCCTTCAAGCCAGGGCTTCTGGGGATGTTTTAGATTTTTTCCTTTTTGTATCTGTTTTTGTAATACTGTATAGACTGACTGTACCCGTACTGTACTGTTGTGTCAGGGATTTGGTTCCTGACCTGGTTATCTGTATATGACTGTATATATGTACATACTGTTTGGGTACTGAATGTGAATGTATTATGAAAAGTCTTTTTGCATCTGATCCTCACTCATTGGATATCTTTTAATTCTTGTTTGGCTTCCGCCACAGACTTTGTATTCTTGTTTTTCTTGTTAGCGGGCCTTGGTAATCACGGATTCTTGGCGATTCTGATGCTAAACCCATAGGGGTGGGTTTGGGTCGTGACACTAGCCTGGAGAAATCTTTCACAAACCTATGGTAATAACCGGCCAAGCCTAGAAAACTGCGGATCTCAAAAACACTCTTAGGCTGTGCCCAATCCCGCACTGCCTCTACTTTGGATGTATCAACAGACACCCCTTTCCCGGAGACTACATGGCCTAAGAATTTAACCTCTCTTAGCTATAACTCACACTTCCCGAACTTAGCATACAGCTTATGTGCTCTAAGCAACTCAAGCACTACTCTCAAGTGTTCCTCGTGCTCTTCCTCCGAAGGTGAATAAATCAGAATGTCGTCCATGAAAACGACCACAAAGCGATCTAAGAACTCCCGAAAAATCTGGTTCATCAAGTCCATAAACACTGCCGGTGCATTGGTGAGCCCAAAAGGCATCACTAGAAACTCATAGTGGCCATACCGCGTACGAAATTCCGTATTCGGGATATCCTCCTCCCTGACCTTTAACTGATGGTAACCCGATCTCAAGTCTATCTTAGAGAAACAACGGGACCCTTTTAACTGGTCAAACAAATTATCTATACGAGGCATAAGGTACTTGTTCTTAACCGTAGCCCGATTCAATTTCCGGTAGTCAATACAGAGTCTCAAAGCCCCATCTTTCTTTTTAGCAAAGAGGGCCGGTGCTCCCCACGGCGAAGCACTAGGGTGAACAAAGCCCTTATCTAGCAACTCCTGGAATTGAACCTTCAACTCACTCAATTCGGCTGGGGCAAAATGATACAGTGCCATGGAAATTGGTGCCGTGCCAGGCACTAAGTCGATAGAGAACTCAATCTCTCGATGAGGTGGCAAACTAACAAGATCCTCGGGAAAGATGTCCGAGTACTCACAAACCACTATTGGCAACTCAGCTTTGGTCTCATCACACTTACTGCTCATACAGCTAGCGAGGAGATAACTAAGCTCACCCCGCCCTCGCGGATCATACACTGGTGGCAAAACACTACCCACCCGATCTCCCAAGAAGTGAAAACAATCCCCGCTTAAAGTACATACAGTAACCCTCTGGCGGTAGTGATCAATAACAACCCCAGTATGACGATAACCAGTCCATACCCAAAATCACATCAAAACCCGACATAGCCATTACTACAAAAGAAAATGGAAGCCGGCGGTCAGCGACCTCTATATCACAACCTCTACACTCTTGTTTTAAAATCAACTCACCCCCAACAGGTGATACTACACAAATAGGAGAAACTAACTGTGCCAACTCCAATCCCAAAACAGATGCAAATGCAGCAAATATAAAGGAATGGGATGCACCCATATCAATCAACACATTAACAACTGAGTTGCAAAACAAAAAGGTACCTCTCACAACAGATAGAGCCGGTACAAGATCCTGCGCAGTAACAGCATACAAACGCCCAATAGGCCTTTGATCTGCCTACTCATCTCTCGCAGCAAAAAACTGCTGCACAGACTGAGACGATGAGGCTCCCTAGTTGGCCCTCGAGGCCTGAACTGACTAAGCTAGCTGAAAATTCTACCTCGACCCAGATGCACCAGATATGCCACCCAACTGCGAATCGAATAAAACCTCTTCAGGTGCCCCGCCTGACCACACTAGTAACAAGAAAGCGGCTGGCCTCTGCCCTGACTCTGGCTCTGAGGACGAGCCGATGATGAAGCTGCTCTCTGCCCTCCTCCCTTCTGCGGGCAAGCTGGAGACTTGTGGCCCAGCTGACCACACTTGAAACAGGTAAAGTCTCCCTGACTACCTCTCCCAGAACCAGAACTCGGCACTGGAAAGGTAGATCTCACAAACGCACCCTGGGACTGCTGAGGGTTAGAACCCCTCTGCCTCCTACCATCTCCTTGGCCATTCTGACTCCTCTTGAAGCCCCTCATCCTCTCCTCTTTCTCAAGCATAATAATCTCGAGATGGGCCGCAGCATCCGTAAGGCGCCCATACTCCTGAGTCATGGATCCCGCAACTCTTATCTTGAGCCCGGTCCTTAACTTCTTCTCAAACTCAAGACAACAGCGTTCTTCAGACGCCACCAACTCAGGTGCAAACCTCGATAAGCTGGTAAATACGGCCTCAAACTCGGCTACTGGTATGGTTAGCTGCTTGAGCTGACAGAACTGATCTCTCAATTTCTCCCTAACAGCGGGAGGCAAAAACTTCTCCTGGAAAACATCTACAAAGGCCTCCCAAGTCCCACCAATACGGCCCCGCGTAAACTTCCACCATTGACCCACGTCTCCCTTCAGCTGGAAGGACGCCAAGGTCACCCTCAAGGCTTCGTCTTCGATGCCTAGCATCTCAAACGTTTTCATTATCTACTCAAGCCACTCGTCAGCCTTAAGTGGTTCTTTCAGATCCCCCAGAAACTTATATGGATTAGACCGAAAAAACTCCCTCTTCAGAAAGGAAGACCCTGCCTCAGCTACATGGGCCTGGGCTTGATTTTTAGCTCTGAGAATGCCCATGGATTCCCTCAATGCTCCTGCCATCTCGCGGGCTAAGGCGCCCATGGCCTGCTGACCTACTGGCTTGGCCACATTGGCCTGACCAACACCCTCTTGCTGCACCAGAATCTCATCCGGTATAGGCATCTCTTGCCTCCTAGGCCTACCTCACCTACCATCACGTTCTCGTCCTGACATCCTAATAAAGGTAACGAGAACATTAGCACATTCACAAATGTGCCAAAGCTATAACACTCACGTTCTAATACATGGACAACTGTAATTCACTCCACATAAGCACATAATCACATAAGCACTTATGAATTTCATTTCCGGATAATGACAGTCCCGTGGTGTTGCTAGAGTTCCAGTTAGAAAGAGTATTGATCAAGTGCTTTTCCAACAGGATTTCCAGAAACCCAAGGATCCAATCAACATCCTAGAAACTAAATTCCATACCCAAATAGTCACGTAAACATGTTATCAAATAAACACATGGCATTACATCCAAGTCTCTAACAAGCGAGACAACCCACTGTGGTACTAACCACTTCCCACGTACCCAAGTATTCAAACCTGATATGCTCTGATACCAAGTTGTAACGCCCTCAAAATAATACATACAAACCCAACAATTTAGGATATTCATAGACAAGAGAATAAAACATAATTTCATACATCAGAGTATTTAGTACAAAAAGTATTACATGTTGACAAAAAAAGTAAATGCCCTATGGGCTTACAATTTTCCAAGTCAACATTTGGTTGCAACAAAAGAAGAGTTCTAACTCTTTATACAAAATAAGCCCTTGGCTTTGATTTACATGTAATACCAAAATAACAAAGTAATCAAAAGAGTCTTCGACTCCCAAAATCTTCCAAGTTATGTCATTGGAGGTGGCATAACTCCTGAACCTGAAAATGATGTCCCATAAAGGGTGAGCCAACGCCCAGTAGAGATATGCTAAACATAATATGAGCAATAACTAAAATATTAACATTTGATAAATGTTTAACTCATATAAACAAACATACATCTCCTTCCATTTCATTATCCAAGCCAATTCATAGGTATGGTTCCCTATTCATCCAGACAGTTCAAATGAGACTACAGCTCATATAATTAACACTTCAACACTTCAAGTTCGAATGAGACTACAACTCATATTATCATTATTTCAATACTTCAAACTGCCATTTCACGGAAATTTCGTCCGCGGGATCGGCACCCATGTATATATTTTAAAACTGCCATTTTATGAAAATTTCGTCCGCAGAATCGGCACCCATGTATATATTTTAAAACTGCAATTTTACGAAAATTTCATCCGCGGGATCGGCACCCATGTATATATTTTTCTTTCAGGTCTTTCACCCAGGACACTCCAGCCAACTTGCTTTCAGCGGAGTCCATCTCCTTTTTCATCCCAAACAAATATGCATATGCAATGTATTTAAACACTTATCATATACAATGATCAAGCCAAGCACATATTCAATGTGTTACCCCATCCGTCATATTTAATGACATACTCAATTAATTAGTTTTAATTCACCTAATCATCATGCAGTGTCTACAACAATCAAGACTATCCTCCACCGATAGCCCAAAACAATTATTTCTAAGCAGATAATAAATTATCAAATAGATAAATTATCTACAATTTCAAAGGTAAGTGATCAATCAATCCAACTCCATCACTAAACTTCATAATTAACCAATTTCATATTTTCATGACTTTCCCAAATTAATAATACAAATTAATTCATCACAATAAATTAGGGTTTTTCTCCCCCATTTTCTCAACATTGACTCAAAGGCTCATATATCATCAATAAACATCAATAACCTTATTTAAAGATCTAAAATACACATGCATTGGTCAAAAGAACAAAACCCCCCTTTATACATTTTGAAACCCTAACACCCAAAACTTCCCAACTTCAACATTAAATCAAAATGACTAAATGTCTATGTCAAAGATCATAAATATGAGTAGTAATTCCTACCTCAAATTTCGGAACTCAAAGGAGATGATGAACTAATTCGAAAGTGCTCCAAACCCCAAGATTTTCGGATCAAAATGGAGGTCTTGCAAAGCTCTACCACTTTAATGAAGGCACAAGGGTTGGGTCTCACTAAACCAAGATCAAAATGGAGAGAGAGAGAGAGAGAGAGAGTTCTAGAGAGAGAAACTCTCAAAATAGGGTTTTTGAAAGTTAGAGAGAGAGAGAGAACCGAAAAAGTGGTCCAAAATATCTTCATCTCGGTGAAATAATACCTGATCCGCCGGCGTGAACGCCCGCTCGGCGACATAACTCACGCTCGAGCATGAAAAGCACCGCTCGAGCCTCGAATGCATACTTCTAGAAGTTCTGGAGAAGAAAGTCCCCGCTCGAGCGTGAAAGTGGACGCTCGAGCATCCGATGACCTGCAGAGAAAAGTACTGAGGGTTGAATAATCACGCTCGAGCGTCGGAATGCCCGCTCGAACGGAGGAGCAAAAGCAAAGGGCCCGCTCGAGCGTCCAAAGCCCCGCTCGAGCGTGAAGGCCAAAATTTGGGCATCAACTTTTGATTTCTAAATACAACCAACCTGTTTCAAACCTGCCAAACTCAACCTAAAACTCAAATACAAAGAGTAAATGATGGAAATGCAATAAAGACAACAACAATCATCCACGGAGCCGAGTCCGGGTTACAATAAACAAAGAAGGAGAAAACCGGGATCGCTATAAATGCACTCTGCAATAAATTATAGATTTATAGTGATTTAGTAAACTAAGATCATATTTGTCCCAAAAATAGTTCAATCAATGATGTCAAGATGCAATATGTGTATTCCACGTTCCTAGATTAGATTATACAAACTATATTATCAGCCAACACTCACAAAACATACTCTAATAGAAGGAGTAAATGCCAGAGTTGTGAGAAGACCACATATTAATAGAATGATCACAATAGCTTTGCAAGATATCCACTTCTTTGATGGATCACATAACCACTGCTGTGAAGATCACTTCCATCATCGGCTTTGATGGTGACAGCTATGAAGATCCTCGTCGATCTTCGGCGAATTTCCATGAAAATTTCTGGTATCGAAATTAGATCCGTGAGTTGCGGAGAGAAAATTGAAGAAATCGGAGTTGAATTGCTTCAATTCAGTGAAGAAATTCAGAGACTAATGGCGGCACCACTGGAGACCATCTTTTTCTTCATTGCTCTTCCTTCTTTGGGATGCTTTGAGCTTCGTTTGACGGAGGAGAGAGAGTTGGAGAAGGTGATGATGGCGATGAACTTCGGCAATAAAGGTAGAGTTCGTCAGAGAGAGAAGAGCAGAGAGAGAAAGGAAGAGAGGGGAGTTTGATTTGAGGGATCAAATTTCTTAGTGATATATGAGTGTTGGAGGTTAAAAAACCTTAAATATCATTAAATAATATTATGAATCTCTTCTATTACTAAAAATAAAATAGTAACCTTATATTAATTTTCCCTATAACATATCCCAAACAACCACTAAATTGAAAATGTTGTATGAATAGGAGCACACTCCACAGAAATCATCGCCTCCCAGACAACTATACAACTAGTAGTAGCAAATGGCCCGATATAGTATTTTATTCACTGTCTTTTTCCTCTCTTCTCCTTCAAAAACCTTATTGCCCTGGTTCGTTTTATGAAGTCGGAAGAGAGTCATCGTAGAAAGATGGATTTTCAGAAAATAAAGGTCACCAATCCCATTGTTGAAATGGACGGTAAGTTTGAACAGACTTGGATTCATCTCTTCTTCTTCGCATTTGCCCCCATGTTTGATGTAATCTAATCTGTAGTAATATAGTAATTCTTTTTGTTGTGGTTTTGTTTTTGTTTTGTTTTTTTTTATTTATATAATTTGTCCGTATCTTCTGTTCAAATGTTTCAGGCATGGGTAATAATAGCATAGGGTTTTGATTAGTTGTTACTGATGAAGTACTAGTTAGGCTTTGATCGCCGCCTTCTCTCCGTCATATCCTTATCGAAGTAAAAATAAAAATTCCTTTGGATCTTGGATTGGGGAGGGAAAGGATAAGGAGATCATATTAATCGAAAGAACATAATTTATTCCTTTTTGTTTAGTTGGGTTAGGGAACCGAATAGATTACTATTATATATTGTATGGACCGAATCCCACACTAGATGAAGTGGATCGGAGCTTTGTGACTGAATTGAACTATCCAGGAAACTAAGGGCCTGCAAAACAGAGGCACTGTTAGAGCTGCCGGGCCGGGTTTGGCCTGAAAACCCCTGGTGTGAGAATGAGTGATGGGAGAAGATGAAGTTCTCTTTCTAGGTGTAGAGAGAAGAAGAGAAAGTGTGTTCTATGTGTGATTAGATGAAATAAGTTACCTTCAATGTGATGAGAGTGTTATTTATATAGAATAGAAGACTTGGCTTGTTCCCCAAGGTGAGATTCATAGAACTTAGATGCCTCAAGCCTCTCTTTATCATTGCTCAAGATGGTGGAGAACCACAAGTTGGTTAACCATGGAGTCATTTGCTCATTATAACTATGTATATAACAAATCACATTCCCTTTGCAACTGTTTTTGTGATACTAGGAAGCAGGACCAGCTGAGGTGGCATTTTGCACATACTTGCATTCACAGCTTCCATGCCTGCTCAAGAGTTCCTCAGCTTGGTTTTGATCATACCTCGGCTCGGCCTTTCAATAAGATTGCTCGAGAGATGGCCTGGCCTATTTGGATGACCTTATGTGGGTTCAGCCCACTTTGATTTTGTTGATGGGTTCGCCTAGCTGAGTACCGTGCCTGGGCTAGCCTTATCTCAATGTGCTTGGC
This sequence comes from Camellia lanceoleosa, assembly GCA_025200525.1. Lineage (NCBI taxonomy): Eukaryota > Viridiplantae > Streptophyta > Magnoliopsida > Ericales > Theaceae > Camellia > Camellia lanceoleosa. Next base: position 185,392,951 of record CM045764.1, on the reverse strand, counting down.
CCAAGTGCTTGAGGACTTGGGAAGATGATCCATATGGATATGGGCTCAATGGCTTGGCCCACATGAGTATCTGGCCCATATCAGGTGGCCATTTGGGTTTGGACTTAATGATTTGGACCGGCCTAAGGCTTGGATCCACTCCATTTATATTTTGCCCCTTCATATATTATATGATAAGAACATATAGTTTGCCAGATTCTGGCAGCCTTTTGTTTTAGTTATGTCTTATTCCAATAAAATAATAATGATTTAAGGCCATTGGTTGAGAGGTCATCAGTTTTATAAGAAGAGGAGGCATGAGATCTTATTGATAAAAAATTCACCATTCACCCTAAATGTAATGACAGAACAGAATCCTTTTTTTGAACAAAACACACGACTAACTTAAAATTTTACTGCAACTGCAAAGGCCCAACAGGACCATTTTCAGGGGTGATGTACAGTAGCATAAAAAATAAAAATTTATCTGTCACTAAGCAAATCAGTGAAGAAAGAAAATCTGGTGAGGAATGACTTCCTGTTATACCATTAGAAAATTTTACCAAGGGAATGTTCTCTTCCACATCTTCAAAAGTAGAGAAATCGGACAAGAAATTACTCCCTTCTTATTTTGAACATAGCTTTATCTACATCCATAGGATCTCAGTATTGCCCATACAATGAAAGCAAACCTTAGTTCATGGACATCATAGGCACACTAAGAAAATAGATAACTGTCACCATATACATGTGAAATGAGAGAGGAATGAGTCAATGACTACCTTCTTATCTTTATGATGGGAAGTTCTGCATATTAAAGAATCCATTTCTTCTTTTTGTTCATACACACCTAAAGTATATTATAGAGAACTCCACTCTTGACCTCCTTATAAATTGGTTTCAATTGGTAACATCTTTGTTTCGCCATAAAAATTGGGTCCTTTGACCAAGCATAAGGATTCCAATAAAATTTGTGAAAATGAAAAAGGAAATGATTGTCAAATAAGATTACTACAAGGTGATTTGTATTAGGACCTGTTCTTCTACATAATATTTGTAGTCAGCATACTTCAAAATTTTAGGTGATTATCTCATCTATTAGGAAATTATTATTTATGCAATATTATATGTGGCGGTGAACTGGGAAATATTACCCTCTCTACAGCAATGTCACCTCTCAAGAGCAAAATGAAATGTTAAGATTAAAATATTTTTACAGAAAAGAATTAGGTAAAAGTGGCTGGATTTTCTTGTGACATATATGGGTAATGTTTTAACATTTTTACATGCATACTCAGACACAAGCACATGAACATGCACAAACGCAGATATACACATGATGTTAGTGTGTGCACCTTTCTTTCTTATTTCATTGATGCACGTGATGTAGGAGATGAGATGACTCGAGTTTTCTGGAAATCAATCAAGGATAAGGTAATTATGTTTCATTTATTTCAAAATGATGTGATGTTCTTTTCCTTTTGACTGTCGTTTCATTTTCCTTAAATGCTTATGATATTTTCTTCATTTTTAAACCCACAGCTTATTTTCCCGTTTCTGGAGTTAGATATAAAGTACTTTGACCTTGGTCTCCCTTATCGCGATGTTACCAATGATAAAGTTACAGCTGAGAGTGCTGAAGCTACTCTTAAGTATGTGTAGTCATTTTATCTTCGGGGTTATTTTGATTTGCTTGTAGTGTTACTGAAGCTATTCTTAAGTTTGCATTATTTATTTACTTTTGCTTCTGACGCCTTCTTTTATTGTTTATTTATTTACTTACTTATTTTTTGGGGGTGGGGGTGGGGTTTACTGTAGGTATAATGTAGCAATTAAGTGTGCAACTATAACTCCAGGTATAAATTCTTCGATTAGTTAGCAATAATGCATTTGTCTTTTGCTCATCCCCTCAAAGTACTTGGCTCACTTTCAAAGTTGGTATAGTTATGTTGTTGCCAAAGTATTTTTAACATTGACTTGATGATATACAGATGAAGCTCGTGTTAAGGAGTTTAACTTGAAACATATGTGGAAGAGTCCAAATGGGACCATTAGAAACATTTTAAATGGTTAATGAATTTTTCCCCAAGGTTTCTTTCTTTTTTTCCTTGTTCTGACCCACAACTTTTAATTTGTTTGTAATGGGACAATGTGATCTCCACTTGGTACAGGCACGGTTTTTAGAGAACCAATTATTTGCCGAAACATCCCCCAGCTTGTCCCAGGTTTTATCCATTCCCCACCTCCTTCTCTCCATCACGTGGGCATTTATTTTTATTGTTTTTGTTTTTTAAATAAAATTGAGCATACAGTTGCCAATCTTGTCAGGTTGGACCAAGCCAATATGCATTGGGAGGCATGCTTTTGGTGATCAGTATCGAGCTACTGATGCAGTTATTGAAGGAGCTGGAAAACTTAAAATGGTGTTTGGTATTATTTTGTATCCACTTTAGAGCTTTATGAGGATTTCTTTGAAAACTGCTTCTTAATGATTGTTTAATGCTTTAAGATCTTATCAAGAATTGATTGTTAGAAGGGCTTCTGACAATATCTGCAGTACCAGATGGACAAGGAGAGAAAACCGAGTTAGAGGTCTTTAATTTCACTGGTGCTGGAGGAGTAGCTCTCTCAATGTATAACTCTGACGAGGTTTGAATTTGACTTGTGCCTTGGTATACATACATACATATAAGTACCTGATATCCAACTAGAGATCAACTAGGCAATATTAGCCATTAATTATTTATTATTTTTGAACTGGAGTGCAGTCCATTCGTGCTTTTGCTGAGGCTTCAATGAACACTGCTTACCAAAAACGGTGGCCACTTTATCTTAGCACAAAAAATACTATTCTTAAGAATTATGATGGAAGGTATGCATGCATTATGGATGCTACTATTCTTTTTAGTGAATGAAGCCATTGGTTAATATTGGTCACATTTGTTGTTGTACAAGGGATTATGGGAGTTTGGGCTATGTTTATCTTTTGTGTAAATTACATTGACCTTGCCTCTGGTTTTTGAAATTACAAATACCTCTTTTGTTAGTGTTGTCATATAAATGCTGTTAAAGCAGACCACATATGTTAATTTTATTTTTACTGCATATCATCTTCTTTCCCTCCCTCAACTAACCACTTAGACCCAATTGGAAAAAACTTTCATCACCTAACCCATCTGCATTTAGAGCAAAAAAAATAAAAAAAATAAAAAGAAAAAGAAAAAGAAAAAGAAAGAAAGAAAATCTAAATTGTTGATGTCCAATGTTTTGCTAACCCAAATATAACATCCAAAGAGGGTTGAAAAGAGTAGCAAGCCAGTTCAGATAGGGTCGTATCATGTTCAATCTGGTGTTAGTTGTGATACATCTCCATCTGTTGTGTTAGGTGTGATACATCTCCATCTCCAATGGTATGATACAACCATTGAGGTAACACATGTCTAGGGCAAAGCCCATTTTCTCTCTAAGATTGGTTTGAGATGAGTGCTCAGACAAACCCTTGAACTCCATGCAAGTCCTCGGGTGGTCTCGAGCGAGGTAGGCCTTGCTCCCAAGCAAAGAGCTTTAGTCTTGGGATTTGAAGCCTGGTCTCTGGGGCTACTAGCGAGCCAAGTGAACTGAGCCTTGAGGTTTTGGGCACACGGGTAGTTTGAGGTCTTTGGAGATAGTGTGCAGACCTGGTCAATCTACGTGATGGCACTCAGTTGGGCCACATGTCTCCTTAGGATGTGTAAACATTGTGCTAGAGACTTGCTTGAGAAGTCAAAGGGTGACGAAGCAATAATGTGGTGGTGACTTGTGTGGTTGGATCCATGTACCTACAATGTGTTATTTTATAACCAAATTAGTAGAAAAAGTTTAGGAACATAGAAATCGATTACAGAATTAGACATAACCCTTCCATGGGTATGGAAGGGGTGGGCATTCGTCGTGCCGGGACAACATTACATAATAAGAGATTTTGTGTCTGCTGAAGCCCGGTTTGCCCCTAACATCGGGTTTCTACATTTGCCCAAGCCCAACCTGGCCCGACCCAAAAAATAATTATAAACCCTAAGTCCACCAATCGGAGTATATGTTTAAAAATAAAAAAAATTAAATTAAATATTTCATAATTAAATTCAATCACACTTTATATTTATTAAATAAATATATTGACATCATTATAAATTAAAAAATTGTGTATAAATTGAAAGATTTCTTAAATAAATTCAATCATACATCACCACAAATATGAATTTCAATAAAATCAATGAAGATAAAGTCTAGATCTTAACAAAAAATACATATTTTAATACTCCATCCGTCCCAAAATATTAGTCCCTTATTCCATTTTTCATTGTCCAAAAATATTAGTCCCTTTTAAAAAATCAAGGACTAAAATAATATGAATTTTCTATTTTGTCCTTCTTTTAAATTCATTAACAATACACAAAAAGTACAATTATGACAATTGATATTTCCTAAAAACTATACTATCAAATCAAAGGGTAATTTTGGAAAATCAATATTTTTAAAGTGCAATAATTGTACTACTAAAAAAGTTGGATTTCCCAAAAAGGACTATTATTTTGGAATGGAGGGAGTATATATAATTAATTAATTAATTTAATAGTGGGCCGGGTCGGACTAGGTTGAAAGTATAAATTCCAAGCCCATCCCATTAATATATTGGGCCGAAAATATTGGTCCAACCCGGTCCTATGGGCTAAAACAACTTTTCCAAGCCTTAAAAAAATGGGGTTGGGCCGGGCGGGCTAACGGGCCATCCACATTCCTAGAAGAACTTGAAATGAGCAAGGGCATATTCAAAATTTCCATAGAAGGGCATTTAGCATTTATGAAATATAATATTTCTACAACTTGTATAAGGTAAAAGCGGAATTTTGAACTTTTAGTATGCTGAAGTAAGTCTGTAATTGAGGTAATCTGTTACTGACAGCATAGCCAAAAGGGATGGTGGTGTAGTTTTGAAAACTCAAGGAGAAGCTTATGTCAGTGTAATTTATCAATATCTTTTTCCTTTTTACCTGTTGGAAATTGTAAGTTCTTTGTTCTTGTTGTTAGCTTGTTTTCTGTTTCTTCTTTTCCTAAAGATTCAAGGACATTTTTCAAGAAGTTTATGAGAGTCTATGGAAATCCAAGTTTGAGGCTGCAGGGATATGGTGAGCTATTATCCTGCATGTTGTTGGCTGGTTTTTACAATTGAAGTTGTTTCTGAAAGACTTAGCAATGGTAGGTATGAACATCGTCTTATTGATGACATGGTTGCTTATGCTCTTAAGAGTGAAGGAGGTTATGTGTGGGCATGTAAGAATTATGATGGAGATGTTCAGAGTGATTTTTTAGCACAAGGTTAGTTAATTTTGTGGTAATGATTATCAAGTAAGCTCTGGTTATTTGTGAATATTGATGCTGCTTGTGGAATTGAATGTTTAATTTTCTGTTCCAGGGACATCATAGCTGAGGCAATGTCATAGATCAGATTATTTATTCTCATCAAAGTTTAGATTACCTAATTTCCCTCGGACTTTTGTTTCCCATTGTCACAGGTTTTGGTTCTCTTGGTTTGATGACAGCAGTGCTAGTATATCTGCAGTGTCAATTTTTGTGTCTCTTCAAATGCATTCTTTTATGTGCTTCCTCATTGAGTGTTTGAGGATATGGATGGGCTCCAGGTGTGCCCAAATAGAAAGACCATTGAAGCCGAGGCAGCCCATGGCATAGTCACCCGCCATTATAGGGTTCATCAGAAGGGAGGTGAAACTAGCACAAATAGCATAGCATCTATTTTTGGTTGGTCAAGAGGACTTCACAGGTGTGAGATTGTAATTGCTTGGTTTTAAGTGCTACTGCTGGTTTATGCTATTCTAGATCCTCCTAGACTTTAAATTTAGTTTGCCTTGCAACCTTGGATTGAAAATAGCCATGTTGATCTTAATAGGGCAAGTTTAGACGACAATGCTAGACTGTTGGATTTTACTCAAAAATTGGAAGCAGCCTGTGTTGCAAGTGTTGAATCGGGAAAAATGACAAAGGATCTTGCACTTCTAATCCATGGACCCCAGTAAGTAGTGTCAAAAAGGTGTTTTGTCCATGCGTTCGCTTTTTATCTGAATTATGTATATTGTAATTGGCTGTGTTTCATGCAGGGTTACTAGGGCACATTATTTGAACACTGAAGAGTTCATTGATGCTGTGGCTGCGGATTTGAGAGCGAGATTGTCCTACAAAGCGAAGTTGTAAACTACCACCTGCTGACTTTGTTTATGCATGGCAATAATGTTTAGGCTGCCTTTTCATTCAGTCCACAGCAATAATGCTATCTGATTTTATGTTTAATTGTCAATAAAATCTTTGGCATCTTTTTAGCTATGAAATAGAGTGAAAGGGTAAATGCTTTCTTTGCACTGTCTTGACTAAATTTCTGTTAACCGTGATTATTGGATATTTTCACTGTTACCATTTTGTTGCCTTGTATGAGGGATGTTTTCTATGTTACCATGTTGCTATTACCATGTTTGCTACATATGCTCTGCTGGTAGTGCAAAACAAAGAGGCAAGTGAGAAAGGTGAAAGATGGGTTGTTCTTTCAACTGGGTGTACTTATTAAACATGGGGAATCAAGGTCATTGATGCAGTCATTCATCATTACCACTTTGTTAGTCGTTGAATTAATAGCCTCGTTAATGTCAATTATAGTGTCAAGTAGTTGTAAAAGCATTGTTTTGATGGATGTGGTTTTTAGTATAGTGCGATTATGGAAGCACTTTTAACTCCTGAAATACTCACTAAGGTTTACAATCAAACTAGTCTTTTCTTGTGACTTTTCTAATTGATCACATTTAAATAATCATTGATTCAACATTAATCAATTAACAAGTGTTCATCTCATACATTGTGTAAAATAAAGTGCATGTAAAAAAGATGGAAACAATGATTTATAGTGGTTTGCCATGCCCTATGTCTAGATCCGCCATCAACCTCCCTTGAACGTCAATGATTTATAGTGGCTTGACAACCCATGTGTATAGATTCACTATCAACCTCCCTAGCCAATGTAATCCACTAATCTGAATGAATTTTTCCTAACATCTCCTAAAACTTTTACAATTTTAATTAGATTTTTCTGAGCACCACCTTCGACCTTAGCATACTTGAATTGAATGCCAACCACCATCAAAATAACACTTAACTATTAACTTATTATTTCTTCTAAAAGGAGTACTGAATATGATTTATGTTGGTAAGGTGATTTACTAAGACTTAGGCAATCTTCTAGGTCAATTGTAACAACATTAACCCTTAACAACATTAACTCCTATGTAATAAAAATGGTTTATCTCAAATATTGAAGTGAAAATTTAGATTAATTTGTTACTAAAGCAGTTAGTTTAGCTAGGGACACTTGGGGTGGGCAGCTATGAACCAAGATTTTGGATACTCCACCTTCAGACTGGATGATGAATAAGTTGTATGGATTGGGATCTTTGAGGTCTACTGTTGTTTATCTTCCAAACAAAAAAACAAAAAAAACAGTATACTTCTGTTTAGGGCTCCGGGATTTTTTTTTTTTTTAAACAAATTATTCCAACACACTAACACTTTGTTTTCCTATAATCTTGCAAGTGCATTTCCACACTTCCTACTAATCCATTTCCCTATAATCTTGCAAGTGCATTGCCATCCTTAAACGGATGCAACCAAAGCTAGATGATATATAGCTCGCTTTTGGTTACAGTAATTTTGAACCTGAGTGCCACTAAAGCTTAAGGATAGCTGGCTATTGGTTACAATAATCTTGAACCGAGTGCCAAATATTACAATAAACAAAAACAACAGACGGGAAAGAAAATCATGTCAGGGTATAAACTGCAAAACTAACAAATAGTCCCAACAAGGCACTTGCTATCACTTCAATCTCATTGTGGCCAACAGTTTCTTTTAGCATGGCCCAACTATTTGCAATTTTTTTGGATTCTCCTTCAACATCAGATGCTAAGCTAGATGAAATCAGGATACCACTTTGACTCTTTCGATTCTCAGATCTAAGTAATAGTTTAGCGTTTGTCTGTTTTGCTTGAAAGGTATCTGCTTCCTCCAAGAACAAAGGCCCAAAACTTTCTGAATTTGAGGATGATTTTCTAGGTTGAGAATCAATCAAATCATCGGCATCATTCGAAGAAGCTGAGTTCTGGAGCAAAACCCTGTTTAATGCCTTTGCATGAATGCCCACTTCCCTTCTCATTCCCTGCAAAAGTAAAAATTCTGAATGAGGCTTGATACTTTTATGCTGTGTTAGATTTGGGGAGGGATTTAGAAAGAAAAAGAGAAAAGGTGTGTGAAATTAGGTGAAATGTAAGTATATTTTATTCACATTTCACACGTATTTTTCATTTTCTTTTCCAAATCCCTCATCAAATCTCCCAACCAAACAGAGCGTTAGTCTGAACTCATTATCTACCCACAGAAACAACTGCATATCTTACAATGGGCTGGAGATCTATCAACATGTTTTGGTCACTATTGTTTGATACACTAGAGAAACTAGAGTCGCACATCTTTTGGTTCTCAAAAAATAAACATAATTCAATCTTCATGGGGATCTAGTTTAACTTTCAAACGCCAATACCTCCCAAATGAGGTGTTAGAGCACTTGAATGTGAAACATGATAGACAATTAGTAAGCCATTGAACAAGGATGAGTCAAGTCTATGAATAACCAACCATAAAGTTATAAGAGATAACAGGGGCCTCAGTAATAGAATTAGTAGTGATTATAATGATGATGGCATAACCAAAAGTTCAGTAGTTGCAATATAGCATAACTAAAAGTTATAAGAGATGCCAAGGACATCATTCTCTCTCCCAATCAGAATTCAGAGAGGGAAAGAAAAGGGTGGGTGTGCAGAAGAAGAAAATGGAATCACCAGAAATTCAAAGTAAATCTAATTATGTGACCTAAATCCAAATATTGTTTTAAATTTAATCTGATACGTGGTGGGACTCTCATTGGCAAACATTCAGCAAAGAAACATTGCTAACAAAAGCTGACATTTCTGTCATCCTTAATGTGGGCGGATCTGTATTAGATAAAAGTTTATGTGACACAAGTAGGTTTGTGCCCAGATTTTGGTAAACCAAGCAGCCAAACTGAATTGCATCAATGCAATGTTGTGATTCATGAATATAAAACACTTTTCGTTCTGAAGTAGGAGATCTGCATAAGTCTATATGAGATGAGAATAAAATAGAAAAAAACACTACATGTATACCTGAGCGTCATACATGATAAGGCTAGCATAAACAACTGCTAAACCAAAAACTGCATCCGAAAGACCTCTGCAATCATAAGAACAACAGTAGATATTAAACCTCCTCGAGAAATATATCAGCAACTTGCTCACCCACCCACACCAAACCAATCAACATGCACTTTCAAATGTTAAAAAAATACAGAATCTGCAAACATCACAGAATCTCCAAACATCCACCTTAAGGAGGGCACAATGGAAATGCAGCATTTTACCAATATCACCCACCGTAAAAGGCAAGGGGGCATCGGGGTGGCCACACCTGCCAGACACAATAGGAAAAGACTATAAATTATAGGAAATTCTATTGAAAACGAAATGAACCATGATATTGTTACTGCAACCGACAAATCAAAATTAATTACAGAGGAATGAATAGGTGGTGACAAAGTATTCATTACGGAGGAATGGGTGGAAGGGAACCCTCCAGGCCGAAAGACTGTCTTAAAATCAAAATTGTTGCCGTTGCCATAAAGGATGGCAGAAGTGAAAGGCTTTGACAGCTGCCCAATTGTCGCGGATACAGCCGCTGAAATGAGAACCTACACACATGCATACATAAAATTAAGTAAATAATTAGAAGAAATAACAACAAATAAGGGGGAGGAGGGCAGAATTAAAAATAATTATAGTAGGGGTGAGAGTTATAAAAAATATATACATATACGAAAACATGGTACATGTGTAAATTCACCATTATCTCCGCGTTGGGTCACGAACATTTGAATTCACACCTTAATAATAATGCCCCAAGTGTGATCGGATGCGTAGAGGAGAATGCAAAATTGATGCCCAAATTTTCTTTGATTATGAAATTTCGGAAGATTTCATTCCACTTAATTCCTCCGGCAAATAAACAAAAAATAAATAATAGAAATAACAATAACAATAACAATAACAATTACAACAAATAAATAATAATTAAAAAAAAAGGTGCTAATGGCAGTAGAATAATAGGTTATGTTACCTTGTTGTGGACGATTTCATCAATTCCAAAAGTGACACATACGAAAGTCGTCCGAGGAGGAGGACCAGAAGAAGCTTTGGTCTTTCTTCTGAGAAGGCGGCAGTCGGAAATGAAACTCCTGCGGCTCCTCAAGTGTGACAATCTATGACAAACCACACCACTCGAAAAGCTCGAAGCTTGCAAGAACATATTTTCTCCCTCTTCTCTCTCCTCTCTGTACCACCACACAGTCAATCACGAAAACAAGCCAACCGATCTCCTCTCATCGAATCATTAATGAATTCATCATCAGCCACTACGACTACTGTGTGTGCCTGCCTGCTCGATTTATTCGGGTCATATTCAGTTTCAGGTATTTTAACCCTCACCTAACTAACGGTTATTTGAGGTATCACTTATAATTGTATTTTGTTTTTTAAAAAATAACGTCATATTTTTTTAAAAAAAAATATATATATATAATAAAATAAAAATCAAATTGAATTAATTATTTTTATGAATAGTATACATTAAGGCCCTATAAAAAGAGTGTTTGGGAAGAGAACCGAGTTAAAATTGCTTACTAAAAAATAAAATAAGTTAAAAATAATTAATAAAACAAAATATCACATTCAATCTATAATCATTTTACTTTTTCTCTCATACCCATCGAATCAATTAAAAAAACAACCAAACTCTCAAACAAAATTATTTTAGTCAAACTAAAATAGTTAAAAAAATTAAATGACTAACTTTTCAAATAAGATAAAAAATGATTTAAAAGAAAATGCTATAAACTCTAAATTTTTTACTAAATAAATGGCCAAATATTTCACATAAGTGTAAGATTCACATTCATTTGTTAGAAAATTTAATATCCTTAATATTATTTCCATTTAAATTATTAAAATGAGACTTTTTTTTTTTTTTTGATTCATGAGAATAAGATAAAACAAAGCAGTAGCAATCCTGGGATATTCAATCCCTTTCAGAGTTAGCATTCACCATATCAGTGATAAGAAAAGATAAAAGAGAGCTAGGAGGATTCTCCAGAAAGACAAGATGGTCTTGTTGATTGACTCCAACGTTGGCCAAAGCATCAGCACAGTGGTTGCCTTCTCAGGGAGTATGTTGAATGGAGCACTGGCACCTGCTGAGAAGGAATTTGGCATCCTCAATAATGGCTCGATAAGGTGAATCATGGAAGCACTTTCCGTGAGCATTTCCATAGCATTGTGAGAGTCTGTTTCAATGATGATATTGGATAGCCCTTTTTGCATAATAATGGTCAGCCCTCTATATATCCCCCAGATCTCTGCTTCTAGGCTAGTATAATGGCCTAGGTACCCATGATAGCCCTATATCCAAGAGCCAACTTCATCTCTGAACAGTCCACCGTAACCTGCCTGTCCAGGATCCCCTTTGGAGCAGCCATCTGTATTGAGTTTAAGTTTTCCTGCAATGGGACAAGACCAAACAGTTAGTACAGAATTCATGTAATTTGGATGGAGGGCATTTCGAAAAGCTTGTTGAGTTGCCCCTGCTTGCTCTAGAATAGATTTGGCACTTATAGATGGGGATTGAGTTTGGTTCTCAAAGACAACTTTGTTTATCTCCTTCCAAATGTTCCACAGTGCAGTAATGAAGACTAAGGGCCATTTTATTTCATTGACTATCACCTTACTTTTGATATTAGATTTGATCCATTCCTAAATTGGAGTATAGATGCTTTGTTGCCACCAGCCGGGGTCTCTCAGAATAAGCCAAACAGATTTGGCTTTAGGACAGCCTCTGAGAAGATGAATGGTGTCTTTCTTGCTGCACTGACATCTGGGACATGTAGCAGTCAAGGAGAGATTTCTGATTAGCCTCTGGTGATTAGTAAGGAGTTTATCTTGCACCACTAGCCACATGAAGCTTTTGATTTTTGGGGGGGTCTTCATTCTCCACAGCCACTGCCAGTCTTCCTTATTGCTAACCTGCCCTGAAATGGCTTGATAAGCAGCAGCAGTGGAGTAGTTACCATTGGTAGAGCCCTTCCAAATAGGGCCATCAGAAAAATTCACATACCTTGGCCTGAATATACTGAGAATATCTTTCTTATCTTGTTGAGATATGACTGTTGCAAGAGAAGACAGGTTCCATTGTCCCTCATCATCAAGTATAGAACTAACTCTAGTGGTGTTATCAATAAGAGGAACTTGATATTTGTTGCAGAGAGGCTGTGATCTGCACCACCATTCAGTCCATAGAGAGATGTTCTCCTCTGTACCCACATTCTACTTGATGTTTGTATCCAAGACATCCCTATTCTTGATAATGCTTTTCCAGGTGTGAGATGCTCTTCTTTTGGTTGGCCAGTTGGATAGGGTATTGTTCCTGAGGTACTTAGCTTTGAGAACTTTACACCAAAGGTCCTCAGCATTACTAACTGTAGACACCCTATTTTTGACCGTCCTCAAGACTTGGACGTCACTGATTGAACACTCAGTGATCACCCTTGTTTGTGTTCGTTTTGAGTTCCCAGAGGCCTCGGTTGCGCGCCTTGCCTCAGGATCTCTTAACTCGTTCGTTTAGTGTTTGGTTTTGCACCAAACACTTGTGTTTGGTTTTGCACCAAACACTTGTGTTTTTGCCTTGGAAGGCAGGGAATGGCTTGTTGGTCATCCCCACACTCCACCGGCCCTCCCTCTACATCACCGGCCATTCCTTGTTGCTACCGGCCGTGGTTGCTTGTTATCAATGGCCTACCAAGCACTTTATTTGGTCGATGACCTATTTTTTTCGACGGTGACCCTTCGCGACTCTTCAAAGCTTATGCAATGCCACCGTGCTACTGAATACACCAACGCCATTCCCCATGTCTGAGGATGGCTATTTTGAGTCCTTGACCCCTAGTTCTTCTAGAAGGATGAACCCTTGGGAAGCTTCAATTGGTTGTCATCTTCTTCAAGAAGCCATGAATCATTTGCACCCTTTGCCCCTTTTCATTTAGCTTCCTTGAGAAGCTTAGAGCCTTTTCTTTGCTTATATAAGAGCCCTTCTTCCTCCTTTGTCTAGGGTTAGAAGTTTGAACAAAAAAAACCAGAGAATATATACATACACATCTGTCATATACTCTCTCTCTCTATATCCCCCTCTCTCTCATCCTTTGTGTGTGTTTTGTGGCCTAAAAGTGTAGTTTTACCTTAGTTTTTGCACTAACACACACACACTACACCTTACTTTAACCTTGAGGGACTTAGAGGGTTTATTCTTGAGTTTTTGGACTTGTTTTGACCGTAAGAGAGTGGCTAGACCGTTGTTCTTGGAGGTGTTCTTCAAGGGTAACTACTTTGCTTTAGTTTTCCCAATTTTGCAAATGTTTTTACTTGTCTTGCATGATGATTTGAGCTTTGTGTATAACTAGAAAAGTCTTATATTTTCATTCTTAAATACTTCATTAAGGTCATTTTGTGGTTTGGGGTCGAAATCACCCTCTTAGGCCTTATTTGGCCATTTTGGTGCTTCCATTGCTAGGCTTTATTTGCTTGAGTGTTTTGTTCTTTCACCACTGAACCAGTGATTTTCAGTGGTAAAAGAAGGGGTTTGAAGTCTTGTATAGGGGAGGACACCCTCTCCCTTTGTCCCTCTTTTATCTCTTGTTTTGGCTTAAAGGGCAACATGCATGCTTGGTTTGTTCTTGGCTCCATATCGATATTTTTGTGCTATTTAGGTCACAAGTTATCTCTGCTTTTGGTCGGATTGTGGCCCTTGCATGCTTAACATACTTGCTTTGTATTTCGTTTGTGCCTAAAATGCATCATGACCTTTATCACTATGCTCTCATATCTTGGCTTTACTTTGTGAAGTTCTTGGCCATATTTTATCATGCTTAAGGTCTGTTAATAACTAATTTGGTCTTGTTTAGCATGTTTGGTATAGTTGCTTCACATTTTGGCTTGTGAGCTCAATGTGTGAATCATAAACATGCATTGGTTAGGCTATTTCAATGATTTGGGAAATCATTTAACATGTGCTATTCCAAAGTCCCTATACCATGCTTACATGTTCCATTTATCATCTCATTCATGCCTTGAAGAGTTGGCCTTCCATGACTAAAGGATAGGTCATTGTGCATGTACCTCTATGCTTCGGAGGCTTTGGGGTTGCCATATCGAGTGTATTTGGGGCTTATTTTGCATGTTAAAATTCTGCTTTTGGTTGTATGGTTCATGCCAAGTTTTCTTGGGGTAGTGGTAGTAGAATGCCCCTTTGTTATGCCTTAGCTTTGGGCCTTCTTTGACTTGCATGTTTGTTGTGCATTTTGTCCATCATTTAGGATGCTTTATGGCCACCGTTTTGGGGTGTGGCTAAGGTCTACCTCTCCACCCCCATTTATATATATATAGGTTTTAAGTCCACCATTGCTTACTTGTCACATGTTTGTTGCATGTTTGATTCGTGATGTGTTGTCACATGCTAGTTCTTTGCATACTTGCCATGACATGTTGCATTGCATTTTGGCATGCTCTTAACCATCTCAATCTTATGTTGCATCTTTTGAGCCATGTCCGTGATAACATGCATTACATTGCTTGGTTTGGGGTGTCAAGCCAAGTGTGAGGATTGAGAAGTGTTCATACTCCAAGTGATGTAACATCGCCTCAACTCTCGATCACCGAGGACCCTTGACTTTCTGACATGATAGTAGTCTTGGTATTCATTTGTGTGTTGCACGTATTATTGAATTGCAACCTTGGCTCTTAGGCCATCATCATATGCATCAAAATGTACAATTGATGGCGATGATCGAAGAGCCATGCTTCTTGAGTCCATTTTTGCATTAAACAGGAGTGTGATTCATGCTTACATTTACTTGAAATTCCATGCCACCATACTGCTTTATCGGCTCATTTTGTTGCTATCAAAAATTCGGTTCCTTGAGAATTTTTGGTCGAATCGCCGTAGTTTATAAGGTCAACGTCTTAGGCGGCTATGAATGAATGGCCGATAACGCATAAAGTCCAAATGATGGACATTTTCCATGGCAGTGGAAATTATTTTTCTTTAGCCGATGGTGCTC